>JABMLP010000002.1:1800000-2287056 GCA_013176395.1 Venturia oleaginea | reverse complement strand
TATTCAAAAGATATCACTGTCTAAGCCGTAGAATGCGTTCAGATCTGGCCAAAATCGTCAACTCCATAACGCCAAGGATCGCGAGATATCGTATAACCTACTACAAGCGCTGCAAACTCTCAAAAGACGTCTCAATTAGCTCAATCTCGTCACAATACGTCACTGACCTCAATCGCAGGGACCACTATGTCTGCTACCGCACTGCAGCCAACCCACGCTGCAATTTCGGCTCATTATCAACATTTTTCATGGTCAGATCTCGTCAATTTGCGCTCATTACACGGTGGAAGAACCCTCAATTGGATGACTACGTACACCAGATTACTGTGGCTCACGAGAATGGTAGAAAGGAGATCATTGAGGTGGAAAGTATCTACTGCCTAATTGGGGTTCTAGAGGAAAAAGATGAGGGCCATCGCACCCGCAAGTCACGGCTTATTGTAGAGGCTTTGAACTATGTTAGAATGCATGGTTTGGAGCCTTAAAATCACTGTATATTAGCTATATTACACTATATTTAGTGGTGATGAATGACACGGCAATCTCGCCGAGATCACGAGAATATATTGCTTTTTGAACGGATTGTAATCTACGGGATTTTCTAGTGCATTGTAACAAGATACGTACACCAAAAAACGGAGATTCCATTGTAAATTACACCAAAAAAGGGTGAAATCGGCCACGGGAATCTAGATGTAAAATACACCTAAAATCGTTGTAATCTACAAAATTCTATGACCGTAGTGTAATTATAAAGCGTGCGCGTCGTACGTGTGGACAGACAGTCCTCACAGTTTTATATCAAAACAATGTAATTCAAGTTGGAATAATACAATCCATGTTAGAGTCCTGCCACCTATGCCAAACTGGTGATTCTCAAGCCAAGATCATACAACTCATGTCAAAATGATGCGATCCATGCGATCTATAGCAGAATCATGTCAAAATCATGACCGTTCCCAAAAACTTTTCCAGACGTAGCACGCCTGGTTTTGCTAATATCCTGGCAATCTGATTCGTAAACATCGCCAGAAAACTAGCGATATCGATCCTGAAATCGAAGAGTTCGATTAGAGATATTGCCTTGAGAAAGGAAAATAGACAACGCTGGAATCTCACCTTACTGTTCCCTCGCTTCAACATGGAGATAGAAAGGGGCTATCATCTCCCGATCGAGTGACGCTCAAACTTGTTCCTGCTTATTGCATTAGGCAGGAGTCTTGCATTCTCTACTTCACCACTTCGATCTCTCCTCTCTCCTTCTCGATACATCGTTCAGTTAAAGACTCCGCAGCCACTATCGCCCATTGGTGATCTAGACTGACATCTGGACTTTCAAGGGTAATGACAAATGGCTTGAAATGACTGTCGCCCCGCTGATTCCATCCCTTTATTCCGCACACATCAGGGGAACTGAAGCCCGGTATCGATATGACTAGTCTTCCGATAGATGCTTCCTCACTTCTGCCATACTTCAATCACGACACTAACAGGCGTGTTCGATGCTTTTTTCGGTTAAGAGGCAGAAGAATCGCTGCAGTGTACCCGACGTCATTGAACGAGAATCAGACTACGGTATCCAGCACGACGGTGGTTGAATGTTAGGAAGCAGGAGGGAGTGCTATCGACGGCGCAATACATTGAGCAGCTGCTTGGAAAAATTAGGTATTTTTAGAGTGATATCTTGACAATAATGGAGCCTCTGAAGGAATCTTCACATCGAGATTGACCCGATGATTGGGATATATTTTGGGATAGGAGTTCTGGTTTGAAACATTTTCAGTCTGGCCGCAACTCTCGTCCCATTTACACTTTCAGCTGCGCGCATCTTGACGCGGTAGACTCTCTCACGTAGTTTCTCCGTCTCAGGGCCTGCTTTGCATGTCTTTTCGATCAACCATCACCCCACCCCCCCCCTCCCCATGCTGTCCAAATAACTCAATTCTCGGTAAATGAGAGGATGATGTCTGTGGCTCGTGCCTCTTCTAGTCCACAGCACCCATTGAGGAAAGATAGTTCTTATCTCTATAGTCCTTGTCCAATTCTTTAACTCTTCAACCCGTGCCAAGGGCACCCACAATCTTCAATCCCCCACCACCATCCAGTGGTGCATAGGCGATAGCATAATCCCTTGGACTCCACTCGACCAGTGGCACCTTCCCACTTGTCTCGATTTTGTGCACATACTCTCCGCTCTCCACGTTGATGATCTCAATTCCATTACCCTCGTCACTGCCACCAGCAAGGTACGTACCATCACAGCTGAAACTCAATGTCTTGACCGGACCCTGGGCGCGATCGAAAGTCTTTTTGCAGACGAAGTCGGTTGTATCCCAGAGTGTGATGAGTGCATCGGAACCACCTGTTGCGAGCCAGGTGCCGGGTGAAGAGAGAGCTATCGAATAGCAAGAGGATGTATGCGCCGTAAGTGTATGTATCGTTTTGAGGTTCGGGTAATCAAAGATCTTGATCGTGCCTTCTCCGGTTGTGAGAAGTAGTTCTTCGCCGCTATGCGAGAAGGTCGCCTGATTCGCCTGGGTGGGTTCGCGTTGTGAATGTAGCATCGAAAGATTCGTGCGGCTGACACTGTGTATCCAATCGTCCTGCACATAACTGATTAGCACTCTGAATGCCATAGCGTTTCCCAAGTGTAGTCATCCTACAAGTATAGACATACCTTGTTTCCAACAACAATTTCCTCACCATTCGGTCTCCAAGCAAGTGTAAAACACTCGCCACCAAGCTTGACCTCCCCAACACATCCTCTCGTCCTCACATCCCAAAATCTAACAACGCCATCGGTCCCGCAACTAGCGAGCTCGTTCTCTTTCGTGGGGTTCCAAGCGACTCTATCAATAGCGCCACCAACATTTGAAGGTGCAGCGTTGCCTCCAGCTTGCGCCCTCAGCTCAACAGCACTCCTGATCCCACTCTTCTCCACGTTCCAGACCCTAAGCGTTCGCTCTCCGGAAACAGTAGCAACATTCTGACCCAGAGGGCTCCAAGCGAGCGTCCTTACAACGTTTGACGTGGGTGTCGACCGTGCATTAGCGAGGGAATCGGGATAAGTAGTAGTCTTTTGTCGTTTGATGTAGTGCGTGAAGACGCCTGGTTTCGGTGGTACGAATTTAGGGATTTTAGTGGATTGATTCGATGTGAGCGCGATGATCGAGGGTTTGACAGCAGATGTAGTCGCCATGGTTGAGACTGGTTTGCGCGATTGGAGTTGGGAACATTTTAAGTAACTAGGTTTGGAGGTTGAAGCTGCAAGCGGAGCATGAACGTTCATGCTCGGAAATACATAAGCAGACTCAAAACAATCTGCCCCAACCACACCACCAAAAGTCAACTCAGCATCTCCGGCTTACCCTTCACCATCGCCATTTATCAGCAGCTGATAAATTTGGAACTATCTGCACTATTCAGTCTCTCCAGAACTGCGTTTCTGTAATTACTTCTTCTCCGCTCCCGAGATGAAGATGACTGATGTGCCATTGCAATTGCATTAATCAAACCTACACTGCCGCAATGCGCGAGTATCTTGAATTCCCAGCCAAGCCCAAGCTATCTAATGTAGACATCAACAAATAAGAACCTCTACAAGAAGACACACTTCGTCACTCTCGGGTCTTTCTCCTCTTAAAGCCTGTTAACATGGACAGGAGATACCACTGAAACCTGGCGGCTCCTTCAATCTTCCAGGGACGCTGCCGAACGTTCGAGATAATTGAACTTTGGTCTACTGACTAAAAGTCACTCGGGCGACCATGAAGTTACGGAGCAAAGTCCTGGCATGGACTCTCGACACAAAATTCTTCACTAGTAGCTCGAACTCAAGGCCACGGAGCTGGGCCACATAATCTCCCAGAGGTCATTCCTTTGACTTAGATAACATCAATAGCATCCCATCAACCTCTAGGTTCGATAGGCCTGGCTGCTAGGCAGGAAAATGGAGGAAACGAAATCACTTCATTGTCCCGTCAAAATAGATGTACAGACTTTATCGGAACTGAGCATCCTAATCCAGGAATAAGGAAAAATCAGGTTGAAGAGATGGTTCGCCGCCCTTGATTGTAATTCGGTCGTACAGCTGACGTTTCTAAAGCAAAGTGATGTCAAAGCAACTACAAAATGATGCCATGTTATTCCTAGGACCAGGGGTTTGCTTCTCGGATCTCTTCAAGTAATAAAAGAACGAGGTGGCACAAGGTAGGAACGAAGAAGATGATATTACGGTCAACTATTAAAGACTATGGAGACAAGAGGATGCCAAAAGGAGGACAATGTAGGTGAGGAGAGTACATTGTAGGGAAATCGGCCAAAAACTTCCAGGGACACTAACAAGCACCAATAGAGACCACCAAATCGCCAAATCGCACCGATGAGTACCTCAAAGTGCACCGGTCGGGGCGCGCGAGACTGTCTGTGTAGGGACGGTAGTAGTAGTAGCAACAGGTTCAACGACCTCTTCGACAGCTCCAGGAGCTCCAGCTGCTGCTTCATTCCGTTCGACGACCGGCGGTTGTTCTGCAGTGTCTTCAACTTTGCGCACGACGGTATTCGGTGGGGCTGCTGGAGACGCTGCAGGTGCTGGCGCAGGTGCAGGTGCAGGTGCAGGTGCAGGTGCAGGTGCAGGTGCAGGTGCAGGTGCAGGTGCAGGTGCAGGTGCAGGTGCAGGTGCAGGTGCAGGTGCAGGTGCAGGTGCAGGTGCAGGCGCAGGTGCAGAGACCGGTACCGGTGCTGGGCTGGTGCTGGTGCTGGTACATGTGGAGAACGGGTAGGTGTTTGGGCCGGAGTTCTGGCAGGAGCTTGTGACATAGCAGGCTCTGGATCGTGGACGGTGGGCTGGCGAGGAAGGCGGTTCCTTGGCGTTCTCCTCTTCTTGCAGCACATGCAGAGGGCAACGGTAGCAGCAAGGAGCGAGATCCCGCCGATAATTGAACCTCCAATGATGACCGGCATCTTCCACTTCATGGGATCCTTGTAACCGGCAAGAGCTGCGCATCGTTCGTGACAAGTGCTTGCAGAGGCACAGGCCTGTAGCTTTTTACTCTTGCCAAGATTCTCTTTGATGCCTTCATAGTCATCCTTCGAACCTGGGATGATGTATTCACGAGCATAAAAGGTGCAATGCCTGAAAGTGTGGTCGAAGGTGTACTCTTGGGCGAGGGCTTCGGTCCAATTGAATGTTTTGAATTTCTTGCTGCTCTCCTTCAGGTGGTCCTGGTCGAGGAGGATCTTGCGGTCGTACCAGGGCGCGGGCAACGGCAATTGAGAGCGATGAGATGCATGGGAATCACCTACAGGTGTTGCATTGAGAACTCGTAATTCAGAAAGAACCAGGGATGTCTGTGCAGGGTCTTTGATGCCTTCCCAATTCACGGTGGTCGTGGCTCTGGTGGGGGTCTTCGAACAGGCATGGGCAGCACCTTGCATGCATGCGTTGTACATGCATTGGTCTCGCTGACGCTTTCTTCGTTTCTTGTCCTGCTTCTCAGCTTTTTTGATGGCTTTATCACCGGTGATGGATGGGTTGGCAGTGGGATACTCAGGGTTCCAATTGTAGTAGCATGAGGTTAGGTTGCTCATCATAGTTGAAGAGGAATTGATGGTGACCGTGGGCGTGGTTGTGAAAAACCTTGTGACTATGGGTGTGGAAAGGGGAAACCTGCTGGACGACGACGGTGTGAACATGGGTGTAGAGGCGGGAGACGCATTCGTGGCCGTGGGAATCCAAGTGGTAAGTGGAACGGTGTATCCCACGCCTGATAAGGTGCCGATGACCCAGTCGGAGCTGAGGGACATCGTGGACTAATGGATCTGACCGATGGATGTGACTGGTGAATGAGACTAGCAGATGAGACTGGTGGATGGACTGGTGGATATAAATTTGTGTATGTAATGAATTGGCCAAAGGTCTATAGTAAAGATGCTTGAAAGTAGTCCAAAGTCTGTAACGAAAGTGGATGTTGTTTCGAGAAAGTTCAGCGGAGAGAAGCGGATTATGTACCCTTCTAAAGACGCAAAAGGCTGTCTGGACGCTCCTTCTGTCATGTCGCCAGTATTGTTGGGAAGTAACCTTTGTAGCGGAGGGTCGATACCCTCTATGACGCCAGATTCCTTTTATGCCAGGAAGGAAGCAATGAGGGAATCTGACTTTGATATTTACACAGAAGACTTGAGGATGAGAACGGAGATTCATATTGTTGACCATGGCCACTGTAGTAGCAAATGATTTTTCCTATGCCAACATATACCGCTGAGCCTGTTTCGTAATGAGAAATGCGAGCCCGAGTGGATTGTAGCTGGCTTGATATGCTCTTGCCTTCTTGTCCCTGGAAGACGACGCTCTTGCTCAGGCATGCCAGGAATGGGAGACCAAGGCGCTCTTCTTTCTTGGATTTCCGTGCTCTTTCGCAGGCGCGACACAAATTCGAGGGGAGGAAAGAGCGGGCATTTAGGAGCCATCTCCAATAGCAACATGCAAAACAGCTGGCGGTGGTGTTGTAGGTGGTATGGATCGATGGTGAGAATGAGGTGGTGGTGAGAGGAGAAAACTTCCATGAGGCCCCGTTCGCGTTGCTGCGCCAATGTCGATATATTTACGTAGTCCGTGCATCCCTTCATGCTTCTCAATTCCAATTATTCCACAATGATCGAGTAGAACAATCAATTGGTACGCATCTCCTCCTACGCCACTCACTGCTCTCGCAACTTCAGCTAACCATGGTCACAGACTCCCACCGCGCACATCACAACCATGTGGAACCACATCCATCTCACGATAACGCTCCTCTTCGCCTCCATATCCGCCTCGATCCCAAACCCAGACAGCCCATGTTTACCATTCGAAGAACCGTACTCGTCTCCCGACTTCCCCAATGATAATGCGACACTTCCCCACCTCGACCTTCTCAAACGACAATCGGGCAATTGTCCATCTGGCTCAACTTCCTGCGCCTGGTTGAACCGTGGTTCCAATCTTTGCTGCAGAGGCACTGCAGTTTGCTCTGCCGACTCAGCCGGTCATATAGCTTGTTGTCCTCAGGGCAGCATATGCACCGGCACAATCTCAGCCAGCACAGCAACAGCAACAGCGACAGCAACAACCACAGGCGCAGGCGGCGTAGTCCTCACGACCTCGACAGCAGGCGGCTCAACAACAACAACAGTCGGCCAAACTGCCGCAACGACACCAGGCGTCATCGTTATCGGCACCGGCGCAGCCTCCGCAGGAGCACGATCATATGTTAGCAATTCCTTTTTCCCATTTCCCTACATACCGACCACTTACACCAATGCTTTAGCTTGTTCCACTGCCTATTCGAGCTGCCAACGTGATGTCGCTTCCTGTACTGCTTACCTGGGTGGTGGGAGTGGCATGGGCGTAACCATTTCTGTTTCTGGAGGAGGCGGAACCACCGTCGCGGCACCGACGACGACGTACGCAAGTGTCTTTGCCCGTTCGGTTTGCTCGAGTCTGAGCGCACAGGCTTGTTACAGGTTGACAGTGGAGGCATGTGGGAATTTTGGAAGTGGAACGGCGACTGCTGGACAAGGAGCGAGATGTACCGGCATGCCTTATGTGGCTGCAGGAATCGGAATCGCGATGGGAGCCATGGCATTTCGGTAGCGTTGATGGGATCATCTAAGGATGGGATCATGCGATGATGTTACGGCCTTTTTGGAGTTCAGGATTCACCACTTTATGAGGAAAATGTAAATATGCGCGTGGCTGGAGGGACAACTCTTCGTCTACTGGTCGAGCGTGGATTAAATCAATTTATAACTGTATTTGCTTACTCGAAAATTGCACTGAAAGCAGTGACACACTCACTCGAGTCCTGAATACCTAGTCTGCAACCAACTCTTCTGTCGATATGAAGCACACACAAAACGCATTCAATTGGGTATCACAATCATAATTTCATAAGCCAAAACCGTCCCCCTGTCAAAAGATCAACACAAAGTTATCCAAAAAGTCAAAACAGAAATGTAGGCACTTCCTCACTCCTTTTCTTCCTCTCTACCTCCTTCGCATCTTCTTTCTTCTTCCCAAACCTCCCTATCGCACGACTCGATAAAGCTTGCCGTTTCGGGAAACCATCAAAGTCATCCAGATCCATGGAAAGATCTGAACTCTTGTTCCGATTGGCTGTATTAGATATGGTGCTTGGCTTTGAACGTGCATCTTCGGTGGAGGACTTCGATTTGAGAGAGTGGAAAGAATCGACGCGTTTTTTGGTCGAGCTTGAGGTTCTGGCTGTGGTGGATGTGTATTTTGTTCGTGAAGGTACACGGAATGATTCAGCCTTGCGTATTGGGCTGGGGGGAGGATGATGTTTCAGGTATTTTGAGTAAGACTGCGAAGGACCCCCTAGATCGTCGGAGTCATCCTCCTCTTCCCGATCCTCTTCTTCCTCCACAATCTTCGCAGCGGGTCTAGACTGTGGTTTCGGCAGTGTCCTCCTAGGCGGTATCTCCTGACTATCCACACCTTCCTGTGTTTCTCGTGTCCCAAGTTGTGATTGACTCGCTTTTGCGTAACCTGCACTCGCCCTGGTCTTCGACTTCGCTCCAGTGATTTTCGATAGTTGTGTACTATTCTCCCTCTGCATCATCAGCCCGGCCAATCGAGGATCCCTCATCCACGGATCATCGTCTTCGTCCTCATCTTCGCCTCTACCCGAACATCTTCTATCTCCTTCTAGATTCTGCATGGCTTTTATCCCCATTGCTCTCTGCCGGGTAGCCTCCATCTTCTTCCTAGACTCGCCGCTTTGTTCCGTCCTGTCGTCTACAGGCCGGGCAATATTTTGTATCGTAGACGCGTTCTGCGCCCGGGCCAATTTCTTAAGTCGGAGGTATTCTGCTTTATGTAGGTGGGATGTATAAAGGTGTGCTGTAGAGAGAAACTCGTCTTCTACCATTACCCAGATATCATCTTGTTCGAGGCCGGGGCGCATAAAGTCTTGCCTTGGGGGTGAGGGTGGTGGAGAGCTGGATGGATTTTGGGCAGCGCGGGCAGTTTCGCTGACCGCTTTCGATTTGGGTGGGAAGTTGGATGAAGCATCGGAGGCGTCGTTATCTTCCGAATCTGATTGCGCTGATTGAACTTTTCGGCGTTTGGTGGTTTTGTCTTTGGGTTCCTTTGTGCTCGTGGAGAGCCAAGGCAATTTTCGTGCCATTTTCAAGGGAGGGCTTGCGAGGGACGAGATCGATGCCGCGTTGATTGTTGATCGAGGGTCACAAAGTCACCTGGTGTGCGGACGATGCGAGACAACTCGGTCCGACTGAAACTATACTATATCATTACTGCACAAAAACACCCAAACGTGGCCAAAGACGTTCTTGAACATCTACTTCATGTTTACAGGACATTTTGGGAAATTTAACACGTACTTCGGAAGGGAACAGTTACAGTGTACTCCGATATCCTAAAATCAACCTCGCTCACAACGACTGACTTCTTTTCTTCATATATGCTGCTGAACTAAAAATCCATAGCGACAAGTTTCTGGCAACATGAAAGCGAAAATCGCCAGGAATTTTGCAAGCTCAATCTAAAATCGGGGAATTGATTTTCGAGTATGAATTTCGTTTTCCAAGTTGCGGAAGTTAAGTTTTGGAAGTAAAGCACTCGGTACCGACGGCCAAATAGACCATAGAACACTCGACCCTAGATTTTCTATTTCCCCGACTTCTGTTTCTTAAGTCGTGCAAGATTCGTCTTCGCTGCTATCGTATCTGCGTGATCCATCCCTTTCGTGATAACATTCAGATCGTAATTCTTCTGTTGCCAATCGATGGACCCGTCGAGACTGTTGCTCACGCTGTGCCAATTTGCAAATGAATACCTGGTACTGTCAGCATTCTTTGATCTCTTTGAAAGTGAAGGCTCGAGTTTACCATTGGCCCAGGTCGTGTCCAACCAGCCCTTCTTCTTTTAGCAAGACCTCCAGATACTCTAGCGCATTAACGGGATCTTCCAATCCCTGCTTGATAACCGATGGAGACAACAGTCCCAGCTTTACAGCTCCATCGGCTGTTTTCTTTTCAGCTTGAAATGTGAGGTCTTCTCCCAATCTCTTGATCATACGCCTCTTTTCATCACTCTTTTTCCTTTCCTCTTCATTTCCGCCACAAACCTCACAGGCACAAACGAATCCATAAGCGTCCAGCGCTGCCTGTCTCGTCGCTGTGTCTTCGACCAGCAGGCAGTAGGCATCGCACAACTCCTCTCCAGGCTGTATATCCCGAATGGCATGGATAGTGAGTTGATTGATCTCGGCGTTCCAAGTCTGAGCCACATTGGGCCGACAGGAGTGATTCATTCTTGCTGCAAGTGGGAAAACGCCTGCGAGTGTCATCACACTACCATCCTCCTGTACTTCAGACTGCGTCCCGATCTCGAAATTATTGCATTCGAAAATCGCTGAAATCTTTGCAATCCATTCTCGTAAGCCTTCGGGCAAATCGTCATCGTCGTCAATGCAGTCGAGAGCATTCTCGATCTGGTTCTGACTTGCAGATAGTAAAGAATACTCATCCTGGGCAGTGGGCGTCAACGATTCAAAAGCTTCATAAACGGGAAATGGATCGATCCCATCTGGTTCCCGCAGACACTTGAGAATGGGTGCTTCGGAGGTTATTCGAGTGCCGGCGGGGATGGCGCAAAGGGCTTGAACGCCTAGGCCTTTGTGTGGGACCGGCGTTACTTTGTACAACTCTGTCACTGTTTCGGTGTACGTCGAGAGTGCCTTGAGAATCGAAACACTGCGTTTGTGGCCGTGGGCTCGGGGTTTTGATGGCGCCGTTGGAGGCGTGAAGTGGGCAGAAAACGGGTCTGTAGGCTGAGTCTCAGGGATTTGGGACAAGCCTGACAAGGTGGAATCGCTCATGGTGATGCGATTGTTGATTATGTCGGATTCTCTTGGCCTGTGGTCGCAGTCGCGGTCGCACAATTCGAGTCCCAAGTTCGGCTGTTGCGGATTCACGGGCTGGAGGTGATGGAGGACGGGATCTTCCAGTGTGCAGGGCTCTAAAGCAAGCAAGGCGATTCACGATATGGGATAATGGGAGTGTGAAACAGTGAACCTTTTCTCGACTGTGCCGTAACTTGGAGCGATGATACATATGGGCGGGGTCCCACTTAGTTCTATGTAGATTGCTGTGTTTATCGCAGCACGCTATATCTGCAGAAAGTCCAGATTGATCCGTCTCTCCGAGTACTTCGACCTCCATCGTCGAATCGTCTATCGCGAACAGTATATATTCCATCATGACATGTATCTGCAGACTGGTACTACTCTTTTGTTTGATAATAGCCTTGCATGAATATGTACGACACAAACGACTTCGCTTCACCGGCCATTCTTAGCACAACATAATACCAGGCACATAGATTCGAAGAGAATGACAATATAATATCAACTCATGGAATCCCCTTACTGCGAGTACGATACCACAACTAAAACAAAAGACTCAAGTCAACTGCCTTATTCCTGGTGGAAATCTATCCAGCTTTCATGTTCCTGTACAATGGTTAGCGAAACCCTGAACAGCTATTACAGGTACTACAAGTACTAACAGCAACCTTCTCAAATCTGTCGTCATGAAAGACCTCGAATCTGCTCGTGATGCCTGGAGTGACATCTTCAGATCCCTTTTTGACCGAAGTGCTGTATCTTTGGTATATCGCAGTCACTAGCGTAGTCATCTCTGCCATCGCGAGACTGTAAGCATGTTGTTAGCTAACTGCTACCCACAAATAACAAGCACCACTCACTGCAGACCAATACACATTCGTCCGCCGCTCGAGAAAGCCCAAAACCACTTCTTCATCTCCGCAATATCTATTTCGTCCCCAAGCCATCGGTCAGGGTCGAAAACCAATGGATCCCGGAAAACGTTGGGATTCCGGTGTAGCGAGAAGGGCGACATGCTGACGACAGTCCTCGCAGGAACTAAGTATCCGTTAATCATTGTAGCGGATGGAAAAAGGCGCGGCTCAGATGCAGGTAAAGGCGCATACAATCGAAGAGTCTCCTTGATGACAGCGTCCAAGAATGGAAGCTTGTCACAGGTACTGACAGTAGTAATTCCCTGTCCATTGATTGCAAATCTTGAGACGGCTCGTGCCTCTTCTTGCACCCTCTCCTGATACTTCGCGTTCTCAGGGCGCGACAAAGCCCATATGAGGAACATCAGCGTATCACTTGTAGTGTCAATTCCGGCGAGCAGATGGTCTGCGCATTCCGATGCAATATCGAGATCTCCAAGCCCGCCATTCTTCTGGCTCTTGTGATAGTTCCAGAGTCTGCCAATGATGCTTTCTTGCGCCTTTGATGAAGCCTTGACTTCTTCTGAGGAGGACAAGAAAGTTTTCCAGGCCTGCAGAGCGTGGGCTCGAATTCCAGTATAGGTAGTTGGCTGCTTCATTGGGTAAAAGTTCCTGACCACCTTCTCCATCAAGTTCTTTCTGGTATACAGCCACTTCGTGAGTGCCGGGAAGTGAACTGCAAACCAAGATAGCTTTCTCCGAGAGACGTCTACGATGTCTTCGAGAAGCGCCTGATCGATCTTGTTTCCTTCCAAGCAACGAGTCTTGCCAAAGTCTCCGTATAGAAAATCGGAAATTGAGTCCAAGGAGAAGTAGTGCAAGCTCGTGAAGGTTTCGTTCGCACACGTAGTGCCTTGCTCCAAGATGTGGAGGTACTGTTGCACTTTATCTTCAACCATGGTCGCCATGGCACCATTGAGCATCAAGGATTTCGAATATGCATGGGCGAGTAGCTTCTTCCGATCACTATGATCCTTGGGCGAGTAGAAAGTGAATAGATTCTTTTTCCCGTACGCATCGAACATGTCGTAGAAAGGGGTCCTCTCTGATCCGCTGCCTGCTCCATAAATTGTCTTCAAGGCTGACAGGCTATTGAAGGCAACTTCGTTCGGTCCAACCCTAACAACTGGTCCATACTTGTCATGAAGCTTGTTGATTGCTCTTGTTCTAGTCCCTCTCCAATCATCCAACGCAAGGCGCCATTTCGTGATGGCATATAACGGAGCTCCAGGTATCCGGCTGAGAGGGCCTGAGAAGAAGGGCATGTAAACGAAGCGGTGTATAGCAAGAAGGATACCACCGACAATGGCAGCCAGCACTGTTGTCGATGGCATGTCGAAGGGATGATAAAGTCGAAGGAGGGATGTTGTGAAGGATTAACCCAAATGCCGGGCGGGGCTTCCATTATATACTTGCGTCTCTGGACTATTGATGATATCGCTCTTTATCTCATGCATCTTATCGATGGCCACGGATATCAACGGGGCCATCGGGTCAGTACTCCGCAGCCGGAGTACGAGCACTACAGTCTTCACTTCTCAAAATCCACTCAAAATCCACTCAAATCACTCATTTGACACCAAAACAATAATGCCAAGGCCATTCAATCCACACAAAAGGTGTCATTTACATAATTGAGTAGTATACAAGTGTCAATAGTGTCATTTTCATATTTGCGATAAACACACGTGACCCACAATAACGCTAAAAATGCGAAGTAAACAACAAAAATAACTCCACATCTTGACCACCGATACCAAACCATATTTCGACTACAACGTCGTCAGTTTCTTACGTTTAAACATAGGAAACGTTAGAGGTGCATGCTCTGACGTATATGGTTCAGCAACAACAACCCATTCCTCATCTGAGGCCAGTTCCATCGTGTGAACAACTGGAGCAACTTTAGCCAAATTCATTCGTGCAATTTCATTTTCTTCTTGCCGTGCATGCTTTCTTTGCCTACGAACTTCTCTTTGTTCAATGTCCTTTCGCTTTACTTGTCTCTTATCTGTAGTAGCAGCCTTATCTCCATTTGTACGAAGCTTCTCGCTCTCTTTTCTGTCCCGTTTTGGTCTGCCGGAGTTTCGTATAGGAGGTTCGTCGTCGTTATCATTATCAGAGAGCTGGGAATTAAGGGCTGGCGCAGCGGCGGCGGCAGCCTCGGAGGCGGAAGATTTGGACGGAGATGGAATAGGTGATTTTGACCGAGCGTGCGTTGGAAACCTAGAGATTTTAGGCGATAATCCTAAGGCTATATCAACCATAGCCCGTTCACCACTTTCCGGGCCAGTTGTACGAAGACCATAATTGGAATTGGCCGACTCAGAATATGCCCTAGGCATTGGTGGGTCGCTAGATATAGCCGAGGTTTTTGAAGTTTTCGAAATTTTGCTCGCAGTTAACAAATTTTCTTGGAGTACCGAGCGTGGCGAACGAGAACGGGAGGAAGATATACTACTCTGTGTAGTAGTGTCGGTCTCTTGCCCTGAACTGCCTATAGAACTAGACGCTGATAGTATGTTTTGATGTAATGGTCGTAGACCTCTCCCGTTTTTATTCGCTTTTGATGGACGGCCAGCGTTTTTTCGTATGTCTTCTATCTTGATCGAGAAAAATGCTATTAACGGCCAGTCATTGACACACTGACGAAGTACAGGATAGGTAGCATATAGGCGCTCCATCATTGCGGTAAGATGATCTCGATCCTGCTTTTTGAGGGCCTTAGGGGCGAGAACCGTTGACCTAATTTGGACAATATTAGCGGTGTAAAAGTCTCAGTTCTGAGCGTTTAAGTGCATACCCTCTACGTTCAATCGTCTCCCATTCTGCATCAAGCCGTATAGCTTTATGACACATAGATCGGATCCCAGAACAACATTCTTTGAGTGTTTCTGCTCTCGAATCATAGGTAGAAGCTTGATTGCTGTAAATGCATCCTTGACGTTTTCAAGAGACTTCAGAGGGAAGCCCTCAGGTGGGTAAAGATCTCGTGGTGGGTGAGAATCTCGTGGTAGGTAAGGATCTCGTGGTGGTAGAATAGCACACATTTTGAATAGGCTGAAAAGTCGAGATAGGTAGGTAATAACCTAATAAAATGATGGCTGTGTAGCAAGGTGTTCGTTAAATACTTAGAAACAGCTTGTGGAGTGAGAAAAGATTGAGGTTCTCTCTATCTAGGGCTGTGGCACAAGGCCTAACTGTATACACTGATAGAGAAGATTCTAGTAGTGAGTGTATGAGATCATTGTCGATCAGGTTTTAAGTATATGAACTTCACATGATACCGAGATGTTTCTTGGCCTAAGATATCTTAATATAACCATCCTCGTAAGTATAGGCAATGCCCATTGACCTCGATTAATAGGTTTTCCCCGCCCTTCTCATCGTTTTTTTGCTAATATGGCTACAATTTGTTACTGGTGCACACCTCATCACCGCACTACATACACTACAATGAGCCGCCATCGTGACAAATGGCGTGCTAATCAAACGATTAATCCTACTATATTTCTACCCAGCCCCCTATACGTGCATACACCAATGCAAAATGCACAAGATCTCGCTTCCGGAGGTCCCAGTAATGGTAGTCTCGATACGCACGACGATATCAATACAAATATCGTGGAAGATGACGATTCAGAGGCTATGGAGGATGTTATATACGACGAGAATGGACTATCTCAGGAGCCCAATACAATACGGGGTATCGATTTTGAACAAGGTTTGATTCCTATACCCAACCCCATTTTCAGACCGCTCGGATCTCATGATATAGCTCATTTACTATGGTAAAACATCATATACAGCTAAACTAACCGCTTTTTATAGTTACTGAGGCTGCTCAACAGCATATACGCCTCTTACATCTGGCTAATTGGGTTGTTACTGGTGGTCATACCCACTAGAACGTTTTTGCGCGTTGGTCAAGAAGTTATGTAGGTCGAAATCTGAATTAAGCCTCTCAGCCTCAAATGCACTATTGAGGCGTGAACAGATCAACCATTTATCCCTCCTCGCAATTGACTCAACGATACATCATCCAGATATACCAGATCCGACGAGTTATCCGCAATATACTGGCCAAATCGGGATAGAAAATGTCAACTTCAGGCTTCAGGGAGCACAATTGGAGCTCCTGTACAACACTATTAATACGGCCGTCCATCCGAGCGAGATTACCTACTGGAAACGCTGCAAATTGAATGCATTGTTAACATTAGGGTCGGCAGCATCACAGCGGCGCTCTTGCAAAAACCGTAAAGACCATTTCGTATGTTATGCGAGTGGCGACGATGGTGCGTGTAGCTTTGGCTCAATACATAGCTTCTTACAAACACCACAGGGATGTCGATTCGCTCTGATCCGGCGCTGGAATGGTGTTGAGAGGGACCTGCGTGTTCACCAGATATGTATTGTAGGGGACTACGACGGGGACTGGGTTTTGGTGGAGTTGCAGGATATAATATGCCTAATCGGGCTATTAGCGGAGCAGGATGCGGCGACCGGGGAGGTTATACAAATGATTGTAGGGAAGCCTGAGTTACTACTCAATGTGCAGCGACGAGGTTTGGCAAGGCCTTAAAAGTACGATCAATGTATATTAGATTTGCGAGTATAGTCAGATCCTAGGTACCCAAATTTTAACCCTCATTTACTACTCAATACTACTCAATATCACTCAATACCACTCAATACTTCTCAATGCTACTCATTAATGACACCCAAAAACCTCTCAAACTAACTACCCCAAAAAAGCGTGTCATGACACGGATTTTACGCCTCAAATTTGAGAAGTGGGGACCGTAGTGGAGATGAGTTGAATGGATTTATCCATGGTTGGGCCATTAATCACACTTTTCTTGAACTCGAACCTGCAATAAGGTTCATCAATTCAGTATCGATAGCGACAATTTTTTGGCAATTCTCGCAAGACAAATCACTAAATTTATGGATATCGACCAAGTTGGGAATGGAAGCCTGGATCAAGAGTGGGGAGCAAAGATGAAAGATAATCCGGGATATTGTTATGAGTCACGTGCCTGGAAGCATTGGCAGCAATTTTCGCGTCTTCGCTTTCTCGCCTTAAAAAGATTCTGCATCCTTCATTAATTCCAAAAACTCATTCAGCAGAGGCGATTCCCAGTCGCCTCTGTTCTCTCATCAAGATTTCCAACTTCCGCGTTACCCCTCTCATCTTCTCTTCTTTCGCAGCAGGCTCTGCATCTTCTAGGCCGATAGCTTCTGCCCCACTACACGCTTTATTTCTCTTCCACAACACACCCACACGAAACTACGCAAAATCACGAAGAATGCCTCCAAAAAAGAAGGAGGAGGAGAAGAAGGTTCTCCTCGGAAGACCTGGCAACAGCTTGAAGAGTGGCATCGTATGTAGGCAGCCTTGACGCGGCAATGCCATCGATTCATCGCACTAACACTCACCCCAGGTCGGCCTTGCGAACGTCGGTAAATCGACTTTGTTCCAGGCCATCACCAAGTCCAGTCTTGGTAACCCTGCCGTACGTATGCAGCTTGCTTTCGAATTTTTCATGTGCGTATACTAAACTCCATCACAGAACTTCCCGTATGCCACCATCGACCCCGAGGAAGCCCGTATCGTCGTCCCCGATGAGCGCTTCGACTGGCTAGTATCGCAATACAAGCCCAAGTCTGTCGTTCCCGCCAACTTGACCATCTACGATATCGCAGGTCTCACCCGTGGTGCTTCGACTGGTGCTGGTCTCGGCAATGCCTTTCTCTCCCATATCCGTGCCGTCGATGCCATCTACCAGGTCGTGAGATGTTTCGACGATGCTGAAATTATCCACGTCGAGGGTGACGTCGACCCGGTGCGCGACTTGGACATCATCAGCGAGGAACTGCGTATCAAGGACATTGAGTTCGTTGAGAAGGGTCTCGAGAATCTCAAGAAGCAAACCAAACGTGGTGGCCAGAGTCTCGAAGTCAAGAAATTAAAAGAGGAAGAGGCGACAGTCGAGAAGATTCTTCAATGGTTAAAGGATGGCAAGGATGTCCGAAATGGCACCTGGTCACCAAAAGAGGTAAGCTCGTCTTATTTTCCTCCATCTCCCCATCTTATATGATGATCAAGAGCGATTGCTCTATAATCCCAGCTCTTTGAATGCTCCATCTCACAGGATGCACTCCATGAAAAGAAGTCCGTGTCTGATTAAGAACCATTAACACAATTCCAACACTGCGCACTGTTTTGCAAGATTGCTTTGCTAACTCTACACTAGGTCGAAGCGATTAACCCTCTCTTCCTTCTCACCGCCAAACCCGTCGTCTACCTCATCAACCTCAGCGAGAAGGATTATCTTAGGAAGAAGAACAAGCATTTGCCAAAGGTCATGGAGTGGATCAAGACACATGCTCCTTCGGATCCTGTCATTCCTTTGTCCGTGTGCTTCGAGGAGCGACTCACCAGGTTTGAAACCGAGGCAGAGGCGCAAGAGGAATGTAAGAAGCTGAGTGCAACATCTGCGCTACCAAAGATCACAACGACCATGCGTAAAGTTTTGGGCTTGAATAGTTTCTTCACAACCGGCACAGATGAGGTTCGACAATGGACGATTCGCGACGGCACAAAGGCTCCACAGGCGGCTGGCGTTATCCACGGCGACTTTGAGAAGACGTTCATCCAGTGTATCGTGTATAATTACAAGGTGCTGCGCGAGGAGGGTGATGAAGCTTCGGTCAGGGCCAAGGGAAAGGTCATGACCAAAGGCAAGGACTACATCGTCGAGGATGGTGACATTATCCTTATCAAGGCTGGTGCCGCAAAGGCTTGATCGGGCATGGCGGAACATCTGGGCCATTTCACAGACGATATACCCTGTCTGATTATGAGCAAAAGTAATAAATGACTTAGTGCAGCAAGCCCTGGGCTAGGCCTTGACATGAGGTCTCCCTTTTGAGATGGATGGTTGATAGAGAAATCCAATCGTCCCAAACCATGACTCTAGCTTGATAACACTGTGCAATATACCACCATGATCTCCCGATGAAAACTCTCCGAAATAGCTCTGTGTTCTGTCCTAGCAACCTGTCAAGTGTGCTTGTGCCGCTCAGCTAAGACATAGCACGCATTTGGATCAGGGTCACCCGCACCTTGAGCTACACCACCTCCACCACAACCCAGGACACTCTACGATCACCACTCCTGTTGTCAAGTCTCACAGTCGCTTCAACACTTGCTCTTGATACCACTAGTCGATCGATCTTGCATCAATGAGTACCTTCGGTAGCCCGGGCGGGCAGATGAAGATCCAAAAGCCGATTCCGTATGCGCCTCTCCACCATCTGATCCTCCCGGATACACCACTAATCAAGCCTACCAGACCGGAGCGCGGATCGTTTCCCCTTGACCACGAAGGTACGAGTGTGATGAACCCCTCTACGATGATTTTTGTTGCCCACCACCCCAATCCCCCACATGATTCGGAACACAATGGACATGAACGTAAGGCTAATGATTGGTACGAACAGGCGAATGCAAGACATTCATGACATCTTACCTCAGTTGTCTCAAGACTCACCGTGGCAACAATTCCAATGAGTGCAGGACTTATGCGAAGACGTATTTGCAGTGTCGGATGGAGAGGTTTGTGATACCCACCCACATCAAACTTCTTTGTCTCTTTTGCCTGGAAGCCAAGCCAGGCTTCTCGTCTACAACTTTACTGTCATACTTTACTTTCATAAACTTAAACGGCAATGGGATTTGCGTGTTTGGGGGTACACCAGATACGGCAAGCCTGGAGCATCCAGGCATTCGAGCAGAGGAGAGGCGTTTTGTCTTCTACAACCAGAGTGCTAACACACCATCCACAGAAACTTGATGGCACCCGATGAGATGAAAAACCTTGGTTTCGCCAACTTGAACGAAGTCGCTCCCAGCTCCAGCAAGCCTGTATAAACGAACACGAAGTGATCGACCACACTTTGCAACCAAAAGAACCATAACTACAAACGATGTCGCTACCATGAATCAACTGCTGCATCCATCGCTTGCGTAAGACGGCCACTCACCAAGGGTACGAATGAGAAAAAACCGTTCACGCACGTTGTACCGACCAGCTCAACCGGTCGTATTCTCCCTTCAACTCCTGAAGTGATCATTGAGTGTCTACGAACCAACTGGCGAAGAGGATGGCATTAGACCGCTGAAGATGGAAATGAACAACACTGCCTCTTCGCAGAGTTCTCCATGGGCAGGAGTGCGGCTCCTAGCTGGAGAGTTGTTTCAGGCGCAGGAGATTTTCGATGCGCGGCTGGGCTGAAGGCGTTAGACACTTATACTTCATTGGCGTATCTGATACGCTTGCACGATAGTGGTGTCGAAACCCGGGCCCTACACATTGATACAGAGACATCGCAGGCATTGTGCTCTCGCGTCCGAAATGGCATTGCATACCATGGGCAGTGTATGCTTCCACCACTTCGTCCCAGCCCGATCTTTATCTCAACAAGAATGTTGTGCACATACAACTTGAACGCGCTTGACAAAGGTATCGCGCAGACCACGCGCAGTAGACGGTCGTGGAATTCAACGGGAGATTCATGTTCATGTCCGTGGAGGGCAGAAATAGACTTCCCGCCAGCTGTCATATTTCATCAACCGGCACGTTCCTGGAGACGAGCTGAGCTGTCGGACCTCTGCTCTGTAGCTCTGAGTTCAAGCTCGAGCAAAAGCCACTGACACTTGTGGGTGGTCTTGAGGGGATGTTCTCTCCTTTGCTCCGCAGTAAAACTATACTGGAATCATCAAAACTGAACGAAGTAGTCACTGGAATGACGTTAATGTTTGTCCTTCGAGCATGCATGTATAACTCGGCATATCTTTCAGAATCTTCGCGATACAAATTTCCACAGCTTTGACATACTTATTCAATTGCGTGACAAAACGCGTTGTTCCATTGAGATACATGTATACTCTTGAAAACACATAAAACATACATTGCCTAGTTCAATTACTTTCCTTGTGCCTTTTCATTGAGCAAATATGTTTTGTACGCCCTCTCACCCCATCTCTTTACGACCCCCGTCACCCACCCGTTCAATCTCGCCTATGCAAGATACCATCAGCTCCCATCACAATTCCTTTGCCACTCACTTTACAGGATCAAGGTGAATCATCCATTAAAGCTAAATATTGTGTGTGTGTGATACGCCCTCCCATTGGTGTGGTGAGAAAAAGTGGACCAATCCATCCCATGGGTAGACGAGACGGGTCGTTTTGTCGTAAAGAACATGTCCCATCCAGGGTAGACGTATAAGTAGGCTCAAGAATAGGCAGGTGACGACATACTAGTGGTCTCGATGGAGGGAGGGACGAGATGTCTGAGATGCAATGCCAATCTCGATGCACAAGGAAGAGACGGGTAGGACGGGTGAAGATGGCTTTTGTTTCACGGAGTGTGAATAGCGAGGGTAGGGCAGAGGGACAGAACAAGCATATCAAGAGGCTAGGGATGAAGGGAGCGCGAGCGATCGCAGCGATTAGGGGGCATACTGGGTGATTCTAAGGTGCTCTGAGCAAATGAAAAAAGCTATTGACAGCTTCCTGGAGGTCACGCTGAAAAGAACTCAAAGTGGAATCATATGGTGAATAAATTGATCAAACGAATAGCCGAGCAAGATCAAGCAGGTAGAAAACATCCACTCTGCTAATAGCATCTCTCCACTATCCACCCATCTCGGAAATGCAGAAAGCAGAGTACAAAAACAACCCGTACTGGTAATAAAAGCAAAGCCAGCCACCTGCCCAATGTGTGAATCTCATCCCATCGACCCCATTCATGAGACCCCTAAAAGCCCGACTAAAACCGCGAATCAACGGCAATCCAGCGGCCAGTCTCACAGACGAGGTTGGGCGCTTGAATTGTTCCGCAAAGGGCCATCGATCGAGGCAAATTGGATAATGAGAGTAGGGACATATCAGTGCGATCCGTGCATGCCGTGATGCCAAATGCGCGCGAAGGAAACGGAGAGTATGAGAAAATGCCAAGCAAAAAACCGCAACCTCATAGAAAACGCCGGTGGTGGAGACCGAAAATATACGCCTTCAAGTGGAAATTGTCCCGAAAAACTGTAAGAGCAGAGGAATATCGATCGATTTCGCAGAATTGGAAAGATATCTCTGCTCGTTCCAAAAACTCCGACAAATGTGGTCGCTGCAAAGAGAATGTCAGAGCCGCCGCCTAGTTAAGAATGGGAGCTATGTGGTGGAAAACCACAAAGATCTATCCTCGCCAAGACACGCGCGCCGAAAAAACACAATGTGTGTAGGGGTATCAAGAGGTGGAAAGCCGTTCGGTCGTTGCAAAGTCGTCTCATAATAAGGTGTAGCAATCAGTTCATGTCCATACCGAACTCCTCGTCTTCCCGAAGACTAAAGGAGCGACCATCCGAGTCCGAGCGTGACGTCCACTGCTGGCTGCCGTTATGGTTTACTGGGCTCATACTCTGTGGCGATACCGGATCGCCATTGTAAGTGGTGTGTTTAGGAACGCGAAGACCACTGCCGTGGGTCCTCGAGTATCGAAATTCGTGCACACCATTCTGTGAGATAGCCTCCTTGAGCTCTGTATTCATGCGTTTCTCATCGTCAGTCATCTCCAACGGCCAGGCTCCGCCTATCGATTGAATGTACTGTCTAAGTCTCTCTTGTTGCTCGTTCTTCTGGTGGAGCTGCCACATGAGATCGCGAGTCCAGCTGACGGCGCCATTCAGGATGTCGCCCTTGTTCGGGCCTTTGTCTTTCTCCTCCAAAGGCAAACCTTGAGTGATGTTGCCCGGAGCAGCCCGTCTCCCAGTGCCTCCTGCAAGAAGGGAGGTGGCATAAGGTGGTGACAGGCTGGTGGTAGCGGTGAGGGAGGGGGATAGCGGGCCGTTGTTGACAATATGCTTCTTGACCTTCTCGTCCTCCAGACGATGTTGTGGCACAAGGCGTGACAGATCATGGATGCGTTCGTTGATGTTGTCTCGGCGGCGCCGCTCGACAGCGTTGTGAGACTCTCGTCTGCGCTTTTTCTTCGCCTCCTGCGACTGGAAGGCATTTGGCACAGAATGTCCGTTATCAATGTGGACGGGCAGGGAGCCAGTCTTGCCCGACATGATCTCTGAGATTTGCGGATGCGCAAACTTGCCGCTATGAGGTGAAGGCAATGGTGAGTGAAAGCCAGATCCAGCACTATCCGAGTGGCCATACAGCTGCTCTGCTTGGAGCCGGGCTATACGGTTCAGCTCTTCTTGATTAGACAGTCCTATCGAGTCGGGTGTACCAAGTTGCATGGCTCGAGATGCAGGAGTTGTAGGAGTCATTGGGCTTCTGGAGTCGGAAGGATGTCTCTCCAGGTTGTGTATTCGTCGTGCCGCACCATTGATACCCATAGGTGTCCCCATACTCTGAGAGAAGCCTGGCTGACTGGCAGCTCTGTACTGTGCATAGTCGAAGTGACCGACGAAGGGACTCATGGGGGGAGCTGCGTCGGGTGTGTTGGAGTAAATGTGTCCATTCTGGTGGCCGACGGAGATACCGCCGTTCTGGTACAGGTGACCGTTTTGGGCTTGGTTGCCGTTGCCGTTGCCGTTGCCGTTTCCATAGCTGAAGTTGGTAAATTGGTCCTGTGGGCTGTTGAGATCCCCCAATTCAAGCAATTCGTCGTCCCCGATCCCAGCGTTGCTAGCCATGAAACTGTTCGACATGCTGGAGCCAAAGGTGTTACCCATCATGCTATTGCTCCCCATGGAGAGCTCTGTTGGATTGATGGCGCCAATATCTGCGCCTGAGGCCGCGAAATGTCCGTTGTACTGTTGATGCATATTGTAGCCGTCGTTGGCTGCCATGTATTTGTGAGGATTGAACTCAAAGTCATCGCCTTCGGCTTTGATGAAGGCTCCGGGTGACCCAGTCATACCGCGTGTAGTCGAGGATTGCGACAAAATAAGTGGAGGTGGGGAGGTTGAGAAGTTGGTTGAGCTGAGAAATGATGTTCCAGGTTGTGGAGAGGCTATGTGGAAATGTAGTGGGGCCTATGACGATGGGGAATAAGCGCTCTGTTTAAATAGCGGTTGTGGCGGATATCACCGGCTGTGGGGAGGATCGTGAAGAGCAGAAAACATACACACCGAAATGCGAAGCTAACCGAGTATTGTTCCTCGAACACTCGTGATGAATCGGGTCGTGCAGGAGTGTAATGTTTGCTCAAATGTTGCGGTGCACTCAACGCAAGGATATGACCAATAATCTGCAGCAAGATTAGCCCAATCCGTCAGAACAATGTTCCGTTTTATACTCACTGTCTGAAATTTGCGCGCGAGGGCAATCAAGGGTGAAGCTCAAACTTGCAGACGGCAATTGACTGGCAAACGTGACCAGATCTGCAAGACAGGCGTTGGAGTTTATGTTTGGAAATACTGGGCACTGGGAGTCAGCCTTTTGATTAACAATAGCAACGACAATGGCAATGGCCGTGTCAATGACATGTTGGCGCATGTTGCGCCGAAGGATATGTGTCGCGGCCGCTCTCCTCACCAATTGCGCCTAGTCACTGGGACAACAGTATCAACTATTACAGGGACGTCATTGCAGCTTGGTTTAAACAGCGTGGTGTGGCGAGAGAGCTTATGCCATGTGCGATGGGCCCCAAGAATACATAAAAGAACGTACAATGTCTCTGGTTATTTGCTGGCTGACAAGAGCAGTTGGTGGGGACCGCAGAGGCCTGGCGTTTGTGCTGTGGTTTGGCTTGAGGTGAGGATACGCGTTAGAAAGGGTGAGTGGTGGCAAAAGACAGCGGAGGATCGGTCGCAAGAAGATCTGGCTAGGAATAACAGATGCGCGTTAGCAATGACTCTTATTAAGATACTGAGAACAAAAAAGATGACGGCTATAGGTGGGAGTGGATTCAATAACGACTTTGATCGCGGGAGAAGACGGCGCATAAGTAAAGTAGTCCCGGAGCCGGCAAGGCTTGGGCTGAGGACCATTCCACACCGAGTAATGCCTGGTGTCGCAAATGATGGCAGCAGCTCGTACAGATTGGTAGCACAGCTTTGACAAGTCTAAAGACATGTGCATGTGCAATGTGTATTGCAAGAGTGGTTTGTGGGAACAAGCGGGGAGCAAACTCGACCCAGGAGCTCGATGGTGTAGCTCAGGAATAAAACATGGCTCACCTTCGAGGACTAGCGGGTAGCAGGGTACCGGGAGAGGATGAAAAATGTCGACTTGAGGGTCTTGTTGGCAGATTCAGAAGGTCTTCGTGCTCAGCGCTGTGTCAAACGGGCACGGCGGGGTTTCGTGTGGGGCGTCTGTACGACGGTAGCAATTTGGGGCTGTATAGAGACTGCGGCGCGAGGGGGTTAAATACAAGATCTGGAGTATGGAGATCAAAGAGGTGTTGGAGGGGGCCAAAGTATGAAGCAGTTTCGGTGCGACCAGGGCGTGGTGAATTTGGCCGTGGATCGGTATCGGTGTATCGAGGAGGCGTCGAGGGTCGAGGGTGATCCGAATGGGTCGCGGGAACCGAGCAAGCCGCGAGCGCTTAGTAGATGGAATAAAGATATACTTACAATTTGCGTATATAGTAGAGTGGAAGGGGGATGAAGCTGAGATGGGGTTCGGAGTGGGTGCTCGAGGGAGGACACACCGACAATTAAGGGCCGGCCGGGCTCGTTCAAGGCTCTTTGTTGGTTGCAGCTGGTACCCAATCAGCGTCGGGCTCTTGGGTCCAAACTATCGTGATTATTACGACCAGTCTCTCCACAGTCCACACCTCCACACGGGCAAGGGAGGGCCAGAGCCGTGGACTACGCTTCAATCTATTTGGAGTGCTGAGGAAGGGCGGGGACTCGTTACCTGGTTATTTAGTAGAGAGGATGCAGCGGCAAAGGAATTAAATCGAGCCGTGTCAGGCAGTGTGGGGAGATGTCCTCTGCGCGAGTCGCGATGGTGAAGACGGGGAATCTATCTGATATGTTCATGATATGGGGGGACTGAGGTATTTAATGACTCGAGGATGGCATTGTCCTGTCTCTGAACTAGTTCGTCCTGTCTCTGGCCTAGTTGCTTACTGTTGCTATAAACTTGCTGCTACGGCTACGGCTACTGCTACTTCTACTGCTGCTGCTACTGCTGCTGCTACTGCTGCTGCTACTGCTGCTGCTACTGCTGCTGCTACTGCTGCTGCTACTGCTGCTGCTACTGCTGCTGCTACTGCTGCTGCTACTGCTGCTGCTACTGCTGCTGCTACTGCTACTACTACTGCTACTGCACTGCCAAAGAGAGACATGGACAGACAGGCTATTTGTCGCCCCGGCCTCAGCTCCGTTTGTCTCTCTCTTCTCAGTGACTCAACCTGTCTTGATTGTGACGAGTGCATCCTGTTAGCTTGCAGATGGGAATCGAGTGTGGTGCTCTTTTGATGCCATGGTAGGACAATCCCTGCATCTGGTCGAGACAGACAACCACACACCTCCAGAGTTATTCTCTGCAAATCCATATACTACTATAACCCACTAGTTCCAACACCCATATACCAGTACAATCTCACCGCCCAACCGACCCGAAAACACCCAATCAACTGCTGTGGCCTTAGCAAGCACTGTGATTTGGACAGATAACGACTTCTCCATGATATGATCATCCCCTGGCCAATATTGTACCGAGCAAGCCCATTGTTGTCTCAACCTCGACACGACATCATCCGCCACACCATAGCTACAAACCCTGTCTCACATCCATCACCTCCCACGAATCCTCACCTGCAATCATCTGAAGCTTGATTCTGCTCCCGCTGCGCAGCTGCCATCATTCCAACGAATCCTAAACACCCCTTCCAGAACATCATCCTCTACCTCTCTACACTGCCCTTTGCGCGCGCCCACTGCCCTGCCTTGTGGTGCTTCTGCCGCGCTCCTCGTGTCTTGGCCGGTCAGATAGAAGCCTGGCCCACGCCGCGTAATCGAGTTGTGGGAGTAGGCAGCACTTTGGGTCAAAGCCAAGCCGAGCGCTGCTTTAACTTGCAATCACACACGGCACAATATGGCATCAAACTCGTTTCGAGACTCTATAAACTCGCTAGGATGGAGTAGGCGCGATCCCGACATACCTGTCAATACCTCATCCCCGACGCCCATACTCGGCAGGTTGCAGTCGTTGAACCCTTTTGGACAGGGTGGCTATGTTAGGCTCCCTACTACAGAGACCTCGAACCCTGGGGCCCCTCTGCCAGCTCCGACGAGGCGCGAAGAAGAGGAAGGGTTCTTTGCACGTAGGTCCATTCTCTACTAAGATCAACATTTGGCCACAATGCAGACAAGGACACGAGTTTCCAGTCTGCGACATAAGCTGCACAACCGGAGAGTTGGAAAGCTATTGCAGCCTGTTCCTGCATTTCATCTGCGTGCATGAGACTTGCAGCCCAAGCTCGCCTCCCGGAGCGTCTGGTAATCACGGCTAACAAACATGTCTAGTGAGTCGTTGGGACCGTCTTCTGCTATTCGGCGGCCTCATGGTTGCCGCGGCCATCATGTTTGTCATTGCGTTCGCATTGGTGCCTACCGGTATTTTCATACTCAAGCCACGCAAATTCGTCGTCTTGTAAGTCGACTCTTCATTACGAATCCACAGACGGCTCTGTTTCGCCAGTGTTGTCATGGGTGGACATAGCCACGTTGGATCTGAGATGTTCCGCAGGTCGAATGCCATGATGCGGTTTCGTACGTCTAGCGGCGGCAGGCTGCAGTTGGCCTTTGAGCTAACGCCATTGGAACTTCAACCTAACGCCAACTTCGACCACGATCGACTCCTGTCATCTGGCTTAATTGTCTTCGGCGAACCGTCGCTAATGCGCATTCTTGTAGATGGACCATGGGCTCAGTGCTCTTCCTTGCCTCTTGGGCCGTCCTGATGGGACCAATCACATACAGTATGTCCCCCATCGCACTCCCTGCTCCTCAAACAAGGCTAACATCGCTTCAGTGCAACATTTGTTCTCCGGGCCGCGATTGCCTTTTACAGGAGCTTATTTTGGTTCCATTGCCCTTACCATATACTTTTCCATCGGCGTAAGTTCTGCCGAGTCACTGTCCCTCTCCACAATACCCTGCCAATATCATGAGCAGCCCTGCAGCTTCATGACTAGCCTTGTCCATATCACACCCCTGTCGATTTTATGATTACCCTCCATCCTTGCTACTCTGCTCCACCCACCTCTGCAATTATCCTCATTCAGCTTTACACAACAGAATCTGTCAGAAAACGTCAAGCTAACTATTGGGCGTCCGCGTGACGCAATCTTTTTAGCTTGGATCAACCTTTCTCACACTCATCGCTGCTATCATCCAGATCTTGTGTTTGCTGTGGTATGTGGTCAGTTATTTCCCGATGGGATCGACAGGACTAAGGTTCGCGGGACGGTTCGGAGTGAATCGCATTACGACTTGGATGAGTTAGGCCGCGAGCACCTGGCCAGGCTCGAGCATTGGGGGCACGTTCTTTTGTCTTCACCTTGCACATACGGAGTGTACGAGTACGGAATATTATTGAAACGACATGATTTTGGGTGATGATGCTACGGCGGAGAACATGGAGCCTCGGCCGCTTGCGCACTCTGGCTCGCTAGGCACCCCGTTATTGATTGGTGGTGGCCTCTAAGGGTGCGCGCGTTGACCCTTGTTAGCGAAAGCAACTTCTTGGGAACGCACTTTGATAGTTGAAATGATAGCGTTCAGCGACCCCCACTTCTCCGACCTTTGTGCGCTTTGAGCTGAGTCCTTCTGCATCGTAGGCGCATGGTATTCAGCATCCATGACAATGGCAAACGGTTTGCCCTTTTCCTCGGTCATTTTCTGATTAACATGGCTCCGACTTGACTGATACATCGTCCCTTTCGTCCTCCAGCCGTGCACTGCATGACGATGAGACGCTGGTAGTATAGACGGCGGTGTACTCGTTACAAGGCTGAAAAGGGAAATCCACTGATAGACTCTTACGATAGATCAACAGAGTACTGAAGAAATGGTGGACTTCTCACCAACCGATCCATACACTCGGCACTCGTGTCTTCCATTCGCGCTCTAAGCGATCATATCTCCCCTCTACGAGAATGATGTATATTTTGCAGCTTCGACTGGGTTGTTTACCTCCCACTTGAAAGCTTCTTTTGGATATGATGCGAATATTTCTGGTTTTAAATATATGGATGATAGGTCTCTATCGAACATAAATCTTTTCCAATCGTTCTTCTTCTTCTTCTGGAAAACCCTTCGTGGCATCCATTCTCCCACGTTGCGAATGAGAAATTGTTGCATCCTTTCTCATCATTGTCTCCGCTTCTTCTTTTTTTCAACGAGAGATTTTGCAACACAGGAATTAGCGGTGAGGATTCCGCCCTTGGAGTTTTTGGGGAATGGTCGAGGCGTTGTGGAATGTGGAATGTGGATGGTGGATGTCGTGGTCTCCTGTAAGGGTGAGGACCCACTTCAGCCTGGCCCCACTTAGTAGATAATGCATTGACGACGAGTGTAACATGACATCGTACTGCTGGGGTGGAAATGGCATAGCGATTGCTTTGCATTGACGATGGGTGGAACGGAAGACGGATAAGACGCTTTATTCTATTGGTTTGGGATGGAGTTTGGCGACCGGGATTTTGGGAGGCTTGATTGGTGGGGTTGCTTGTGGATATGGTTATGCTCATGGGTACTACGTGAGAAGGCTGAGATTTGTACTATTAGAGTGAGAAGGAGGGGAATCGATGGGATTCAGGCAACGAAGAATAAAGGAGGATGGATGGGTTGGAATGACAGGGTGGCGGTTTGGGGGTGGTATTTGTACGACACGACGAGGCTGAAAGACATAGTTCTTTGTTGTATATTGCAAAGTAAGGCAGATGCTGACAGGGAACCAAAAAACAGTGAGCAACGAGAACGAGGAAACAAAGACGTGAGCTAGGATTGGTTTGGTGCGACACGATGGGCCGGGTTTCCGACAGCCGTGGTTCTGGGATGAGGCTGGCAGATTGGTTGCTCCGAATGACTCGTACCCCAATGGCTGATCAAGATCCAACCCAAAAATACGATTGGGAACATGGAAATCGTCTATATCGTTTACGTCTCTAAAGTTTCCTAGCCTCAATCCAATGGGGTACAACTCTCTGTAAATAACTCATAAACTTCCACAATCCAACCGCATGCTCAACATTTCCCTCTGGATCGACAACCCTTTCCGGAAATGCGATCCCGGCCCCAAACAGCCCTTTCAGATTCTTGCCCTCTTCATCTGCAAAGCCTCCAGTCGTGTTATCGTAGATGGGAAGAACTGGCTTTCCATGTGATTCCAACGCTGGAATCTCGTTGCGCTTGTATCCGATAGCCTGAACAACATGCGTGCAACCTGGTAGATATTGTTCATAATCTTTTCCTTCCCTTTCTCTCGTCGTGGCAATCTTCTGAAGGAATTTGGAAACAGGCGAGGACGGAAGAACATCCTCTTCAAGATTTTCTTTTGCCCATACTGCAACGTCGCCTTTGAGACCAGTGTTGTCGCGGAAGATCCAACCATCGCGTTCTTCGGCGTAGCGTAGTGGGTGGCGCGTGAACCATTTGATTTTGGTTTTAGGGTGCGTGGAAGAGGCGAGGTTGTAGAGGTTTCGAAGGACGAGGATGGCGCTGTGGGAGGCGCCTATGACGGCGATTGTTAATTCCTCATCTGGTGAAAGGACCTGTTTGAGATGGGAAGGTTTGAGAGCTGGGTCGAGTTCCAATTTTCTGAGCCCAGAGACAGGAAGAGGGCCGCTGATGGGGTTGGAGCCTGTACATAGAACGATAAGATCGGACGATACGGTCAATGAGTCTGACTTATCCCTGTCTAAAGGGTCGATGTTAACAGTCCACTTTCCTGACTACTTTTGTTAGATGAGTTTCCACGTTTATACAGAAAATGCTTACATCTGACCATTTCGCAGATGATACGGAACCGAATTGCTTGTCGACGCCTTTCGACTCATCAAGACCTTTCGTAAGCATGATACAAAGATCGGCAGCTTCAGCGATATGGCAAGTATCTTCTTGATTTAAATCTTTGAGATGGGTATATGCGTTGGGATTTTCTGACTCCTCTGCAAGAACCGAGAACGGTTCGACACCCTCGGCATACATGACGAATCTCTTAACTTTGGTGTTGCTGAGAATGGATATCAGAGATCACGTGTAGGACCCGAAAGAAGGAAAATCCTTACCTGGGTACCTCGCGGTAGTACTCGTTCAATCTCCCTCCTTGGAATTTGTTATCAACCCACAAAACCGGCGTCTTCTTCTGCGCCAGGAGATTGCCTACGACGGCGATACCTGCAGGGCCAGCTCCAACGACAAGAGCTTGATACCTGCTTCCCAGTCGGGGGGCAAGACTTGAAGAAATGCTTCTTCTGCAGGGCGACTGCCATTGAAATTCATCAATCTTTCCGACTGCGAGAGTGATACGGCGTCCCCGCGGGCTAGCCAGCCTGCTAGCAATGGGAGGCAATGAGGGTATAAAAAACATGGTTGTTATGCATCAGAAAGCTGCAGAGAAGACTCGCCTCTCTCGCCATTTGAGTGTGCAGCGCACAGACCACAGACGTTCTCAGAAGTTCGCATACTCGTTCCTTGTTCCACCATTCGACTTCTTTTCGACTATGCAGGCCATCAGACATAGGGTGATTTTGAGTCTGACACGTGGACTTGATGGCTATGCGATGTGGTGTGTAAAGGAGGTCAGCACACCGTATCTCCAACATGGGATCAGTCACATCGCCGAAGGTCTTGGAAGTGGCGCCAATATCGCTTGAGAAGGAAGAAGCGAGGGATGCCCGGCCTGGTAAAAGCAAATAATATTCGTAATCCTCCACACCCGTCCATAGCACTGTGTGGAGATTTTGCGGAGAAGTAAAATGCGGGGAGTGCCGCCTCCATCCGAAATAAAGTAGCTACTATCTGTGTGTACTCTTTCCATAGACCGAAGTTCGGAATACGCGGAGCCCCGGGCCGAGAATGATGTACAGTAACAGTCAGGCCCTGCATTCATCTATTCATCCGATGATTGACCTCATACCAATCATCCATCCGATGATCTTATTCCTCCCATCTGGATGCATCGATACCGGGATGAAAGAAGATCAGTACCTTAGCTACTCCTAAAAGAGTAATCCGTTCTCCCTCATCGAATAACCTAGTGGCCGATGACATGGATGGATGCAGGGCCTGGTAACAGCACTGTTGATGTACACGGTAGATTGACAGCTGCCGACTCTCGGGAAGGCCCGCAGGATGCCGCGTTTGTTGTACTATATTAGTATTAGACGATGACATCATACCCCGCATCAAGCGGGGTTTGACGACGAGTCCGCATTTTCTGTGGAGGCGTGGTGGAGAAGGTCCGAGGGGGACACTCCGAAACAGTGATTGTCGTCGGGCCGGGGGAAGCAGGGTATTGTGGTGGCCTGTGAGAAAAGTTGAGCAGCCTTTGATATTGTTTGCCTTAGCCAAGAGCTTCTGGCCCCAGTATGCGAACTGTTGAAACGAGAGCGAACCCACTATTGCGCCTCGTGTAAAGTGGAATTGCAATCAGCGACATTTTCATCCTTGGCTATCTTGCCTCTCAGAAAACAAGTCGCTTTGACCTGAGTTTGTCCTCGTTAACCTCGAAAGCACAAAATCAGTTGCATACGAGCCTGCTGGACATCGATAGCTCAGACTCGTGAACAATCAATACGACCACTGTTCACACCCTCTTTTCATGCATTCCATCATTGCTCAAACCCATTCATCGTTGAATCAAGATGACTCCTACATATTCAACGGGGAATATCTAGTCGACTTGGCTCTTATGAAGAAGCCGAGTAGATCAAGGAAGACTGACCGTCAACCGGATGGCTAGACCTAGCAGCCCGTTTGATAAGCAAGCAGCTTGAGCAGTTTGGCCGCTTGAACTGACCGATTGAGTGATATCTTTACCTGACTTGAATGGTCGCTTGGGTGAGGTCAGGATGGATGGTAAACTGTCAGTTGGTCAGGCGATGTTTATGAATTTTAGGTAACATATATGCATTAGCAGTAGATTTGACAGTGAATATGCCTCCTTTTCCAAGCCCATGGTATTGTACCTCACAGGCCTCAATAATGTCATCTTTGAGGCTGCTTCTGGCATCAGTAATAGGCCTACCGGCGGCGCTGAAGATTCTTTCAACCTCTGCAGACATGCCAGGAATTGACAGTATATCGAAAGCCATACGTGACAAGATAGGAAACTCAGTAGTACGGTCTCTCCACCATACAATAATGTCCTCAACCTCCTCCCACTCACAGGGATCCCAGTACTTGGTGTAGCGTGTATATTCATCTTCCTCGGTCGCAATCCTCCGCTTTTTGGCTAGGAACTTGGTGGAGAGTCTGTTGAATTGTTTGTACGCGGTAGTAGGCTTCTGCGCCTCAAGATAGAGGTTTTCAAATAACTGTGACGGCGAAGGTGACGGCGAAGGTGAGGGTGAGGGTGAGGGTAGCGCGAATTTTTCGCTATATTGTGCGAAAATCTCCTTGATGCCGGCTTCAGCATGTTTATACCATGCGCGATGGTCATACTGGGCCCATTTATCTTCGAAATAAGAGAGGCGCCAGTTGGGATCGAGAAAGACTGCTGCATAGTAAAGATTGGTAGCTTTAAGCAGGGATAGATACTTCATTGTCTTTGACCGCGCTTCTGTAATACCAACCTCAAAAGGTTGCGAAAGATGAGGAGCCAATCTGAGGGCTTTGAGCTCTGCCTCAGTGCGATCAAGTCGCTCGTAGATGAATGTGAGGCCTTCGAGTACACCGGCAATGGTTCCCTGTGAAGTAAGGTTTGCATTCTCTTCCTCTTCGAGACAAAGATCCTTAAAGTTCTTAAGAATCTGCGCCCAGATCTCCAACATCTCGAAGTCTTCCATTGAAAGGAAGGAAGGTCGTATGTCAACCTGCCCCTTTTGGTGTACAAATTGGCGCTGCCACTTCAAGATAATGTCGCGGAGAGCAGGGATTCTCTTTATCATCTCGTAGGTAGAATGCCATCGGATACCTCCATCTACAAGAAGCACAAGAAGCTTCAGTGCAGCCATCTCTTTCTGTAGATTCTCGAACATCTCCCGCCTCTCAGGTGAGCGATTGATAAAGATGCAGATGTTGTGGACGCGCCCCATAGGTCCTAGTTTGATCCAGACGTCATAGGCTTCTTCGTAGCCGACGGAGGCAAGGTCCTTTGAGTGTTTTGACTGCTCGTGGTCACCGTAGAGAAGATCTTCTACAATGAGGTTGATGATGTACCCAATACAGCGAATGCGCGCGTGAATTGACCAACCTTCCTTGTCAAACAGGACTTCAAGGCGGTCACAGGCAGCGTCATTATCGGTAGCGTTGTCTGCAGTGAAGGCTCCCAATTTTTTCCCATCAATCTTGAATGTGGTAAGGACTTTAGCGATAATCTCTGCTTCATTCTCGCCAGTTTTGCTGCCCAGTATCCGTGGGAAGCCAAGAAGCATTATACTTTGCTTGTAATCCTTGTTGATGTAGTGGGAACAGACAGCAAGGTAGTTCTTCTTATTGTCACCCTTCCAGGCATCGCAAGAGATGTTAATGAGGCTTTTAGCTCCTTCGATTTCTTTAACTATGTCCTTGAGGCGCTCCATGTAGAAATCCATCACCCATATGGAGAGAGAGGACTTTGCCTTTGGCAGAATAACCTTTAATGTATCGTATGCAGCTGACTTCAGAAGCGCAAGAGTTTCTGGCACTGTAGCTGTATGAAAGGCGATATTATGACGAATAACCCAATCTACATATTGTTGTCTGTATGCCTTCCCATTGATGCAGCGTCTGTACCCTTACGGTGGCCACACTCTCCGCAGTGAGTCTCAGAATACTGCTCTTGATTGCCTGTATGATTGTCTGTAGAGGGAGGAGGAGGAGGTGGTGGTGGTAGAAGGTCCTTTCTAGGGTCTGGAATGCCGTATTTATTGAGTAAATGTGTACCTATTCCACCCGTTGAATCTGCTTTGTAGACGCCTCTGTAGTAGTCCTTCTTTTGATGGCATAATACACAGATGTAGATACGTCCAAGGCCTTTGCCGTCAGCCTCAAGTTCAATGCCGTGTTCCCAGATGTGTGAGTTCTGCCGTGCAACTTGCTGCATTGTAACTCCCCGGATCCGAGGATTGACGAGCTTCTTGTGCTGAAAATACAACCGACTCCAGACAATTGGGAACTGGGCTCGAATGATACGAGGTTGCGAGGTAGTTGGAATAACTCTATGGGCTGTAGGAGGTTGTATAGGCTCTTGTATTCGTGGAATCGGCGTATCTAGCAGCGTTTGCGACAGTTCGGACTCGTCAACTGGAGGGCCAGCTCTTTGAGAATGGCCTTCAGGTCTCCTGACCTTGAAGTGTCTAGGTTATTCTATCGGACATAGTGTAGAGAAAACGTGGTGGTTGTAGTAGTAAAAAAGGTAAAATATAAATATAATTAACGTGTTCGATCACCCAACCCGTCAGATCACCCAACCCGTCCAACTTTCTTGGCACGACCATCTTATATTACGACTCTTCAATTTCATTGCTATTAACAATAGATTCTAAGTCCGTCGTGCTGCTATCTGATTCAGAAGACATCTTAATATCTTTTTTACAAGTTCGTGCATTATGCCCAGTTGCGCCGCAGTTCCCACAGCGCCGTTGAGTTGGTCGGGCTGTTTCTTGATCACCACTACCACGAGCCTTCTTCGATCCCTGAGGCGCTACAGACGCTTGGATTGGGATCCAAATTCATGAGTATTGCTTGGAGTCTTTGACTGCCACGGCGTTTCTGGGAGACGGGGTTCTGGCGGGGTACGTAGCCGTACTTCAAGGCGATCCAACACCACCTGCGCGTCGATAGGGACCAGCCCTACTGCCTCAAAGGCCTTTTGACAGTTCTCTTTTGTAAATACGTCGAAAAACGCGTCTTTGAAGGCAGGGAGAAAGCCTTCCTTGTTGATATGGTACACGCGTCGGCGTGCCAAGTCCCGGACGCGTTGGGAGTACTTGCGCTTCAACGGCGAGAAGCAGACCACATCAAGGGGCTGGAGTATATGCGACGAGTGCGGTGGCATGCAGAGGGTTATAATCTTGTTTTCGAGGCAGTAGTCCTTGAAATCCTGGCTGAGATGGCTCTCATGGCCGTCCAAGATAAGCAGCCTATACACCCCCACCTGCCGCGCCTTTATATGCGCGTCAAAGTGCTTCAACCACTTAAGACCCAGCGCGTTGTATTTCCAGCCGTTCTCAGAGACTGAGGCTTCCAATTGCGCGGTATGTCTGCCTTCTCATACCACGTAGAGATGTGAACTCGTCCTTCGTAGATAATGAATGGCGGGGTCGCATACCCAGCTGCGCAAATGCTCTAAATAACCGTAACCCATTCGCGATCGCCCGGCTGAATGAGTTCAGGCCTTGTACGTCTCTCAGAGACTGTAACAACCTTCATTGACCCAATAATACCCATCTGGAAGCCAATCTCGTCAAAGTTGTGCGTATCCTCGTCGTGGATGCCGTACTTTGCCTTGGTGTCTACAACGAGCTGGAACCACGTGCCAATAATTACTGGATCTTCCTGTAGTATCCTCTGCCTATCCTTGGCTCGATTGAAGGCTGTCTTGAGCTCATCTGAGCGCTTTACGAACCTCTCAGCCCACTTTTTGCCTACTGGCTCTCCACCGCGTATACCCAACAGTTTATCCGCTTTATCTGCCACCTCACACAGCCGGGGCGCAAATCCTCGCGAATCGAGGTCGAGGATTCTTGGCTTTCTAGCAGGTTTGTAATGAAGTCGATAGAGATCTCGCTCCAGATTCGGTCCGGGATAGGTAAGGGCTTAAGCAGACCCCATCGTCGTTGTCTCCAGACTTTTGCACTGCCACAGATGTCGCAATTCTTGATGAACTGTCGCACCTCTTTGGACTGGTCTGGCCAGAAAAAGCGCCGTGCTAGTAAAGCGAAGGTTGCGTCGCGTCCCGGGTGTCTCGCAATTGCTGAGTCGTGTACTTCCTGGATGAGCTTCGTCTTAAGTGGTTCGCGGTCGGGTATCCAAATCCTTTCGCGGTACCGTAATAATCCATCTTCGAGGTCGCATTCAGAAATTGAAACCTGGACTTTCAATTCTGGGGAGAATCGTCCTTTCCTTTTTGCAACTTCGGAGCGGAGGCTGCTAAACGTCGGGTCGGCTTGAACAGCTTGCAGCCATAATGCTCGTAACTCCTCATTCTCGAAGGGGTTCGTATTGCCCTCTTCGGCCCCCTCATCGACCGTGTTTTCCCCTCCTATATCTTGCGTATCACTCTCGACTCTAGCTTCTTCAGAATTCTCCTCTTCGGTTTCGTTTTCCTCTCTGTATTTGTGTCCCTCACTTTCTACTATCTCGTTCTCCTCTGTCGTTTGTCTTACCCGCACCGGTTTTGCCCAGAGCTTTGGAGGGAGGAGGACTTGTATCCTCTCCTTAATTCGATCGTCTTGAGTGCTGCTGGACATATCTTGGTCCCTACGCGAGAGTGTATCGGGTACGACTGCTTGCGAGCCCGGGCGATAGTTGAAGGTAAAATTGTGTTGAGATAGCAGTTCCATCCATTGTATCTGTCTTTCATTCAACTTCTTTGCTGTCATGGAAGACTCAAGTTCTTGTGATCCGTTAGAACTTTGAATGGACCGCTAAGGCTCCTAAGCTCCGCGTCCCACTCCTGCATACAACGTACTACTGCGAGTGGTTCTTTATCGTGTATGTCGTAGTTGCATTCCGCGGGTAGGTTGTTTCTTGAGAAGTAAGCGACTGGTCGAGCATTTCCTTCACCGTCGATCTGTGATAGAGCCCCTCCGACTGCCCAATTGGAGGCATCAGGCTCAACAATTGTATCTCGATCTGGGTTGAAGTGGAGTAACACCGGGTCGGAAATAAAACGGTCCTTGAGCGTTTGAAACGCGTTTTGACAATCCTTGCTCCATTCAAGCTTGCATCTCTTCTTTGTCAGCCGGGTGAGGGGGATAGCTAATGTCGAGTATTCCTTGATGAAACGTCGGTAATAATTGGGAAACCCAAGGAAGCCTCTCACACCTTTCACAGTGGTCGGTGGTGCCCATTCGGAGATCGCTCGAACTTTTTCTGGATCCATACTAATACCCTTGCCTACTTCCACAATATAGCCAAGGTATTTGACCTTTTTAGCTTCAAAATTGCATTTCGTGATGTTCAAGGTCAATCCGGCTTCACCTAGGGAATGAAGAACCTGTGCTACTTTTCGCCGATGATCTTCTAAAGTTCCGCTTAAAAACACTAGGACATCGTCCATGTAAGCGGTACAGAAGTCGTCCAGGTAGGACCTCAAGACCCAGTTGATATATCGCTGAAACGTCGCAGGTGCTCCTGTAAGGCCGAAAGGAGTAACTAGCCACTCAAACAACTCGTACCGCGTACGGAAAGCCGTTTTCCATTCTTCGCCCTTCGCGACTCGAATCTTGTGAAAAGCCGCGCTCACATCGAGTTTGGTTAGCCATCTTGCCGAATAGATCGCGTTCAGGGTCTCTCGTATCAGGGGTAGCGAGTACCTGTCTTTCTTCGTAATCGCGTTAAGTCCCCGGTAATCGACGCAAAATCGAAGCCCTCCTCCAGGCTTGCGTGCGAAAAGTACCGGAGCGCCAGCGGGACTCTTGCTAACCCTGATCCATCCTTTATCAAGATGATACATGAGAATTTTTCTTAGGACTAGCAATTCGTCTCGTGACATGCTGTACAACGGTCCCCATGGTACTTCTTTCTCTCTACCATTGCCATCCTTTTCCAATGGAATCTCGTGGTCGATACCCGGTCGGTGCGGAGGCTGTGTCACGGCGAGCATTGAACCAGACAGAATGAACTAAGATTCCATTTACTCAGTGTGATGAGAGAATATCAGATAGAGAGTAAGTGACTGCGGGGCGCGCGAGTTGATGTTCCTCTCGCCACAGTGTGGCTGCGACACGTTGTCATGTGACAAAGATGGCCACCATGCCATGCCGTCACAGGCTGGGAGCTAGCCTTTTTGGGGTCAAAAACGTCGAGGTAGCGGAAGTAGTGTTCGGGTAATTAGTCTTTCGGATTGACTACCGGCTTCACCTGAAGTGCTTTCTCGATATCTCGTAAGGACGCTGCGAATACTTTTATCGGCATGTCGTGCTTGTCTAGTCTCTTGATTCTTCTGACTAAAGCAGTGTATGATGCTGCGCTTACTGGCCGCGCTTTTTCAGCCTGCAAGGTAGATCCGTTCTCCGGAAGTGAGCCCATCGAGGAACCATCAGGGAATTCGAGGACCCGCCGTTTTTCATTCAACGTGACATTTTCTTCTGCCAGCCATGGGCCGCCTAGCATAAGGTCGTGCTCCTGCCCAGGAACAACGTACATGAATGCTCGGGTCCGACGGTAACCTCCGATATCGAGTGTTGCTGTTGCGACCTTCCTAATAACTTCAACGGGTCCCTCCAATACACCTTCAGATGTCGGGGACTAATGTCTATAGTTGGGAGTCTTAGTTTTGTGGCCATTCGTTCTGAGATCTGCGCGTATCCAGAGCAACCGTTGTCTATAAGAGTGCGTAAAAAGTGTTCATCGTTCAATAGTGCATCAACAAGGAAGAGTGGTCTTTCCATTTTTGATTTGAATTGCTTCCATTCTGAGGAGAGTTGAGATGGTCGTACTAAAGATGGTACACTTGATGTTAACCCCTGATTACAACTTTGACCAGAGGTTACTCTTTTTCCAATTCTGGCTCTGAACCGGAATATTCGCTAGCCGCGCTCGCTTTGGTTTTGTTGCCGTTTGTAGACTTATTGGTCTTGGTAATTCCCGGTTTCTTCGCAGGGAGCATCTTGCAGTCCTTGACCATATGCCCGTCTTTTCCACAACGTAAGCATGCCCCCGATTCGCGCCGTCGTTGAATTTCTTCTTGGGATACCCATTTTGCTCGGTTTGACTCTGTGGGTTCCCAATCCATTTTCTCTTGAAAGCTGGGCTTCGTTCCTATCTCGGGCCGGTCTACTATTTGAGCGAAGGTACCTGGTGTCGATTTCAAGGCTTGTAGTTTCGCGTCAATGTCGAGTAGGCCTTGTCGGTATTTCAAAAAACTCGTGGTATCCAGTGATGCCGTGACGAGTAGTTCGCGAAAGCCTTTGAATAGGGTTAGGTTCAGGGTATTGATCTGGACACAGTCGCCCCATGTACTGCCTCCCGCCCTTGGTAACAAATCGTCGAATACCGGTATTAAGCTACTCAATGACTGCCGTGGTCCTTGTCTTAGAGAGTTGAGCTGAGCCAGTGCATTCTGCTGTTCGTTAGGATCCCCGAAGACTGATTCGGCGTATTCAAGGAAGTTCCCGGGGGTCTGATTGCTCTCCGAGGCCGACGCGACCCAGGCTCGTACTCTGTTCTAGGCCGTATTTTCCATGCTCATGTATAGGTAATTGAAATAGTCCGCTGGGGTCCCGATCGCTTCTCCATCCGTACGAACCTTCATTATCGCTTGCATTTTCCATGCTGCCCATGTCGATCGTATTCTGCTGTAATTCGAAAGGTGAGAAAAACTGTGTCGGGGTCGTTCCGATCGAGGTACCACGGATATAACACTTGGTACTGACGTAGCAGGACTCTGCGTGGCAGAGCTCTGCGTAGCCCGGACTTGAGATACCACTTCCTGGTTCTGTCATTCCAAGGCTTCGTTCCTTGCCCGGAGCTCCTGAATCATCATAATCAGCGACTCCATTGTGGGCTGTTGTTGCTGCTGTGGATCGACTTCCATAGCTGCGTATTCGTTTCGTATGCAACTATAACGCTCAAACCTCCTCTTACTTAGGAAGCAAAGCACGCGTACTCATCCGCGACTAATTCCAGGTTGAAGAGTCGTAACAAGTCCGCGCCGATACTGGCGCGGTCCAGCTTGTTCGACAAAGAGAGAGAGAGAGAGAGAGAGAGCTAGATTGTAATGTGACGGGTTAAGATCATGCCAGGATACCAGGAAAAACCACCCAAATGTGAAATACAATCTAGCTAAAGAGAAAAAGATAGATACATGATTGCAAACTCCTCTTGAAGGAGATGCCAAGCCATTCACAAGCTTGCTCTAGAATTATTCCGAGGCTTGACAGCTAGGTCCTCAAGCGCTATAGAGAGATAAGCAAAGCCTAAATAAAGGCCTAAGGTCTAGCCCGTGACACCTACTAGTACTTAATTAAGTATGTATATCGAGCTCCTAGTATCGACTAATTAGTAGGGACATTTGTAAGGACGCGGAAATGCGACTTACTTCACCAGGAGCTCGATACATATGCCTCAGTACCAGTAGATCTGATTTAACCTCGTTTTTCTCATCCATTTCCTTCTCGCCCAAATATCCAGCATGTTCTCTTTCTTATCGTTCGTCAAGAGTTCTTGAACCAGCTGGCTTGAGAAGCCTTGAGACTCGTTCGGACCTGAAGTCTTGAACTCTACGAAAAGTCTCTAACCTCCCATCCGCAGATACAACCCAAAGCGACACGGAGAACCTCGATAACAACCTCTGCCTCTACCCCTACCTCTACGCCTCTCTTCTCACACGGGCAGAATGCCTTAGGACCTACGATACCTTTCCGCCGAGCGCTCCTTACGAATAGATACGGACAATAATATAAGGGGCGGAAGAATACGCTTGGTAGGATAAGGATAGTAACTTTCTTCTCGAGAGGAACTAGTTACGGGAAGGGGAATACTTTAGTCTATACGGTCGGAGTACTACGGATAGGGAAAAGGTTCCAATGCGACCTAGCGCCATTGCCATGGTCCTTGTCCCGTGACGCCGTATTTCCTTCGTGTTTTAACGCTCAAGTCCAATGTTCATTCCGTCAATCCATCGCTAATTCAATCCACCATCGTGTCCATCATTTGTATGTGAATGCTTATCATTTTCGACAGCAACCTTTGCTTTCCATTCTTGATCGTATCCAGCCTCAGGGTTCTCTTGACGGTCGTCTATCCCGGAGTCACTATCTTCGTGCCTTCGTCCGTACAGAGCCAAGAGAGTCAGGGTTTTCTTGACGGTCGTCTGTCCCGGGGTCACTATCTTCGTGCCTCCTTCCGTACAGAGCCAAGAGGGTCAGTCCTTCATGCCTTCATTCCAATTAATCGTGTTCTGCTTGTGTTCCTGCTCAGTCCGAGCTTCTCTTTAATCTATTGTGTTGTGCGATGTGTGTGTTGATGACGTGACAATGTGGAGATGCCAGCTCAATCTTGTTCTTATCGCCTCATTCCGTGAGGTATTGCTGCGGCAGTGAAGGTGCTAGCTCTGTGCGGTGACTGAATGGTTCTCTCGAAGTCGTTCTCGTTGCCTAGCTCGATGGAGGGCTTTTGTTCTTGACGCGGCAGTGAGGTGCCAGCTGCGGGTGACTGCTAGTGTCGCAAAGTCGTTCTCGTAGTGTGGCAGTGAAGGTGCCAGCTGTTCTTGTCTTCTCTTGCGGTGAGGGTCTCTTGCGGTTCGGTTCTTCTTTCTCGAGGGTCTCTTGATTGCGTATACTGTGTCACCAAACTCAGCCGTTTGCAGTGCCATACAACCTTTTTTTCGGTTGCAACGTCGTGTGTCATTAAGTCAAATGGTGCGTCTCGTCGGGTCGTGCTTCGTGCTTGAGGTTCGTCTCGTTATCTGTCGCTTGAGGTTCTTCGGTGGTGCCTCGCTTCATAGAGGGCTTTATCGGTCTCTCTGTCAACGCGCCATGAAGCGGTCAGAGGCTTGCGGTGGTAGTTTCAGCGCGAGATACCAGCTCGCTCTCGGGATATTGATTCGCCGTCCCGTACGGCAAAAAGAGGGTTTGACCTTAGATAATGTGACGGCACGGCATATCCATACAAAGGCACAAGGCACTTCAGAACATGTCACCGAATTTACACTTAGGATCTAAGGTAGAGAGGTAAGAGTTTCGTAAGGAAACTCCGACTAAGTAGGGAAAGTGCACGAGCCACGACACTTGATTTAATGGTCACGTGCCGTCCCGTCACAGGGTATCTTCTATAGAAGAGGGTTCATAATTCAATTATCTACTTCTATCTAGGTGGTTTAATCACTGTCTCCTAGAAGTTTGATTCCAAGGGGTTATAGATTCCTCTCTGATAGGAGTCTTAAAGTTCTGGAATACTGTTACGGATACTGTCACGTGAGCGTGTACAGGATTATATTTGATGCATTCGTATGCATTTGGATTCCTAAGTGCATACCATCATGTCTTCTTATGATTGGATGATTGTTACACGGGGTTGAAGGATCACGTGGTTGATCATTCTTGGCAAGGTAAGCAGAATGAACGTTTGTGTTCATTCCGCTCAGGCTGTTCATCATGATCGGGATGATCATAATGAACGGAGGATTTTCATAGAGATGGGATCTCTATATAAAGGACGAGACACTGCTCCCTCAGTATCTCGTATCTTCACTCTCATAGTTACTTCGCTATTGCTTTAGTTACTTAGCACAATTCACGACTCTTATATCTCACAAACTTCGCTACACTTGTTTGATACGATATTGTCGCCCCAGGATTACTTGAACCTCACTGTACGGAATAGCCAATTCCAGCTATATTACTTGAGCCATAGCCTCTGCGTAACAAATACCTTAGTCCTATGTAGTGGGGATAGGATTGGTTATACAGCTGCTATACGGATAGCATATCCGCTTCGGCTTAAAATGCTTTCTAAAATATATACTTATCTCTGCTTAGCACGTTATTATGCCTCTAGGGAAGCTCAGGGGCTTGGTCTTTGACCATTCTTCCCCGACGTAAATCACCATCAAATCAAATCAAATCAAATTGTTGAAACCAGCGATCTTGGCTGGCATCTGGAAAGTATTGTGTGACGGCACGGCATATCCATACGAAGGCACAAGACACTTCAGAACATGTCACCGAATTACACTTAGGATCTAAGGTAGAGAGGTGAGAGTTTCGTAAGGAAACTCCGACTAAGTAGAAAGTGCACGAGCCACAGCACGTGATTGAATGGTCACGTGCCGTGCCGTCACATATTGTGTGGCCAATTCTTCCGCGTCAGATCCATCTGCGGTTGGAGTAGCGTAGAAAACACAACCTTACAAATTAGCAGTGCATCAGACATTGCACAATACCCATAACTCTTGGTGAGTGAATCTCGCAATCCATAATGGACAGCGCTGACGGATATATTGGCCCTTCATTGTGCAATATTATTTGCCACGCCGAGGATGTAAGTCTACATTCACTGAAGGACTTCTTTGTGTTACAGATCACCTCAAGACCGAAGAGCAGGGACAGCGGGACTTGCAGAGGATGGTTGGATAACAAGAAGTTGTTGTTAGGACTGATGTGGAGTGGAATCCTTTGGGCGCACAAGAGGGGACTGGTGCAACCAGGTCAGTCCTAAGAGAGAATAGTACGTGCATGGGTCACGTGATATTCCCACAGTTCCCACAGCACTTGGCATTGCCCACAGTGTGGGAAGTGAAAAACAGCACACACAGCGAGAACTCAATTTATGGAACTTACACAAGTATCATCTAAAGATCATCAAAACACCTCTGCCAGTGGCCGCTCCGGCCTCTAGACGCCATCGCGCGTCCCTCAGCGTCGATGAGATACCTCTAGAGTCGCCGTCGCGGCCACGGCATAGCAAGCACACGAATACATGAGCAAGCTACACGAACGATGCGTCCACCAAAGACAACAGCAACCATCTAGTCACTATCTCCCGGCTAGTCCATCACCCCAGATAACACTGCAACGCTCCGAGTCGACGAGTCACCGCTAGAATGGCAATACCTTCAACACAACTCAAACACCAGACGCCCGGTGTGCAACAATCGGCACCACACACCACTGCAACGACTAGACAACCTCTCCCAACGTTTTGGCAAATCGTTCTGCTACAAGCTGTTGCCCAGAGCCTTGAGCCTCTCCCCAAACTGTTGCCTCCCAGTTATAGGCATTGGCGAGAGTAGGTGCGCGACACAGTAAGTAGTAAGGACGCATAGAAGGAGCTTATTGGCGGCAGATCCCCTCCCTGTAAGCTAGCAGACGTAGCCTTGAGCCTCTCCCCAGACTGTTGCGTCCCAGTTATGGCATTGGCAAGAGTAGGAGCGCGATATAGCAAGCAGGGAGAGCGACTAGCAGCAGATAGGCTCCGACTATAAGACGACAGGTCTACAACACAATCGGTGCGACACGATACGGCAGCTGCTAGAGAACCTCATCTACTATCGTCTCCGCAAACCGTCCTGCTGCAAGCTGATGTTCAGAGCCTTGAGCCTCTCCCCAAACTGTTGCGTCCCAGTTATGGCATTGGCAAGAGTAGGTGCGCGACACAGTAAGTAGTAGGGACGCATAGAAGGAGCCTATTGGCGGCAAATTTCCTCCCTGTAAGCTAGCAGACGTAGCCTTGAGCCTCTCCCCAGACTGTTGCGTCCCAGTTATGGCATTGGCAAGAGTAGGAGCGCGATATAGCAAGTAGGGAGAGCGATTAGCAGCAGGTAGGCTCCGACTATAAGACGGCAGGACTATAGCACGATTGGCGCCATATAATACGGCAGCTACCAGACAGCCTCGTCTACGGGCATACCCGGAGTATCACACCCAAGCAGCGAAATCACGACTACGATGGTTACTATTGTCTCCAGCATCACACAACCAAATACACTGCCGCATAGGAATCTGGTGCAAGGCAACTTTCACAAGCAGAAACATACTTAGGGAACCCATTGGCCTTGAGAGATAAGGCGAAACAGATAGACAAAGCTGAGCATTAGAGGGAGACTGTAGGTAGAAGGATAGCGAAACACGAGGCATTGCCTCTTGGAGTCTACATAGCACAGATATACTAGCAGAATAACCAGTATCTACAAGAGCCAGCGGGCATTTGGAGATACTAGTTAAGGGAAAAGGGGGAGGACCGAGGGGACAGCTGGTCTTGTTTCAGTGAACGGGGCGAAGTGGGGCGCGATGGATTATATAATCTATCACGTGTCGGCTGTCTGATGAAGTCCTTCTAACCGGACATAGCTGCGTGATTAGGCGGCTGCAACCGAGTAGGATAAAATCAATCAATCAATCAATCAGTGTGGGAAGTGTGGGAAGAGCCAAGAGGTGTGGAAATACACCTCGGCATCTAGAACTAGAAGGGTATATAGGGAGGACGTTGGACGGACTTTCCTTTCTCTCTTCGTGGTTATCTCATGTTATGTTTCTCACATAGGAGCTTCTTCAACCTACTACAGTAACGACCTTTTACTTAGATACAATCAAGCACAAGTCATATGCACACGGAGCAAGCCCACCCCCAACCTTCATACTAACCGACAAGCGTTCAGGATTGATCTGAGGATCAAATCGGTTAGACTACAATTGAATTGGGAGATACATCGGATGGCTAGGATCTAGTGAGCCTCCAAAGAACCTGAGCAAGGGAAGGTACTTAAGGTAAGTACTTCCAGACTGATATTGCCCTTACCCCAAACCCGCGGACCAGAACAAGAGAACACAGGTGTCAAGAAGGTCTTGACATAATCAACTGTGTTGAGAAACGAGTTCCCCGTAACACATACGCTACACTTTGGTGGTGCTCGTTGCCGTACCTCGCCTCGGTCCCCAGCCTCTACCTTAGTACGGCTAATTACTTCTCTCTCAATAAGAGATTGAGCCTCAGCATCTGTAAGAATACCTCCCTTTGCTATATACAACCGTCGCTTTTCTCTCTTCCGTTTTTGACGCTGGTTCTCGCTTCGCAGCCTCTCATTTTCGTGTGTAAGGAGGACAGCGCTGTGCATCGCCATTTGGCAACATTTTACAAGCAGGTTTAAGGCCTGATCCGTCGGAGAGGGAGGGCTCTGCGTACGGCGCTTAAGGTATTGCTTTAGAAGTGTTGTTTGGTGCTGTAATTGAGTGATATTGTGCGGTGTTTCTGAGGTCCAGGCTGGTCCTTGCGGGAGTAGCTGGGGCGACGGCGTATGGAATTGAGCGTGTAAGAGCGATAGTACTCGATCTGGGTTGTAAGGAACGAGGCCTGTAGCTGCAAAACCGCTTCGTAGGTTGTTTTCGTGAAGTGCCTCAGGGCGTGCTTGCTGGTATAGGGGTAGAAACTCTTGCTTGTCGATATGGTTTACGCCTAGGCTCATTTTCTGCTCGACGAGGCGGCCGTAGGATCGCTTGAGGACTGAAAAGCAGCCGACATCGAGTGGCTGGAGTAGATGCGACGAATGAGGTGGCATACAGAGTACAATAATTGAGTGTTCCGAGCAGTATCGGTCAAACTCAGGAGCAACGTGACTACCGTGGCCATCAAGTATCAGGAGCCTGTAGCGACCAAATGTACGATCTTTCGTATATTTATCAAATACGTGCTCAAGCCACCATAGGCCTATCTCGTTTGTAGTCCAGCCGTTTTCGCTCACGCCAATTGCCCAGTCTGGTGGTAGAAGCCCGTTTTCGTACCAAGCTGCTTGGTGCATTACCGCCTCGAAGATAACGAGTGGTGGGACCGCAAAACCTCGCGCGCAGATTGCCTCAATTACCGTCACCCATTCACGGTTACCTGGCTGCGTGGTCCTAGGTCTCCCTGCCCTATCTGTACCCGTTATAACCTTTGCTGTTGAGACTAACCCCATCTGGAAGCCAGTCTCGTCGAAATTGTAGGTATTGTCATCGAGTGTACCGTATTTGGCTTTCGTAAACTGTACGCGTTTAAACCAGGCTCGAATAAGTACTGGGTCTTCGCACTGAGAACGCTGGTAGTCGTACTTGCGGTTGCACTTTGATTTAATTGAGTCGTGGCGATTGATGAAGTTGGTAACCCAGACCTTGCCTACAGAGGCAGGTTGCTTGCGTTCAACGAGTAAAAGACGCGCCATCTCTCGAACAGCAGACGGCCTAGGTGGCATACCACGTTGGTCCATCGAGAGAATCCATTGTACAAGGGTATCTTCTTCAGTAGGTAAGAGGAGGCGATTTGTAGCAATAGAACCGAGTTTTGGTTGTACTTCGAGTAGACGGCGTTGTAGGGTCTTTCGCGGGACATCGTACGCGTTTGCAGCGGCTGTGTAAGATCGAAAATCGCCTCGCTTGTAGGCTCGAGCTGCTAGGTCAAGTCTACCTTCTTTGTACAAGGCTGCTTGCTATTTTGAGGCTGACATAGTTGAAAGAAGTAGGTGAACGAGTCGAGTTTTGGTGGGGCGGGCCACATGCATATGCGGGCCACTTGCCTAAAAACTACGTTAGGAGGACTTCATCAGACAGCCGACACGTGATAGATTATATAATCCATCGCGCCCCACTTCGCCCCGTTCACTGAAACAAGACCAGCTGTCCCCTCGGTCCTCCCCCTTTTCCCTTAACTAGTATCTCCAAATGCCCGCTGGCTCTTGTAGATACTGGTTATTCTGCTAGTATATCTGTGCTATGTAGACTCCAAGAGGCAATGCCTCGTGTTTCGCTATCCTTCTACCTACAGTCTCCCTCTAATGCTCAGCTTTGTCTATCTGTTTCGCCTTATCTCTCAAGGCTGATGAGTTCCCTAAGTATGTTTCTGCTTGTGAAAGTTGTCTTACACCAGATTCCTATGCGACAGTGTATTTGGTTGTGTGATGCTGGAGACAATAGTAACCATCGTAGTCGTGATTTCGCTGCTTGGGTGTGATACTCCGGGTATGCCCGTAGACGAGGCTGTCTGGTAGCTGCCGTATTATATGGCGCCAATCGTGCTATAGACCTGCCGTCTTATAGTCGGAGCCTATCTGCTGCTAATCGTTCTCTACTTGCTGTATCGCGCGCCTACTCTTGCCAATGCCATAACTGGGACTCAACAGTCTGGGGAGAGGCTCAAGGCTACGTCTGCCAGCTTACAAGAAGGGGATTTGCCGCTAATAGGCTCTCTATGCGCCCTTACTGCTTACTGTGTCGCGCACCTACTCTTGCCACTGCCATAACTGGGACGCAACAGTTTGGGGGAAAGCTCAAGGCTCTGGACAACAGCTTGTAGCAGGACGGTTTGCTGAGACGTTGGAAGAGGTTGTCTAGTAATTGCAGTATTGTATGATGTCGATCGTTGTATGCCGGGCGTCTGGTGTCCGAGTTGCGTAGAAGGTGATGCGTTTCTATCGGTGGCTCGTCGATTCGGGACGTCGCAGTGTTATCTGGGGTGATGGGCTGGTCGGGAAGCGCATCGGCGACTATGGGTTTGAAAAGTAACTGTGATGCTGTGGGGTATTTGAGCTCCGTCGTCGTACCCCGTGTCGCTAGATGGTGACTAGATGGTTGCTGTTCTCTTTGGTGGACGCATCTTTCGTGTAGCTTGCTCGTGGTATTCGTGTGCTTGCTCTGCCGTGGCCGCGACGGCGACTCTAGAGATATCTCATCGACGCTGAGGGACGCGCGATGGCGTCTAGAGGCCGGAGCGGCCACTGGCAGAGGTGTTTTGATGATCTTTAGATGATACTTCTGTAAATTCCAAGAATTGAGTTCTCGCTGTGTGTTCCTTTCAATGATATTGGTGAATTGAAGTTGAGAAAGACTTGAAGAGCTTTACCATGGTCAGATGACAGCGCGAAGAAGAGTCCAAGCGTCCTTCATCAGCTTCCATCTTCTTCACCACAAACACAAAAGAACAGAAATGTCAAGACGAGTACCCAAGCTTTCATACACCCGTATATTCGCTCCTTCACCACCAAACCTCCCATTCCCAATTTCAGTGAACCGCAAAATCCTGTGGAAAAACCACTCAACCCCAACATCCTCACCACTACCAACCCACGTCCTAATAACCGGCGGCTCCCGCGGCATCGGCCTCTCCATCGCCCACGCCTTCGCAAGAGCAGGATCCCACTCCATTCAAATAACAGGCCGAAACCCCTCCAACCTCCAAACAGCAATCTCGTCCCTCCAAAAAACTTACAAAACCTCGAACCCGCACTCTCCAATCTCAGAACAAAGTCTCGACCTCCTCATCCAAGGGACACGAGCCGACGTCTCCGATCCCAAAATCTGGAAATCTTTGTTTGTTTCCAGCGAAAAAGTGAGCAAGGAAAGATGTCAGATTCCCGACATCCTCATCAATTCAGCAGGAGTGACGCATTCGAGTTTGTTGCTGGCGATGAAGGAGGAGAGTATCCATGATATCATTGATACCAACCTCAAAGGAACGATTCTTGCCTGTCAGGCTGTGAGTAAAGCCATGATTCGGTCCAGACGCGGGCAGTCCGGAACACAGACGAAGAAAAACCTGTGTATCATCAATATCTCGAGTTTGTTGGCTACGCATGGAGGAAGAGGATCGAGTGTGTATTCCGCTTCGAAAGCTGGAGTTCTCGGTGAGTCTTTCATTCTTCTCCCGTCAGGCAGGATTTTTGATACCACATCCGTGGTGATGTGTCTAGTCTACAAACCACTGCACCCACTCTCCCCTCACCATCTCCGTCATACACCATACTAACCCAAGAAAGGTCTCACCCGCGCCCTCGCCGCAGAATTAGGTCCATCCGGAATCCGCGTCAACGCGATAGTACCAGGGTACATAGAAACAGACATGACACAGGGTATATCAATCTCCTTTCATTCTCCTTTCATTCATCGCCCATCTTACTCTACACATCTACATGAGCCAACCTATGTAGTTCCCTTTCCGCCATGTGAAAATGAATCGCCATTCAAATCCATCCTATGCTCGAGATCTTGTGGTTGTACATGAAGGGAAACTAATATACAATCAAAGCAATGGATCCCACCGCCCGCAGCAATGCCCTCGAAAAGATCCCCTTACAACGCCTTGGAACCGTCGATGAAATCGCAGAGGCAGCGCTTTTTCTCGTGAAGAACGAGTATGCGAATAATTGCGTCATTAATTTGGACGGTGGGCTGAGTGCCGTCATGTGAATGTCGCTCGCTGTACGCGTTTCTCATTTACTGTGCGTTTCGTTTGGAAAAAATCAAGAATCGTGAGAATCTATGGTTAAGTTTGACTGTGAAGCTTGAATGCGCCGAGCCGGAAGCATCTGTGAAACTAGTTGAACGCCAAAATTCGGGGACCAAAATGTGTAAAGGGAAAAGGCGTGGCCTCAGCATTGCCGTGCCTCTCCTCTAAATGCCTCCCAAACCTTGGAGATGAAGCCGTGTGAGGACCATATAATTTTGTGTTTGTACATTGCGCATGGATACCGATGGTGGTCCAGGAATGGAGCGCCGTGCTGCTGATACAAGGTGGAAGACTTCAGAATTCGGGCATGGTTTTTTCAATCATCGTCAAGGATAATAACGCCTCCAGAGGCATCATCCAAAACGACGAGGTCATCAGCACCATTCTCCTTGGCAGGAAATTTGCCCTTCTTGCTGGCTGGTGCCTCTTCAAGATCGGCAACGGAAGCAGTACGCTTTCGCTTGCCGTTCTCGCCATTGGCAGTGCCGTTGGTTGGTGCGATCAACTCCTCGGTGGGTGCAGGAGCCGCCTTTGGTCGTTGAGGAATCTCCACGGTCTCCAGTAGCTGTATCGATTTGCCACCATCCGTAGAGGCCGTATCCGAAGACAAGGTAGCAGATAGCGCAATGATCAGGTTGGCCTTTGGAGCATCCTCATCATCGTCCTGAACAGTGATGAAGTTCTCACCATTGAGGTTCAATTCGGCAAATGTTTTGATTGCAGAATCCGTGTAATCCGGTTCGTAGATGACTCCTTCCTTGGTCAAGACTTGAAGCTCCTCTCCGTAGCCTAGTTTCTCACGGAGAATACCATCAACCAAGTCTCCAAGTGTAGCATGAGCAGGATCAACGAGAACGGTCGCGCGAGCAACACTACATGTGTTGCATCCCGGTACGGGATCCTGATTTCCATTGCGACCTAACTCCGGCAGCAGTACTCGTCCATTATTAACGTTGAATGTGAAGACCATCGGGATCTTCTTGGCTTGATCGCGCATGACCTTGAAAGCTTGGAGGACGCAAAGCGCAGCTGTCGCCGCATTTGTGGTTGCGATCGCAGGAATGATGTTGCCAGCCATCTGCTTGATATCGAACTTGGATCGCATAGGTATGCCGAAGATATGGGATCGGAGGTTTGCGCTTGCCGTAACGAAGTCCAAGGTGTCGACATCGTCCTTGTCAAACGTCAAGATCATCGGTCGGGCATTCGGATTGCCAGCTGCCTGCGATTTCATATCCAGTATCCGGCTTGCGAGCCGGCGCAAGCTGTCCGCGAACACCACGAAATTTTCTACCACGGTCCAAACACCCTGACCCTGATCTGCGATTGTGGTTGGAACGGATTTGCCCTCCTCGAAGAGTTGCTCGAAGTTGAGCGCCAGCGGTGATCGTCGATTCTTCCACATGTCCTCGATAGAAAGTAGGCGCTCCACGTCCTCCTTGAAGACCTTGTCGAAGACTAGTTTTGTGAACTCTGGGGATGACATGGAGTCACGGATGCTCTTTAGTGCTTCGGCCTCCTTTCGCAGATTCTCGATCTCCTCCTTGCTGCCAGAGTCTTCGGAAAAGTCCAATTCTGCCACCTCTTCCTCGCTAATGCCGAACAGTTCGGTGAAAAGATAGCTCTTGCCCCAAACTATGCAGTGAATCGGCTGGCTCGGTGTGCTTCGGATGGTGCAGACTGGGAAGCTTTTCGGGGCCTCTTTGGGAACGCAGTCGTAACATCTAGTGACTCCCTGCGACCAATTAGTCTTCTCTTGTTGGCCTTTGTCCTGCGCGTCGGCACCTTCTTGATAATCTGAACCTGTCCCTGGAAACCGGTTGTTCCACTCTCGACCAAGGGCACGTCGGCAGCAATGCACATCTTGTTGACGTGACTTCGCGCGGCAATATTGTCCAGGGCGTTGAAAACCAGCTCGAAGCTCTTGAACCATGCGACGTTGAACTGGGCGTCCATAATATTGGCGTGATATGCCTCGATCTTGACATGTGGATTGAATCGGTGGGCGGTCTCTTTGGCAACCTGACGCATTTGTTAGCTACTAAAACTACTTAGCTAATAAAGCCACCTGGAGAAGTGCGGTCTCCCACCAATGCCTTTGACTTCTTGATGTGCTCATGTCGGAAGAGGAATTGGCGGTTGAGGTTGGAGAGATCAATAGTGTCCAGGTCGACGATGTGAATCTCGCCGAATCCGGTGAGGGCGAGGTTCTTGAGCAGTTCACATCCAATGCCACCAGCGCCAACCATCAGGACACGCGCCTAGTGTTGTTAGAAAAGCTTCATTCCAGCCGACATAACGGGGCTCACCTTCTTGACGCGGCTGTGGAGTGCGCCGAGCGACTGCTTGGAGTAGCGATCTCTCCCCATGGCGAGGAGACTGAGGTGTGTGAGGGGCTTGGAGTGAGTGTAAAGTGTGAGGGGCCTGGAGTGGTTGTAAAGGAATTCGAGTTGCAATCGAAATGGGTATCCTGTCGTGCCTGTCTCCCTGTCTCCTACCAACGAGTCATGGATGCGTGTGAAGTGCGGCGTGCGGCGTGCGGCGAAGTGAGGCAACCCGGAAGTGGAGCGGGAGCGAGAACGACATCTGAGACTGACTCCTCCTGAACTTCACACATCACGGCAAATGCCTTGGGAGAGGCTCAGGCAACAATGTCCAACGACGAACACGATCAAGAGCTGTTGGAGCTACTAAGAAAGTCTCTCGGCATCAGCCAGGGTAGTCCAGATGATCCGCCCGAGACAAAGGTGCTAGAAAGCGCCCAATTCATCTACGACAACAGCATTGACGTGGCCTTGGATATGCAAGGGACCCGATCAGCAGCAGAACGTATCTGGAACCAGATGCAGGACAAAGGGTACAGCACGAAGACGTGGAGCGAACATGAGTTGCACCCCAAGACAAAGGATGAGCCTGCCATCAATTTCATCTTCACCGTCGATCTTTTGAACTTTTCCTTTTGGTCCTACAAGGACGCCGATGAACGCTTTGCTGTTGCGTACAGAGGGAAGAAGTGGACGGGCTATTGGAGTCTTGTCGCTGCATTGCAGAGAGCTCTCGATACTGGTGAGAAGACGAGAAGCCAAAATCTATGTTCCATCTGACTTCGCCAAAGGAGTCCCAATAACATCTCCATCGTTCTGGCACGACAAAAATGAATGTACCGATAATATATTGCAAAGTGTATTTCAGTCAATCAACGACGAGGTCATTCCTATGTTCGACAAGCGAGTTGCCATTCTTCGCGAGGCTGCCGAAGTCTTGTGCACAAAGTACGATGGCAGTGTGCTTGTCCTTCTCGAAGATGCCAAACACTCTTCTGCACGATTGGTCAATCTGCTTGCCAGGGATTTTCCGTCGTTCCGAGATGAGTTTCAATTCGAAGGCAGGAAGGTACGCTTCTTGAAGCGTGCTCAAATCTTTGTCGCCGATGTCTGGGCTGCCTTTGAGGGCGAAGGATGGGGTTGTTTTGATGACATTGACAAGATCACAATGTTTGCTGGTAAGTCCAAATTTGCTCATATTTGACCATTCAGAGCTGATCATTTTCTTGAGACTACCGGATACCGCAAATGCTGCATACAATGCGCTGCATGCTGTTCAGCCCACCTTTAGAACGAGACATAAGGAAGCAAATTGCTATCAAGTCTGGCAGTACGTGGGAAATAGAACTCAGAGGTATTCAACACATTCACCGTTTCCTTTCCGATGCCTCGGTAATGTGTCATTAGGTTGCAGCATTTGGTGCGTTGAGATGATCAGACAAGAGATTATCAAGATTGACCCAGAAGCAAACGTCAACGCCATACTCATCGATTTCTTCCTCTACGACACAATGAAGGAAATTGAATCAGCGGGAGAGGAGCAGATTCCCCATCATCGGACCAGATCCATATTCTATTGAATTTGTCGTTTTCGTTCTTGACTTCATTCTGGCGGGCCGATCTAGTGAGCAAATGAGAACCACAATGGCCAATCTAGGTCGTATTCCAGGACCCGTGGCTAGCCGGATGACAAACCCAACTCCTCTAGCATTGGTCACCACCTTCGATGCATTGCCGGGAGGATGGAAATGCCTGTCACCTTCAACCCTCAGCCGCATGGGAGTTGGTGGTTTGGGTCCTGCGCTGTCCACTCTGTCCATACCTTATTTTACATCTGCGTGGTGCAGAGAAGTTGCAGCATTGGGAAAGTCATGTTCGAGAAGGCCCAATGGTCACGCAGATCCGTGGAATCATACCGCAATGCTCACAAAACTTGTGTCTGCAGTCAGGGTTCGGACATGTACGAGGACATGATTTAGGATGGCGAAAGCATACGCACCGGTTGAATATCAGCGATCGGGTGCCCGATCAGTCTTCAATTCGATACTTGCGCATTCCCAGAGCACATCGATTTCGCTGTAGTTGTAATTCTTGATGTTTGGTGTCTCCTCGTGGCTTTCTATGGGGTACTGGAGGCTGCAATTATCCGGGTCTATACTCACTTTGGTCTTCCTACATTCAAAGGACGGCATTATGTTAGCAATCACGATACGGGAGGGAAATACTGTCCACCTGTGGACTGAATATCCATTTATCATGGCGTCCATCACATTCGTCCTCACAAATTCTGCATTAACTCGCGTTCTGAGTGCAGAGGAGATTTGGAAATATCAGGAATTCTCTTGACACAAATACAACGCTCTCAAATCGGTATCGACGGCGACAAATTTTTAGCAAGGTAGTTTCTCAGATCTCCGGGAACCGTTCGATATCGCATTCTGGCACGGAGAAAGTAATGCAAGAGCTGGCGTTGTGAAGCCTCAAAGGTAGGATGGGCAAAGGTAGGACGGGCATGAATTGAAGATCCGCTGTGAGGCGGAGGCGATCTTGCAGACTCGAATGGTCTTGTTGATTGTTTCGCGCCATTGGTGCTGCGCCACGATGTAAGATTATACCACCTATTCAACTTGCAAGTTCGTTTCGATACCACTATCAACCTCTTCCACTATCTGCACCGAATCTGCCTCTTTGACATGAACATTAGTAGACAGGAGGGAAAGCACGACAATCATGGAAAGAGCCAGGACCGAGTTACGAACAGCAAGGCTCAGAGCAACAATAGAAAGGCGGGGCCATTGACGGAGGCACAGTTGGTAATGGCGAGGGCCAGACGAGCCTCGAAATCGCCAGAACTTCAATAAGCCCTACACTAAGGGTTGTGTCTACTTTGGATGCAAGCTCGGGAGAAGGCAGGTCGAGCACAAATTGACGAAGCCAACGGAGAGACGCCAATCGTTGCTTAGGACTCGAGGTTGCTACATACGGGAGCAGTCCTTTCTGTCCGCGTTGTGAAAATATCTTGACATCAGTGCGATGGTCTCATTCCTCCATAGACCAAAACACGCCTCAGTCTCTCCATAATCAATTTGCGTATTCCACGCAGGGCGTTGCCATCGCAGATCTAGGTGACCCGGACACCTGGCCAACAGAGAGATGTTCCTTCTGCATGTTTCTCTCAGCTTGCTCGTCGTTACTCCGCCAGGACCCAGATAACATATCTAGCCCACACGATGAAAGACCCACCACAAGCCATTCGAGACTCAAAGTGGTTCACAAGAGGCTGGACGTATCAAGAGGCAATACTTTCCCGTCGCCGTCTTTACTTCACCAATGAACAGGTCTACTACGAGTGTCTTGACCTCTGTCGACAGGAAACAGTCCGTATCAGCCATTCTCCGGACACCAACCGCCCGACGGAGATGAGTGATATCGTTCTTGGGCCTTCTTCACTATTCATCCACATTCAAGATGGCTACACAATCAAACGGGCCATTGAGGAGTATTCCGCAAGAAACCTCACATTCGCATCCGACGTGGTCAATGCGATTGCTGGGATCTTTCGTACATACCATGAGCTACACCCTCCCGTCCTTGGGATCTGGGGAATACCGATGCTGGCACTTGATAGCACCGGCAAGGCCTGTGTTGCAAGCTTCGCGGCCGTTCTTTGTTGGGAGATCGTCTCGCCGCGAGGGATTTAATTTCCAAGCTGGTGTTGGAGCGGGTGGTTCGGCTCCATCAGGTTCATCACGTCCATCGCCAAACTCCCCGAACTACAAGTCAGGGTTGAAACTATGGATGTCCATCTCCTTGAATGGGATACAGCAATGAAGCTTGCGGCTGCTGGCGACTCGCGTCAATTCAGTCGCTTCATTCATGACGACGTATTAGTCTTCCAAACTCATTTTGTGCAGAAATACGGTGGTCGCTTGCCGCCTAGGCTACATGAGAACCTCGCCCTTCCGTAGATCTATTTCAAAGGCCTTGAGGACAGTAACAGATGTAAAATTCCCATCAAGCTCGAACTGTTCTGATCACTCAGACTTGCAATAATTTCTTATGAGATTCTAAACAGAGAAATGGGCGTGCTTGATCATCAACACCAAGGAGCAAATAATCACTCACGCTTTAGTTGTGGACCATAAGCATGACCACTTTGAGCGTGTAGGCGTTATCGACTCAAGCTTTATGGTGTAGGGAAAACCGCATGGCATATTTGAGCTTGAAAATCCCAAAAAAGGGTTGAGTCCCAATTCGATGGGGATCAAAACATTTCGCAGGCAAATTCGACTTGGTTGAATTCTATAGCTGGGTCCAAGATATTTGTTAATACAATTTTTGAGTTCACTGCCACTGACTTACATGATCACATCAGCTGGTAGACAGTGATAATGAAGATAAAAATGTATACGACTCCTCTTTCATCTTCAAAACTTGACTGAAATAAAATTCACAACTTCGATCTTCACATTCTATTATTCTGTGGAGTTACTTTTTATCACAAGTTCTTGTAATATACCGCTTGAAGTGTAGTGCCCGAGACACTCACGCGTTCCAAGGACAATCTGAAGTGCAGTCCTTCATAACAAAATGAGGAAAAAGGCCAACTATCCCATAAACTCGTCGAAAACACAAACCTCACACTACAACCCCGGCCTCAAAACGATAGGTATAGTCATGACAGCCCCTAAAATAGATCTCAGCCTTCTCAAAAATCCTACCAAAAAGTCGACGAGTCATTAAGAACCTATATCGCAAGCCCCGGTACATCACATCTAATTCACGGCCAATTTGTCCCAATATACCACTTAACTAGTCTTTCAATACTTGTCACCAGCCCACACCCTCACACCTAATCTTGGGGGCCCGGGGCTCTGTGGCTCCGCTGTGACGTCTCCGCTCTCCTTACCAAGAGCACTTTCAGGATCCTCCGAACTCGAGCTCATAGGGACCTCTGAGCGTAAGGCGACATGTCCTTTCCCTATAACCTCCACAACGTGGAAGCCTCTGAACTCATAGCAGCCTCTGAATTCAGGGCCGCCCCCATAGTCGTAGCATGTACCGAAATAGTCGGTGCCCCAAAAGACGTCGGGGTCTCAGCTCCTGAACTCACCGGGGTCTTAGCACCTGAATCCATCGGTATCGCAACCCTCGCCGTCTTCGCCATCTTCGCAAGATCTCCAAGGGTCGTCGCACGCCTCTGGCTTCCCAAACTCCTGGGGAGCCTTGGACTCGCCGGTATTGCAGGTCCGGTCGTCGGCGTCGTAGCTCCTCCTAGACTCAGCGGCGACACAGTTCCCGAACTCGTGGGTGTCGAATCCCCCGAAGCTGGCGGTATCCTTGGACTCGACGAACCTATCGGCGTCCTCGGACTTCCCGGCAGAGCAGCCTCATTCATCGGCGTTGTTGTCCCCGAATGGATAGACGTCTGTGCCGCAAACATCACCCCTCGTTCCGCTTTCATTCTCGCCTTCTCTTTATCAGCGCTCAAGATGCTAGCTCGCCTCACTGGTGCTCTCTCACTATCTCTCTGCCTATTCTTCAAGAAGAGGAAATCTGGAATCGCTAAACGGTTCCTAACCCATTTATCTTGGAGATCACCCCATACGACAAATCCTGCACGGCAATGCTGACAGGTCTTGTGCCCGACGTATTCGGCACGTTTGTCATCGATGAGTCTTGTGTCGGGGCAGGCGGTGTTTTGGCAGCGGCGGCGGTGGTGGTTGCGGTGGGTTAGGCATCTACACTGTTGATATTAGCTAGGATGGGTAAGAAAGGCGGGAGTGAGAACTTACACATTCCCAGAATATATCCAATTCTTTGTAGTCGGCTTCGGAGAGTGAAATGGTGTTTGTTGTCTGTGTCTGTGATTCTACAGTGTCATGACCTGATGGTTTGTTCTTGATATCTGGAGATGGGAAGGGTGTGTGTGGTATGGCGTCTGTTGCGTCGCGGATGGCCTCTTCATATCCTTCTTCGATAGTCATGCCTGGTTCTTCCTCGGGCCCAATTTGAAAATGAACCCTTGGTTCTCCTTCGTTTCCTTTTTGCGCCGCCATCTCTTCTTCCTGTTCGCTCTGTTCCTGCTTCTTGTCCGTCCTCCTTTGCTCCTGCATGGTAAAACTCGTGTCTTCTGGCTCTTCATCGGTTCCGGTTTGTTTCAACGGAAATCCGTCCATGATATGGCTTGCTAAAATTCCGCTTGCTGGAACACAACTATACTGATTGTTATAACGCTGATTGTTCTAGATCTTCTCATGAGTCACTTTGATATTGCCGTATAATGTTTGTGACCGGTCGCTCATCGTGGCTATGTACCATCGTGACTATAAAGATGTGCGGTTGAGCAAAGGCTCTGATTGGACGTCTCACACAATGTTGTTGACCAAAAGCAGAACACAGTTGTTGTGGATATTCGTTATGTCGTGATTCGAATGGGTTGAGTGAAGAATGTCTTGTTCCTTCCTGCCAAGTTTGTGATATCTCAGAACAGTATCAGCTTCTCTGATGTTTCAGCTTCTGGCGCATGAGTCACTCGTTTCCATTTGCCTTCCCGGAACAGGCGTAATAGGCGTGTTGAACATGCAGATCAGTGTATCCATCAGAACAGGGAATTGACCTCAATGTGTTCTGATGTTGGTCCCAGCAAAAGGATAATGTCCGCCTCCAAACTCCAGTGCGGCATCTTCGAAATGGTCATGCTTCACCAACTTCCAATTGGTCACCCTTTGCCGTTTGTAGACATCTACATCAATCCTGGCGTGGAAGCTTTGAGCGAGGTAATTCTCCCGGTGTCCGTCTGGAAATGGTGAGCTCAAAGTGAAGAAAGTTCCTTTGGGTGCTTTGGCTTTGATCACGATTTTTCGGAAGAGCCCGCTCACGCTGAGCATCACTGTTCTCTGCTCCCAATTCATATACACGCCGAGGAATGGTGAAAGTCCAGCAACGGAAAGTGCGAATGGTGGTTTGAAGTCTATATTCAAGTCTTTACTTCTATAGCCAAGAAGAAAAGCATTCAGGCCAAGAATCTTTCCACCCGCGGCACAGAAACTACTTCCATGATTTGGATCTCGTGCTTGCATCCAGATGTGTGCTTTCGGGAAGCTCTTCGCCCAATTCTTCTCGATGTGAGCAACAGCAGTTCCTGACCTGTCAATGGAGGGTATGTTCGCTGTAGGTAGGACTAGTGAAAAGGTGGAGTCGGATGCAATCGAATGCACGTACCAGTGCATGGGTAATGGAAGGTTTGCAATCCAGCCCTCAGGGCTACTTGAAGAACTCTCTGGCATCCAGGGTTCTCGTGAAAAGGTCGTGGCGTAGAAGGATATACCGGTTCCTTCATCTTGGATAGAGTAGTCGATTCTTCCATAATGATCAGACTTCATGAAACCAATTCCTGGGATCAAGATTTCAAAAGAATCCGAAGCTTTATTCATCGAAGTGATGCTGGATACCCAAAGTTCGTGTTGGGTTGGTGACATATCGAGTGGAACATAGGTGAAGGAGACCATGTAGGGTTTATGTAAGGTATGGGGGACGGAGCAGATGACGAGAGCCAGAGAGGCACCAGAAGGCAGAAGGAAACGAGCGTAGTAGCCCTCGAAGGCCGTGTTGGAGTGAGTCAGCCATTGGTTGGACATGCCTGATGTTGTTGAATGGTGAGGGGAACAGGCCGAAAAAGGTCAGGCAGCTAATGACTAATACTCGCTTGATTAACTTAACCAATACTCGCCTGACTAGGTTGGAACTTACATAGTACTCGTCCCTCCACCTCCACAAGCCAAGCCATCCAAGCCAAGCCATCCAAGCCAAGCCATGTACCCCAGTATACCTTGTCGTAATTATACTTGTTACAGTAGTCCTTGGACAAACCCTTCACCAAAAAGCATATGAAGAGACGCTCGGCTATCTTCCCTCCTCCGCACCACACTTAATTATGCCCATCTCTCCATATATATAATAAGACGACGCCATGATCCTACTGCGCAGTTGGAAGTCCTCCACCCGTCCATACACCAGAATTCTAAACCCCCCTGAGACTGTCACCCCCGCCGCTATGGCCTTCACCACAATCTCACACATAGTATCAACACTTGGCTGGGCCTCTCTCACCCTCACTGCCATATCGCTTGCCCGCATCTTCTACAACGTATTCCTTCATCCTTTACGAAGCTTTCCCGGGCCCAAGTCGTGGGCTGCAACACCCATTCCTGCTGTGCTTAGCCAGGCGCGAGGAACCGAAGTCTACGATATCACAAAATTGCATGAGAAATATGGCCCAGTCGTCCGCACAGCTCCCAACGAATTGTCGTACGCGAACTCGGTCGTTTACAAGGATGCTTTGTCCCATCGCCAGGGCCACGAAGAATTCGGGAAGTCCAGCCGTACCGTAGTGACACCACCAAACGGCGTCGATGGGATCTTGTTCGCAAACCGGGAGAACCATTCTCGCTTCCGGAGAGCTTTTGCTGCGTCTTTCAGCGACCGAGGCATGCAAGCGCAACAGCCTCTGATCAAAAGCTACGTTGATTTATTCATCGAGGGCCTGAAGAGCAGGTCCACAGAAGGCCCCCAGGACATGGTGGCCTGGTTCAACTGGACGACGTTCGACGTCATTGGTGTTTTGACTTTTGGCGACGATTTCGGATGTCTAAAGCAGCAGCGCATGCACGAGTAAGTGCCACCATGGTGTTGCATACCAGCTTCTGACCTCATGCCAGGTGGATCGAGGCCATCTTCGGAAATGTGAAAGCTATTACTTACATAAGTGCTGTGAGGCGACTGGGGCTTGGAGCCATCGTTCCATATCTCATTCCAAAGAAGTCTACAGAGATGCGACTTTCAAACGCCAGATTTGCGGCAGACAGGATGAAGAGTCGAATGGAATTGGGAACCGCACTCGGCGACTTCATGGATCCCGTCTTAGAAAAACATGTTGGTGGCAAGCAAGGCAGTCTTGAGTTGACGTTCGAAGAATTGACGAGCGTTGGTTCTAATCTTGTTCTTGCTGGTGAGTGGATCAACCGCACACCTCGGCCATAGGGACAGCTCTGACCAATCACATAGGGAGTGAAACTACAGCCACCCTTCTCAGCGGAGCAGTGTTCTACCTGTTGAAAAACTCCGAAGCCATGAAAAAAACCGTCGAAGAGATACGAAGCTCTTTCGACTCCGCCGATGAGATCGACCTCCTCAGCACCACAAAGCTGCCCTACATGCTCGCTGTTCTCAACGAAACCATGCGCGTCTTCAACCCAGTACCTGCACAACCCACGCGCGAATCCCCGCCAGGAGGTGACACAATCGATGGGAATTCATCCCGGCGAAGACCGTCATTTATGTCGCGCAATATGTAATGACACATCTCCCCGAGAACTTTACCAAACCGGATGAGTTCCACCCCGAACGCTTTCTACAATCAGACGACAAGGAAAGCGACTCCGAGTTCAAGAACGATAACCTTGCCGTCTTTCAACCTTTCTCTGTCGGACCTAGGAATTGCATCGGCAGAAACTTGGCGTATGCCGAAATGCGACTTATCTTGGCGAGGTTGTTATTCGACTTCGATTTGGAGTTGGATGAGCGGTCTGGAAATTGGACCGAGGGCATGAAGGCTTTTGTGTTGTGGGAGAAGCCGGCGCTTTGGGTAAAGTTGACGGCGAGGAAGGTAAAGTGACTTTTTTTACTTTAATTTGATGCTTCTGAACTACTGTGTACTAATATGGATGAGTTCTGGAGAAATTCTTATTCAAGCTTATTGGAAGTTCATCACTATCGATCTCAAGCTGAAAGATCGCTTTGTCCGTTCGAGAGTGCGCTAGAACTGGCTGAGGGGAGAAAGGGATAAACTGATAAGGCCGCCGTGATGGCATCATTTCTACATCTGAATACATTATGCTAAATTGAGAATCAAAGTGTACTCCCAAGAATCGTCGATTTCCTTGTCGCTAGCCTTAGGCAGCAGGAATCCCAGTCGAGTGACTACCAAGATTACACTGATCTTCAAATATCTAGCTTTGGTCGTTGAGGACTGTGGTCATCCCAGCGAATCTGAAGGACGAAGGGTATTTGATTATGATAATGATAACCCAACAACACAACTGGCAACGTTTGCGATGCTAAAAGCGCTGAGGAATCAATAAGCTGGGAGGGCAAGTGATTGTATTTGGTTCGATGGGATTGGGTGTCAAATCGGGAGGGATGTAGTAGTGATTGTCTGCGAGAGTGGCGTTGTCAGTAATGCAGGGTTGTGCGGTGATGGAGACAGTCATATGAGCGATACTGAAGACAGTTGGCTTGTAGTATGAGATTTTTGTAATCTGGAATGGTGAAAATACTCTCGTGGAGGTCAGGATCGATTAACAGCTCAAGTTTGCCTCATGTCGACGCGCGTAGACTCAGCGTTCGATCAACTTCGACCGTAATCTCATGCGCAGAGGTGCGGTTGGGAGGACAAACGCTGTAATTCCCCTTCAGGCAGAAGGATTCCCTGTAATGTTGTTGCCTCAATCAAAGTGCCTTCTCATTTGATTTTGCAAGATGCAAGAGTTGGGACTCTGGAGGACGCTCATCTATTGGAAATCTACCTCCTAATCCGGCCATATTTTCGCCTCATGTGAATCTGTTTCGTGTCATGGAACGACGTCTTATGCGAGCTACAATTTCCCAGCAAGCTGTGCAGCATTAGCGGAGTCTCAATATAGGATGTGGGCCAAATATGGCCACGGAAGAAACATTCCGCTCGTGTTCTGCAATTACAATTCAATCGTAGGCCCCCTCGTTCATAAGTTTGTGATGCGCTGATCGTTAGCGCCTCGATGCCAGAAATGTATCAACGTTGATGCAGGATTAAAAGCACCATTAAAAGGTATCACGTTATTTACCAAACAGGACGAAAAAGTCGAACGGACCCCGAAATAGTTCGGTCGGTTTACCATTGGTGGTCTCTATACGACTCCTCACTCGTAGCCGTCGACGCTGGTAGCTTGAGGAGGCAAGTAACTCCGCGAGGTGGCGTCGTGCTTATTGCCCTTTGGCAGCACTTGCATCCAACTCGGTTCGTGTGTGTTCTACAACCATGGCCACTTCACCTTTTCAGTCCCTTCCTTTTCATCTTATCCACAGCCATTTGCAGCGATCTCTTGATCTCTCTGTTTTTGAACTCCGCAATGTTGTAATACATGGGCGCAATATCCTGTCGATGAGTCAGCTTGATGAGAACTTCCACTTTATTGGAGGGGATGCCTACCAGTAACCATTCGGCCTTAACGGAGGTGATGGATCGAATGTAATTCTTCGTGGTGAGCACAAATTCATTGTACACGACCCATTCGGGATCGCTCGCCAACACAGTCGAAGGGTGCAAAAGAACGCTCTGGTCATCCTTTACTGTGATATAGGTCTTCCCACTTCCATCCTTCTTGGCGACTTGCATAAAGAAGCCGGCAACGAGAGCACGACGAATGTTCTCGTAGTACTTCTTATCCTCAAATGGTGTGCTCATGAGCTCGATCTCCTCGCGTTCCATGATGCGCTTCAATTGCATGCGCACGTTATCTGCTTGTTGGAGAGCTCGGTAAGAAAGGAAGTGGTCGTGGCACCATCTCTTGGGATCCTGCTGAGCTTCTGGTCCTTTGAAGGCGTGGTAGACGTTGAGCATGGTAAGGTGATCACCATCGGGATGCGCGAAGAGCTGCTTCATCTCATCTGCTCGCTTTCGCGCAGATGCTGGACGCACGAAGACTTGTGGAACTGAGAGCAGCGCTGTTAGTGAGAGCATCTCATTTGAGCAGTAGAACTCAGGTGATGAGATCAGCATGACACTGAGGGATGGATCGAGAGGAAATTCTGATGCGAGTCGGCCCAATTGTGTGAGCTCTCCCTCATCGTCGAGACAGGCGAGGTAGTTGAGTTCTTCCAGCGCGCGCATCAAAGTCTCCGGCGCAGGAGGATCCATCAGATCGAAATGGACAAGATCGTCGATGCCCAGTTTCTTGAGCTGCAGGACTGTGGAGGATAAGTTGGATCGGAGAACTTCCGGGTACGTTTGCTCGATAAGCTCCTTCTTAAATGCAGCCTCTGTGTACAATCTGAAGCATTTTCCAGGACGCGTACGACCAGCACGACCGGCTCTCTGTTGTGCGGATGCCTTGGAAATAGGAGAAACCAAGAGCGATTCGACACGGATTCGAGGATTGTACACTTTCTGCTTGCTGAAACCTGGGTCGACTACGTAGACAATACCGTCAATGGTGAGCGACGTTTCGGCGATATTGGTGGAGACAATGACTTTGCGGCCAGGTCTTCCTCCTGGCTCCCGTGGAGGCGGTGCAGGGTCGAAGATTTTCTGCTGCGCTTGTGGGGGAAGGGTACCGTAGAGCGGGTAAACCTTCAATGGTCCAGAGTCTGCCTCTCGCATGAGCTCATCAGCTTCCAAACTGATCTTCCTGCAAGCGTCTTCAATCTCTTCCTCTCCAGTCAAGAAAAGCAGTATGTCGCCCTCGGGCTCGGAGGCGTGAATTTGGAGGACGGTTCGGAGGGCGGCTTCAACGTAATCTCGCTCAGGTTGCGCAGTGTAGAAGATCTCGACAGGATGCGTACGACCGGGGACAGCCAATAGTGGAGCAATTTTTTCCTGCGTGCCAAAGTATTTCTGAAACTTTTGCGCGTCAAGGGTGGCGGACATGATCACGATCTTGAGATCAGGTCTACGCAGCGCCACCTCTTTCAGCAAACCCATAAGAATATCCGTAGCCAATGTACGTTCGTGAGCCTCATCGAGAATCAATGTGGAGTATCGCGAGAGGTTGTTGTCGGTCATGGCCTCGCGCAACAGCATACCATCCGTCATGTACTTCAATATCGTCTTTGGAGAGGTTTTGTCCTCGAAACGAATGCTGTATCCCACCTCATCTCCCAGATTGACGTCCATCTCTTGCGCTACACGCTGTGCGACAGACATGGCGGCGACTCGACGGGGTTGAGTACAGGCCACCATCTTCCCGGTTTGATTTGGTAGCTCATCGAACAGCACAAACTGGGGGATCTGGGTGGTCTTTCCGGAACCAGTCTCACCGACGAAGACGAGGATCTGGCTACTCTGGTACAATTTGAGGAACTCATCTCTGGATTATGTTAGCTTGTTCTGTGTGTAAAGACTGTGCAAAACTCACCTCTGGGAGTGCACAGGTAGGTTGCGCCTGGTCTTCAGGATGTTAAAGTACTGCTTCGACAATGGCTTGCCGGTGAAGGCATTGTTTGGTCCATCCTCAGCGCTCTGGGCCAATGCAGCTGTGGTATTATGGCGGATAAAGGTGTCGAGAATAGAGGCTCCTCCGTTCGAGGACCGGCCATTACTGTAGCCATTGTTGTTGGAGTAGCCTCCCTCGTTGTCGTCCTGATACATGTGAGCAAGATATGGGTTGGCCTTAGGATCCATATCTGCACCATTTGGCTTCTGACGCTTGCGCGAGCCTTCTTCATATGAGTCGGGTCTGCGATCAGCCATTGTGGACGTGGGAGGCTTGCGGAGTGGAGTGGTGCACTTTTTTCCCAGCTAGGCGAGTAAGGCGATCAAGCGCGATCTCAAAAGACCAAGGATGAGGTCACGTGTAAGTCCTTCATTTGGAGAACGGTGGTGGTGAATTTCGCGAGATATAATTCCAAAATGGCTAGAAATTATGAATGTTACCGCGGAATTGAGTTTCGCGTGTCTAGATCCGAAAACTGCGTCAACAAGAGGAAAAGTAGCATTAGATGAGCATGTAAGCGAACGTGGCTTGAAGCTGTTCACGAGGTCAAGATCGAATCCTGAACAACATTGATATTGAATTTGGTCGACGACCGCTGTCTCTGTATACACACGTCTTTTCGCCCTTGTCAGAGTATCGTATTACACCTCGAACCCCACTAGCAGAATATGTTTCAGCCTGGAATAAAGAGCCATCTCTGACATACCGTCAGATGGCCTGAATAAAAGCAGACTTTGCTCTTGCATCAACTATAGACGACTGACTCATGGTGACAGGAGTCGACGTATATGCTCGTGATGCAATGGAGGTGATCATCTTGAAAGAAAAACATTGTCATAAGAAGTGTTCATTCTCCTGCCAAAGTTGTCTAATGATCATGGAAGCGAGGATCGTCCGTTCTCCTTCCTCCACCATCGGATATTCGAAGCCACAAAACGCCAGTTCGCTAACCATATATCATCGTGTGTCGTGCATCGTCCTCAAACTTGATTGCAGTGTCAGCTTTCCCCCAGTCACAGACTTGCACCGCAAAAACTCACCATTCAAGAAATCCGCCGCCATCAACAGCTCCAGACACAGCTCTGGTGGTATCTCCATATCCGGCACATCCTTCTGATCCTTGTGTGTCTCGTTGTAGTATAGGTACTCGCACACCTTCTCAAGGATGACACCGCTGTCCCAAGCTTTAGTCCTTCTGTTGCCACATCTGAACCCAGGCAGCGGGCAAGTGGCCGTTCGGATAGCAAACTCACTTGATGCTCTCGAATTTACATACCCCGGAGACAGCCTCGCCAAAATTACCTATGCAGAGATGTATTAGTAGGTCTTGCAGATGAAAAAATCATCACCATCGCATACTGTTCGGGTCCAACATGTTTCTGATGGCGCCGGCTAATACTGCGCACGAACGCTTGACGACGAATTCGAATTTATCGCTCGAGACTAGAGTTACGTACTCTGTCTGTGATGATGCCGACGACATTTTGGGTGCTGTTGATGAATTAGAGAAAATCTTTGGTGGCGAGGAAATTGAAGGGGAGCGTTCGCGGCAAGAAGAATGGGGTGCCTTCAATTTCAGGCTCTAGATGCCCAACAATCAAGGGTTGAACATCACGAACATAGTTTTAGCCGGGCATGAGCGACAAGCGCCGCTCGCAACAACAACAACAACATGGACGCGTCGAAGCCCGTCCTGGGCCAGCGCGTTTCATATGGTAACGACTTATGCACCATTCGATATATCGGTACCATTAAGGGCAAAGGAGAATGGCTCGGGGTGGAGTGGGACAACGCGTCTCGTGGAAAACATGACGGTCAAGTCGATGGCACGCGATACTTCAAATGTATCAGCAAACAGCCAACGGCCGCCTCTTTTGTTCGACCAAATCGCCAGCCAGATGTGCGACGCAGCTTTCTGGAGGCTTTGAGATATAAATACGCATCGGATCATACCGATATTGTCTTCCAAAATGGGCGCCCTGCCGACAAAGCCATTCAGATCAGCGGGAAAGAGGTAGAGGAAGTCGGGTTTGACAAAATCAGAAAGCAGCAAGCCGGGCTTCATGAGCTCAAGATCGTCCTTCTTGATGGACTCTGTGTCAACCAACAAATTGCAGGCGAAACCCTTCAAAATGCTTTGCCAGAGATACGCGAAGTATGCCCCAAGATCGTGGAGCTTGACCTAAGCCGGAACTTGCTATCTCAATGGCAGCCAATCGCTGCTATTTGCGAGCAACTCCTCAACCTCATAAGTTTACGTCTGGATGGAAATCGGATCACGAGCGTAGAATCTAATCAAGTCGAAAGGCCGTTTCTCAAACGTGTCTTTGAAAAAATCAATACACTGAGCCTGGAAGAAAACCTTTTAACCTGGGAGCAAGCCGTCAAAGTCTTTTCGATGTTTTCGGCCCTGGAAAGCCTGACATTGTCCCACAACCTCTTCGGAATCCTGACTAATGAGCCGTTGCTGAATGAGGCACAGTCTATAACGACTCTAGTACTGGAGTCAAACGAGTTTACGGCAATAGCAGACCTCACGCCTCTGACACGCTTGCCCAATCTCAAGAGACTGTTATTGAAGATGAACAACATATCCACGCTCACAACACCAGTTTCCACAGATCCAGCGCCGATATTTTCAGCGACTCTCAATGACCTTGACCTGTCGCACAACGCAATATCAAACTGGACACTTGTTAATGAACTTGCTACCGCATTTCCTGGTCTTACCTCTCTTCGTATCGCTCACAACCCTCTCTATGCCAATCTGCAAGCTCCTGATGGCCGCAATCTGACACCAAACGACGGCTATCTTCTCACCACTGCTCGGCTGCCAAAGCTCAGATCCCTGAACTACAGTTCAATATCACCCAAAGATGCCTTGAATGCCAGTTCTTACTATCTTTCGCTCATTGCCGTGGAGCTGGCCTTCGCTCCCGAGGAAGAATCGGAGAATATCAAGAAAAGCCATCCTCGTTGGGAAGAATTGTGCGAAGAATATGGAGAACCAGCTATCAAGAGATCGATCTCAAACGTCAATCCAAGATCTCTGGCTGCCCAGCTACTCACGCTTCACGTACAAGCAGACAAGCAAGAGGCTAGTCGGACTTTTGAAATACCGAAATCGTTGTCTACCTATGCCGTGCTTGGCCTGCTGGGAAAACATTATGGATTGTCCCCAATGAAAATGAGAATCATCTGGGAGACAAATGAGTGGGATGTCCCCAACACTGTGAAACTTGACGGCGAAGACAGTCTATGGGACTCAGAAAATGAGGAGGAAGCCGAAGTAACGACTGCAAAGAGTATGGGTCAAAAGAGGGAGGTGGAGTTATGTGCAGGCACGAAGAGTATAGGAGACTGGATTGAAAGCCACGAAGCGCATGTGCGGATAGCTTCGAGATAGCTCGGACTGATGCCTCTCATTCCTTGGCAACCCGATATCGCTGAATTTCTGGTGGGTTTCAACAACTGCGTTGCCGGAGATCTATCAGCATCGATCTTGAATTTGAGGGACTTGGAACTCTTGTGACGCGGCGGATCCTCTGGCAACGTCACGAACGTAATCCTCAATTGCTCCATGTGTATCACTACAGCTTTGCCCCTCCAAAGACACCTCCCATCGACGTGCAGTCCGAGTGGCCATGTTGTTGCCAAATAATTATCCTTCATTCCACTCCGAACACTGCGATCTCAATTATAGACACATTCACTCCAGTTCGGACAGTACTGATAGGTCCGCCGAGATCATCCCACGCGCAACTCCACGTGGAACTGGTTAAGGATTTGAAATAGACTTGATCGGCTGTCGTCAGTCTAAGCAAGTTCATCCTGTCGGATCTAATCACTACGAGCGCCGGCAAACCTTGGAGAGCATCTTCGACGCTCTGCTAATTCAGCGACGTATCGTGAAAGCCATTCCAAGGCAGGTGATTTTCCAGTCCCGATAGAGCCGATTTCGAGGACAATTCCTTCGCCTTGGTCGTCATGATACCGCTCAAATTAACCCCAACAATTGCTATTATGACGAATATCCCGACGGCGACGATGATCCATCTCCGCTTTCATTCGCATTTGTTTTCCCTGGATGCGCTTGTTCTGACACGGCTGGAAGATGTCGCTTCTCGTCCAAGGAGCCATCGGATTCATGATTCAAACGCAATCTATCGCTATTTGGTACCGCCGGTCCTTCGATGGATTGAATGGTCGCGGCCATGAACGAGAGCAAGTGCGTCTCGATCGGCTACATGGCAACACACCATATACTATCGAGGAACTCCGTTTCCCCCTTGGTGATGAACTTGACCGTGTGAACAGAGCTCGACGCGATGTCTCGATCCTTCAATCAACGGCCGAAATACAGATGACCCAGGCACCACACCAAAGTATCGAGCTTTCACAGGAAACCATTCTCGGTGACAGCCACTCTTGTCAAATCAAAGCGGAGAGCAACATTGGCCAAGGAATGCTTCGGACATGAGAGAGCCGCTGTCTGTCCGAGAGAAGATGAAGGACCGCAGATATGGTGGACGTTCCCGCCCCAACCTCGACATCTCGAATCCTTCTCGCCTGATTTCTTACCCATCGCAGCCCCGCGATTTAGATTCAAACACGCTGGTTGTACAATAATCTTCCTTTCTCATGGAGACGAGAAATATGCAGATTGGCAAACGTGTGAGCACTACAAACCCGTCCAATTTTGTGATGAACAAGACTAATATGAAAGGTCGTGAATCTTCTGAGAAGCTGATCACGAAGCACTTCTTGTTGTTACTACTATCTTGGTCACCAGCGGCACTTTAGCGAAATTGTCCGATGGACTCAGCCTCATCAATCAGGTTCCACAGCATCCGCAGTCGCTTATTTGTCAATTTTCGACGACTGTCGAGCAGACCATCTCAGTTCTGCGGCTCATACCGAGAGTGTCCATGCTCCCTTGTTTCCGTGACGCTCAATGCCGTCGCAACAATACACGAATGATGGATCCACATGGTCTCAGAGAAGACAAAGGGAAGTGGCTTGTAGAGGAATTGGAGCTGAGAATGTGGTAATAATGCATCCGTCGTTCATGAGTAATGGGATTACTGACCCGTGTCTCCAGCAGCATTGGTGAACGGTTCCAGCAGGGTGGCTTTACAGGATTGTCAACCATCAGCCTCATGAATTCGTTGGCGGAGATGTAAGAATCGAACATGTTCTGTCGCTTCACGTCTGTTGTTCGGTAAAATAGGAATGTCGTTTGCCAAGTCCGAGATAGATTTTCAAGTACCTTTGGAGAGTGAAAGTTGTATTGCATTATTAAGCCGCAATAATGAATAATGTGAAAAGTGAATAGAAGTGAGGCAATCCAAATGCCAGCAGCTGTTGATCAGCTGACAGATAGATCGCGCTAGTTCAAACGTCGCGTAAACTTTCAAGCTGATGGCTGAAAGAATTTAATCCTTCCTGCTTTATGCTTCATTGTATCACCACATTGCTACCACTATGTCACAATGGCATAGCCCTCATCCTCGAAATAGCCCTCGACCGAACCCACGGTCGCGGGGGACCACGCCCGTTCCATCCTTCATCAACGAGTTCAGTCGCATGCTGATCGACAAAGAAGCCCAATACCAAGCCAAGCAGAAAGAGAGCGCCGAGGAGAAAGCAAGAATACATCAGGCTGCCATCGAAGAGGCCGACACAATACACGACCAAGTCCGGGAACATGCCCTTCAGACCCTGGACGCATACCTGCAAATCCGAGCGCAGGAGAGGGAGGAAGCGAGTAGGCAATTGAGGGCAAGACACGAAGAAGAGTCAAGAGCGTTACAATTGGAGGCAACGAACAAGAGACTGGAAGATGAGCGTAGGAAGGCAGAGCAGGAGAAGGAAATCCAGGACAAATTGAACGAAGTAAATGCGCTTGCCGAGAAGACGCAGGCTGCTGAGGAAGCCAGACTATCTACGCTTGCCAAACCAGCTCCAACATCACAACAGCAACCGCCCCCTCCATTTCAACACCAAGGATCTATACAGAATGTGCAGCTGCTGCCCGCTCAGCAGGCTCCTGCCGCAAAAGCTCCGCCTCCAGATATGTTTCTATCAGCGCCAAAATCGCAAGCAGTACAACCCCCTCCTCCAGCAATGGCTCCTGTCACTAATCAAGCATATCCCCTCGCAAAATCGATATCCGAAAAAGATGCAATACAGATGCAATACCTCGACCTCCATAAATCCCTAAAAGTCCTTCGGAAGGACCTCAAAAACGCAGGACTAGGGGCGAGAGCATGGACAGACAAACGCCGAGATTTCAAAAAAGCACTTGGACAACTCTCTTCAGACACCGCTGAGTCTTTAAGTGCCACGGAGAAAGATACGGTGCGAAAAGGAAATTCCGAAAAGCGCTCGAAAATGCTGGGGATTCTGCAGCAGGCAATGACGGCGCCAGGTCCCAAGGTCGATGCACGAAACTACCTCATATCCGCAAAAGCGAAATACGCAAATATGGCACCAGAACAAGCCGAAGTGCCCGCGGTCTTTATATGTCTTATCAACTACTTTGCAAAAATTAGCATCAAAATGTTGAGGGAGTCAACGTTGCAGACAATGACGAATCTGGTCGGCATTTCTGTAGCGTTCATGTTTGGGCACCTGAGCATTCGCTGGAACGGGGAGTCTTTCATCGACATTTTTCTTGCAAAATACCACAAGGCCTGTCCCGTCCTCTTCGGCATATACGGCCCCGAAAACACAGAAAGAGGACGCGATCGCATTGGATGGGGAAAGGAAGGGGACTCATGGATTGACACCGCTATACATCAGGAAGAAATGATGGGTCTCGCAATGGGCTGGAGTGCAGTCGCTTTGCGCGATTTCAAAACAAGCAAGACGGCGCAAAACTCTTTGCCCGCTTATCATTTCTGGGCAAGCGTAGCGAACATTGTCAATGTACCTACCAAGGACGTGCAGGAAACGCATTTGATTGTGCTGAAGAATATACTGGAACATTATGCAGATAAATTTGTCAAGTTTTATGGACAGGCTGCTATGGTGGCTATGAGGAGGGCCGTGGTAGAGTTCCCAGCGCCGTTGAAGGAGAGTACGGCGAGGAGTGGGTTGATATTGTTGAGAGAGATTTTCGGGAGGAAATTTGGGATTAGGCTGTAAAGTGGTGGTGATGGGGAAATAAGGTGGTGTGGAAAGGAAAGACTAGGATGAGGATGAGGCAGGAGGCGGAACATGATGATCTCTTGTAAGCATTTTATCACCATCTCTCGAACATAGCAATGATACCCGAATCGTAAGATGATCTGCATTGGCGTTCGACCTCTTACGTCTCCAAATTTCAAAATCTCGTATAACGTATTCAATCACTCAACCCGTCAGATCACCCAACCCGACCAAATTTCTTGGCACGACCATCTTATATTACGACTCTTCAATTTCATTGCTATTAACAATAGATTCTAAGTCCGTCGTGCTGCTATCTGATTCAGAAGACATCTTAATATCTTTTTTACAAGTTCGTGCATTATGCCCAGTTGCGCCGCAGTTCCCACAGCGCCGTTGAGTTGGTCGGGCTGTTTCTTGATCACCACTACCACGAGCCTTCTTCGATCCCTGAGGCGCTACAGACGCTTGGATTGGGATCCAAATTCATGAGTATTGCTTGGAGTCTTTGACTGCCACGGCGTTTCTGGGAGACGGGGTTCTGGCGGGGTACGTAGCCGTACTTCAAGGCGATCCAACACCACCTGCGCGTCGATAGGGACCAGCCCTACTGCCTCAAAGGCCTTTTGACAGTTCTCTTTTGTAAATACGTCGAAAAACGCGTCTTTGAAGGCAGGGAGAAAGCTTTCCTTGTTGATATGGTAGACGCGTTGGGAGTACTTGCGCTTCAACGGCGAGAAGCAGACCACATCAAGGGGCTGGAGTATATGCGACGAGTGCGGTGGCATGCAGAGGGTTATAATCTTGTTTTCGAGGCAGTAGTCCTTGAAATCCTGGCTGAGATGGCTCTCATGGCCGTCCAAGATAAGCAGCCTATACACCCCCACCTGCCGCGCCTTTATATGCGCGTCAAAGTGCTTCAACCACTTAAGACCCAGCGCGTTGTATTTCCAGCCGTTCTCAGAGACTGAGGCTTCCAATTGCGCGGTATGTCTGCCTTCTCATACCACGTAGAGATGTGAACTCGTCCTTCGTAGATAATGAATGGCGGGGTCGCATACCCAGCTGCGCAAATGCTCTAAATAACCGTAACCCATTCGCGATCGCCCGGCTGAATGAGTTCAGGCCTTGTACGTCTCTCAGAGACTGTAACAACCTTCATTGACCCAATAATACCCATCTGGAAGCCAATCTCGTCAAAGTTGTGCGTATCCTCGTCGTGGATGCCGTACTTTGCCTTGGTGTCTACAACGAGCTGGAACCACGTGCCAATAATTACTGGATCTTCCTGTAGTATCCTCTGCCTATCCTTGGCTCGATTGAAGGCTGTCTTGAGCTCATCTGAGCGCTTTACGAACCTCTCAGCCCACTTTTTGCCTACTGGCTCTCACCGCGTACACCTAACAGTTTATCCGCCATATCTGCCACCTCACACAGCCGGGGCGCAAATCCTCGCGAATCGAGGTCGAGGATATATCGGACAAGCTTTTGCTCTTCGGTAAGGGTAAGTTTCCGACCGTTTGGTGGTATTTCGTGGATAAATGAGACTCCTCTGACGCGATTGGAGAGGGTTTGTTGTTTAACGTTGAAGGCGCTCGTAGCAGCCCGTTGGCTTTGGAGTTGGCCGGTATTCAAAGCTTGGATTGCAAGCTGAATACTTCCTTCGTGTTGGAGTAGTAACTCATTACGTTGTTGAGATATAGTAGAATAAGAGGAGTAGTTGGGATCTTGGCAAATTTTAACCGGCTGGGTGATCTGACGGGTTGGGTAATCGAATACGTTACGCCTACTATTTAAACAGGTCATGTTGTAAAGGTACCTACTTAGGGCGTAACTAAGTATCGAGTTTATAACGACGTTGGAGAGGAATTACTATATCGTATAGCTTTTCAGTCTATATATTTATCATTAAGTTATACTATATTAAACCTATATCTCCTCCTTTACCGAGGTAATTACCAAATATTCTCTCTTTCCCAGCGACGCATCTTTCGTTTAAGCTTCTACTCCGCTGTTACGGATACTGTCACGTGGAACGTTTAGTGACACGTATGGCGCGTTTCCTTTTTGATTAGTAAGTTGTTACACGGAATCGGAAGGATCATGTGAACGCTCGAGCCTTGGCAAAGCGAGCGCTCGACACGCTCGATTGCGAGCGTTGAAAAACAGCACACACAGCGAGAACTCAATTTTTGGAATTTATAGAAGTATCATCTAAAGATCATCAAAACACCTCTGCCAGTGGCCGCTCCGGCCTCTAGACGCCATCGCGCGTCCCTCAGCGTCGATGAGATACCTCTAGAGTCGCCGTCGCGGCCACGGCAGAGCAAGCAGACGAATACATGAGCAAGCTACACGAACGATGCGTCCACCAAAAACAACAGCAACCATCTAGTCACTATCTCCCGGCTAGTCCATCACCCCAGATGACACTGCAACGCTCCGAGTCGACGAGTCACCGCTAGAATGGCAATACCTTCAACACAACTCAAACACCAGACGCCCGGTGTGCAACAATCGGCACCACACACCACTGCAACGACTAGACAACCTCTCCCAACGTCTTGGCAAACCGTCCTGCTACAAGCTGTTTGCCAGAGCCTTGAGCCTCTCCCCAAACTGTTGCCTCCCAGTTATGGCATTGGCAAGAGTAGGTGCGCGACACAGTAAGCAGTAAGGACGCACAGAAGGAGCTCATTGGCGGCAAATCCCCTCCCTACAAGCCAGCAGACGTAGCCTTGAGCCTCTCCCCAGACTGTTGCGTCCCAGTTATGGCATTGGCAAGAGTAGGAGCGCGATATAGCAAGCAGGGAGAGCGACTAGCAGCAGGTAGGCTCCGACTATAAGACGGCAGGTCTATAGCACGATCGGCGCCATACAATATGGCAGCTACCAGACAGTCTCGTCTACGGGCATACCCGGAGTATCACCCAAGCAGCGAAATCACGACTACGATGGTTACTATTGTCTCCAGCATCACACAACAAAGTACACTGCCGCATAGAAATCTGGTGTAAGGCAACTTTCACAAGCAGAAACATACTTAGGGAATCCATTGGCCTTGAGGGATAAGGCGAAACGGATAGACAAAGCTGAGCATTAGAGGGAGACTGTAGGTAGAAGGATAGCGAAACATGAGGCATTGCCTCTTGAGTCTACATAGCACAGATATACTAGCAGAGTAACCAGTATCTACAACAGCCAGCGGGCGTTTGGAGATACTGGTTAAGGGAAAAGAGGGAGGACCGAGGGGACAGCTGGTCTTGTTCCAGTGAACGAGGCGAAGTGGGGCGCGGTGGATTATATAATCATCACGTGTCGGCTGTCTGATGAAGTCCTCCTAACCGGACATAGCTGCGTGATTAAGCGGCTGCAACCGAGTAGGATAAAATCAATCAATCAATCAATCAATCAATCGATTGCGAGCGTTGCGAGCGCCACGAGCGCAGGATTTCTTAGGAGATAGATCTCTATATATAGGACGAGACTCTGCTCCCTCAGTGTCTCGTATCTTCACTCTCTAGTTACTTCGCTATTGCTTTTAGTTACTTAGCACAATTCACGACTCTTATATCTTGCAAGCTTCGCTTCACTTGTTTGATACGGTATTGTCGCCCTGGACCACTTGAACTCTACTGTACGGATTAGCCAAATCCAGCTAGATTACTTTGAGTCATAGCCTCTGCGTAATATAGTGAAGATACCGCTTTATACAGTAGAGTTGACGAATTGTCCAACAATCTATGTCCACGGTTTCATCCAAAGGTCAAGGAAAACGAAAAGAATTCATTCCACCGTCGCCTCCACCGCCTCCACCGCAAAGACAACGTACGGCAGAACCCGAGTCGGACGAAGACGAGCCTGAAGAAGAAATGGCAACTCAAGCTATACCAAGCTCTTCAGGACGGAACGAATCCCACGACGATCGAAACAAAGCAGAGGTCAATCCACCCGAGGTGTTCAAGGGAGAACGCGGAAAACTCAAAACGTTCTTAAACCAAGCCAACCTTTACATGTACTGGAACAAATCCGAGTTCGATACTCAGGAAAAGAAAATCATGTTTGTTCTCAGTTAAATGCGAGGAACTGCTTATGCTCTGTTGGAGGATCGCCTCAACGAGTATCTCTCGGATCCAATGGATTACCCTGGTAAACGACTCTTCACCCAATAAGGCGAATTTCTCAAACAGATCAACATGACGTTCGGCAACGTCGATGAGAAACGTATTGCGGAAAGAGAGCTCAAGGCTTTGAGACAGCATACATCCGCAGCAGATTACTCCGCCCACTTCCAGCGCATCGCTGCACACCTTAATTGGGGAAGTGAGGCCCTGCTCAGCCGATACTATGATGGCCTCAAGGAGAACATCAAGGATGAAATCAGTCGGAAAGAAGATCAGCCTCGGGACCTGCCACTACGGTCACAACATGTGATTTACAGCTCTTTTGGGTGTAAATCGCGGGATTTTACAGCCATTTTAATTTAATTTATTTATCTAAATAAATCAAACAGTGCGATCCATCCTGGGCTAAATTTTACAGGGATTTCAGTGCGATTTCAGTGCGATTTCAGTTCCAAAAGTCACGTGAAGGCGTTGCCATCCGAACATTTTGTGTCAATATTTCGAACTCGAAACCACAACTTTTTGAACTCCACCACTACAATGCGTTATCTACAGCTCAATCTTCTTCTTGTATAAGTAATATGTCTCTCCGTAATGTGTAGCAAAGCCCCTAGGGTCAATTGACCATTCCTCGTCATTCGCCAGTTGTGGCAACTCAATATTAATCTGCGGATCTATCTCTCTTAATGCCGCCATTGCAGCGCTCACAGTGTCATCAATCTTAGCCCTCTTTGCCACTCTCTCTTTCGTAGATTCCGGCTTCAATTTAGCCAGAATCATCTCTGTTTTCTCGTTATCTTTGACCCTGACTGATTGTTACGGATACTGTCACGTGAGCGTGTACAGGATTATATTTGATGCATTCGTATGCATTTGGATTCCTAAGTGCATACCATCATGTCTTCTTATGATTGGATGATTGTTACACGGGGTTGAAGGATCACGTGGTTGATCATTCTTGGCAAGGTAAGCAGAATGAACGTTTGTGTTCATTCCGCTCAGGCTGTTCATCATGATCGGGATGATCATAATGAACGGAGGATTTTCATAGAGATGGGATCTCTATATAAAGGACGAGACACTGCTCCCTCAGTATCTCGTATCTTCACTCTCATAGTTACTTCGCTATTGCTTTAGTTACTTAGCACAATTCACGACTCTTATATCTCACAAACTTCGCTACACTTGTTTGATACGATATTGTCGCCCCAGAATTACTTGAACCTCACTGTACGGAATAGCCAATTCCAGCTATATTACTTGAGCCATAGCCTCTGCGTAACACTGATGGCGTTCTATAGCGACTTGAAGAGCGAGGATTGTAAGGCGTGATAGGATTGGCATTCTCGTAGTCATCATAACTAACTGTGTTATCCAATGTCCACTCAATATCGCTGCTAGAGACGTACCCAGATTGTATATGGCGGCGAGTAGTTGCAGTCATACGAGCCTTCGAAGGGCGGCCTCTTTTCCGTGGTAATTCGGCGGCCTCATCATCACTATAGTTGCTACCATTGCCATAGCTATTGCCGTAGAATTTTCGGTTTCAGTAGGTTCAGTTGTCGGGATAATGACTTCTTTGTGGTGAGATTGGGCTGAAGATTCCCTCTCTACAGCACGAATGGACCGGTTAGGTACCATTAGGGCTTCGGGTATACGAGGTACGTCCTGGTGTCACGGGCTAGACCCTTGAGCCTTTATCTAGGCTTTGCCTATCTCTCTAGGGTAAGCTTGTGAATGGCTTGGCATCTCCTGTCAAACCTCGGAATGATTCAGCGGCAAGCATGTGAATGGCTTGGTTTCTGCTTCAAAAGGAGTTTGCAACTGTGTATCTATCTTTTCCTCCTTAGCTAGATTGTATTGCACATTTGGGTGGTTTTCTCTGGTATTCAGGCATGATCTTAACCCGTCACATTACAATCTAGCTCTCTCTCTCTCTCTCTCTCTCTCTCTCTTTGCCGAACAAGCTGGACCGTGCGAGTATCGTCGCGGACTTGTTACGACTCTTCCACCTGGGATTAGCCGCGGATGAGTACGCGTGCTTTGCGTCCTAAGTAAGAAGAGATTTGAGCGTTATAGTTGCATACGAAACGAATACGCAGCTATGGAAGACGGTTCACAGCAGCAACAACAGCCCACGATGGAGTCGCTGATTATGATGATTCAGGAGCTCCGGGCAAGAAACGAGGCCTTGAAACGACAGAACCAGGAAGTGGTATCTGAAATCCGGGCTACACAGAGCTCTGCCACGCAGAGCCCTGCTACGTCGATACCGAATGTTATATCCGTAGTACCTCGATCGGGACGACCCCGCCACAGTTTTCCCCATCTTTCGAAATACAGCGGGATACGATCGACATGGGCAGCATGGAAACTGCAAGTGATAGTAAAAGTTCGTACGGATAGAGAAGCGATTGGGACCTCAGCGGACTGTTTCAATTACCTATACATGAGCATGGAAAATACGGCCCAGAACAGAGTACGAGCCTGGGTCGCGTCGACCTCGGAGAGTAATCAGACCCCCGAGAACTTCCTTGAATACGCCGAATCAGTCTTCGGGGATCCCAACGAACAACAGAATGCACTGGCTCAGCTCAACTCTCTAAGACAAGGACCACGGCAGTCATTGAGTAGCTTCATGCCAAAATTTGACGATTTGCTAGCAAGGGCGGGAGGCAGCACATGGGGCGACTGTGTCCAGATCAATACCCTGAACTTAACCCTATCCAAAGGCTTTCGCGAACTGCTCGTTACGGCATCACTGGATACCACAAGCTTTTTGAAATACCGGCAGGGCCTACTCGACATTGACGCGAAACTACAAGCCTTGAAATCAACTCCAGGTACCTTTGCCCAAATAGTAGACCGGCCCGAGATAGGAACGAAGCCCAACATTCAAGAGAAAATGGATTGGGAACCCACAAAGTCAAACCAAGCAAAATGGGTATCCCAAGAAGAAATTCAACGACGTCGCGAATCGGGGGCATGCTTACGTTGTGGAAAGAACAGGCATATGGTCAAAGACTGCAAGATTGTGACGGCATGGCATGGTGGCCATCTTTGTCACATGACAACGTTTCGCAGCCACACTGTGGCGAGAGGAACATCAACTCGCGCGCCCCGTAGTTACTTACTCTCTATCTGATATTCTCTCATCACACTGAGTAAATGGAATCTTAGTTCATTCTGTCTGGTTCAATGCTCGCCGTGACATTATATCAGATCAACCCTCACGCTTAGAACAGCGACAAATAGTTCCAGATTGTTTACGACAATAAGCAGTCAAAACCGACCCCGACCTGACCAGACACCGACCAGTCTCGCGACCTTCTTTGAGCCGACCATTGCTCAACACACGATACCAACCTGACCAGAGACACCGACCAGTCTCACGACCTTCTTTGAGCCGACCATTGCTCAACACGCGATGCCGACCTGACCAGAGACACCGACCAGTCTCACAACCTTTTTTCTTTGAACCGACCATTGCTCACTGATTCGAAGCCGACCATTGCTTCCGAAACGAGGCACCGATCCGTTTCACGACCGAAACGACACAGTTACTCCCAAAAAAAGTACGATTTGAGATGGCGCCGTTTCGCTACAGTGGCGACACGCCTATGACCCAGCTCCGAGAGGCTATTGAAGCTGCAGAGACTCCAGAGGACTTCACCGAGTTGAACCTCCAGGCTCCAGAATACAATGCCGATAAGGCTACCCGCATCGCTCACAGCAGGAAGGAAGACACCGACGACCTGATACTTGTAGTACCCTGGGCGGACGCGACTACGGGTTGGCTAGCAAGCGAAGCAACGATTGCGGCTGTTATTAATGACGACCAGTTGAAGCCACAGATGGTTAAAGAAATTCTTCAATGGATACATAGCAGCAATATCAAACAACAGCAGCTAGAGATCTGCCTAGACCTGACGGATAGGTTAGCAGCGAAAGGAGGAGAACTCCTAAAGGCAAGAGATGCTACGATCGAAAGCAAGTCTCATGAGCTCCGCCTACAGACGGCTATGCTTAACAGTGCGGAGGAAGCACTAGCAAAAGAAAAGGAAGCTTGTGCGGCGATATTCGACAAGTATGAAGCTCTTAATATCAAATACAATGCGACCCGACAGAGTTTGCGACAGAACCTCATATCGGGTGACGACTTGTCCGGATTTGGTTCTCGATCGGAAGGCGGCTTTTCGAAGATCAAACTTCCACACCCTGACCTATTGACCGACAAATACACTCCCACGGAGTACAAGCATTGGCGCAATGCAATGGAAAACAAGCTGAAGGCAGAGGGCTACAACGACGAGATGTCTGTTGCCTACTTTATGAACCTTGTAAAGGAACCTAATGCAAAAGACGCCCTACTACTCATCAATGCGGCCGACCGTACAATGGACAAGGTATGGAAGGTTACCACTGAGCGATTTGCAGACCTGTTTGAGAAGCAGAACGCAAAGAAGGCGTACAAGTCGCTGACTATGAAGCCCTACACCGACTTCCTGAACTTCAAGAATCAATTTGAGACCCTTGCGATGCAGTGCAAGGTAGACAAGGACGATTGGAAGGAGGATATCCACGAGAAGCTGTATACCCGCCTCAAGGAAGGTACAGCAGGAGAAGCCGGCGACCCAGATCTGACCTACGAGAAGCTGTGCTTTAAGGCATCCAACCTTTCCCGAACCTACATTCAGACACAAGAAGAGCGCAAGGCTCTCGACGCTGCAACTACGGCCAAGAAGAACAGCAAGTCGAACGGCAACCGACAGAACTCCTCGAACAACACCGGTGCAGGTACGAGCACGCCTCAAGGGCAGTCCAGCGGTGGTGGAAACAATGGATTAGGTGGAGGTCGACGGGAGCGAGACCCCGAAAAAGCACGCGCAGCATTCAATCGCTACAAGAACGTAGGATTAAACATTGATCAGGCGGTCCAGTTGGCTCAGGAGCGCAAGTGTTTCAAGTGTAAGAAGGAGGGACATTACATGAAGAACTGCCCAGAGGCCTCCATCTCCGTAATGGATGGCGCTGGCGGGATTGAGTCAGAACACCCAAAAGCATAGACCTGGTAAAAGTCACCATGCCAGGTCCTAGCAATCGAGATCTTTCTTTCCGATATCAGGTGCAAAACTTCAATGTCTCATCTCTTAAGTTGTTCGGCGGCAACGCTTTCACTTTCGATGTTATCCTCTACTTCAACGGCATGGGTGTCCGATCCCGAGCTCTTCTTGACACCGAAGCAAACGGTTATGCCTTCATTAACCGACGATGCGCACAGAAGCTGCAACACCTACTCCCAAACGTGGATCGACGAGCCCTCGAGACACAAGCTACGGCGACCGGTTACAAAGGAAATCAGGAGGAGGCAATATCGCATGCAACGCTGTTGCACATGGAAATCGACGGAAGGCAGGAGTACAACGTTCCTTTCCTGGAAGTAACATTAGGACACCACGATGTAATTCTGGGAAGGACGTGGATGGCTCACAACAAGGTCGTACCGGATCCCGAGATGCAGCGCATTATCTGGAAGGATGGCCGAAAGAGAGACACCGATACAGAAGGTAGTGATAGTAGAGAAGGATAGGAAAGTGACGGTTAATTCGGAGGCTATCCAGAACAATATCGACAAGAGAGAAAGAGGATGAGACAGGATGATCTTCGGAGAGCCGGCAACCAGGCTAAACGGTTTCGGGACAACGTACAGCTGCTCAAACGGCCGAAATCGACCCGACCTCAATCTAACGAACTCGAGCCATCGATAGTAAGAAACGCGGAGTCAACGCCACTGGTACGCGAGAATGATACGATCGACACTTCAGAAGAAGACGTCTCTGTAGACTCGGAAAGCAACACTGATAGTAGTTGTTCAGACCTCTCCAATTTCGGTAACTACCAAGAAGAAGACCTGCCGGTCAGATATTACCAGACACTGAAATGGGAGCAAGCAAGAGGCTACCGCATCATGGATAAGCAATTAAAGGCAGCCGGTACAGATATCAACGCCTTGGATTCCGGACACGATAGCTCAAAGATTGCGGGTAAGAAGCTTGACCGCTGTATGATCAACTATTCAGGTTTCCGCTTGAATTTAAAAGACAAAGAAGTCACCGCTGGATCCATATCCTTGTATGAAATCGAAAAGAGGATGAGTGAGCTCAGGAAGGAACGAGGAATCGATTCTACTGAGGACCACCATGACCGGCTGAAAATCGCCCTAGCAGCACTGCAAGGTGAACTCCCAGAGGACGAATCCCCGGAGATGAGGACAATGATCGAGAAGAAGCTACCTAATAAGCATATACTATACAAGGACTGCTTCTCAGAAGCAGACTCAAATCGACTGGCAGAACACCGAGAAGGCGTTGACCACGTTATTGTGTTGGATGAAGGAAAGGCTGCGCCCGGTTTCTGTCCACTCTACAATATGTCCTTGGATGAGCTACAGTTTATCAAAGAATGGCTCTTGAAGAACTTGGAATCAGGCTTTATTGAGACCAGCTCGTCACCATTTGCATCACCTGTGCTCATTGTCAAGAAGCCCACGCCCGAGGGGGAGAAGCAGAAGTTCCGCTTCTGTATTGATTACCGCAGACTCAACACGCTCACAAAGGAAGACCGATATCCTATTCCGCTCATCACAGAGATAATGGCTAGATTGTCAAAGGCCAAGATCTTTACAAAGCTAGATATCCGACAAGCTTTCCATCGAATTCGGATGGACCCGGACTTTGAAGACCTCACTACGTTTCGAACTCGCTACGGAAGCTTCAAATGCAAAGTCATGATGGAAGGATTGGTCAATGGACCTGCTACATGGCAGAGATACATGAACACCATCCTGATGGGCTACCTCGACGACTTCTGTACCGCTTACCTTGATGACATTTTGATCTATTCAGAGGACTCCTTGGAGCATACGGCTCACGTACGCAAAGTTCTTGAACGACTACGCGCTGCAGAACTCCAGGCAGATATCAAGAAAAGCGAATTCGATGTCACTGAGACAAAGTACCTTGGATTTATCATCAGTACCTCCGGTATACGCGTCGACCCAGACAAGGTAGCCATCGTCAAACACTGGAAGCAACCACGAACCGTGAGGCAGACTCAGTCTTTCATCGGCTTCTGTAATTTCTACAGACGCTTCATCCGAAATTTTGGAAGGCTGGCAAAACCACTTATCAGGCTAACCAGAAAGGATACCCCTTTCGACTTTGATGAAGATTGCATGGAGTTCTTTGAGAAGCTCAAGCATGCATTGACAACAGCTTCGTGCCTAGCCCTCTATGACCCGTTCGCCGAAACCCGAATGGAGACCGACGCATCCGATGGAGTAGTAGCAGGCACTCTCTCCCAACTTGGAAAGGATGGCGAATGGCACCCTGTAGCTTTCTACAGCAAAACAATGGACACTCATGAACTGAATTACGAGATCCATGACAAGGAAATGCTAGCGTTGATTCGAGGCCTGGAGGAGTGGAGTGCACTTCTTCGAGGAGCCCAATTACAATTTACCGCGATTACCGACCATCGTGCCCTGGAGTACTTTACGACAAAGAGGCTACTAAACCAACGGCAAGCACGTTGGGCTGATTTGATCTCTGGATACAACTTCAAGATCGTCTACCGGCCAGGCAAAGAAAATATCATTGCCGACGCTCTCTCTCGCAAGGCCGATGAACTGAAATCACAAAAGGCCAAAGCAAATGCGGCTAGGACTATGCAAATGGTAAAAGATGACCAGATTGGAGTGGAACTCTGCCCTCTGGACCTCGATAGCAACCAGATGTTGCTGGTGGATCGGTTACTCAAAGCGAACCGGGAATCTAATTCACTTGAAGAATGGAGAGTTCTCGCTCAGAAGGATCATACCTATTTGAGGTTGCAGGACGGGCTGTTGCTCTACCAAGGAAGATTATTCGTGCCTGAAGACGACAACCTCCGTACTCAACTGCTAAATGAAATTCATGCCTCGCTGCCAGCAGCGCAACCCGGACGAAACAAAACCCGTAAGATCGTCACCCGCAAATTCTACTGGCCTCGTATGAATGGAGACATCGATCGATACGTCGCCGCCTGTCAGTCATGCAGGAGATCGTCAGTCCCTCGAGATAAGACTCCTGGACTATTAAAGCCTCTCCCCATTCCTGATCGCCCATGGCAGCATGTGTCACGTTTGACCTTGGACTTGACTTGGAAGCATGACTTGAATTCTATGGGATGTGCGAAGTTGTAAGGATGAGGAGCTAACTAAGAGATAGAGACGAGTCTAAGTACTTGCGACCAGTCTCGCGCTAGACCTGATCGAGCAGAACCACCACATTTAACTACATTTAACTGCATTCGAATACCAACATAGTTCGATCATGACAGTACCCCCCAACAAGGCCGAGGCGCAATGGTTCAAACTGAACTATTTGGCGAGGTGACTGACAAACTTGAAGCATGATCGAATCCTAACCAGGCCTGTACCCGGTTGGTTTTGTTTTTCTTGGATATCTCTGGTGAAATTCATCAACCGCGCTCTTTGCGTTGTGCAAGAATTGAAGGGGTTCCCATGTCGGTAAGTAATAGCCTTCCCATTTAACCTTGTAGTCAAATCTCTTCGTAGCTTTGTTGAATCGTGAATCAACGACTTCATCCAGGGTGTAGATTCCATCGTTTCCTTCAACATCGACGGGAGGAGGTTGCGAGTCATTCTGGTTTGGAAACATCCTGTCGGAAGGGGGGTAGGCAGGGAGCAGTAGATTTGTATGAAAGACGGGATGGCAATGCATAGAAGTAGGGAGCTCGAGTTTGTAAGCTTCGTGGTCTAGGGCTTGTAGAATCTTGAATTTGCCGGCGAACTTGCAGTCGAACTTTTTGGATGGGCGCGTGGTCTTGATATTCTTGAGGTTTAGCCAAACCCAGTCACCAACTTTGTAGTTTGGAGAACCAAGCCGATGTTTGTTCTTGAAATATTCGTAGGTAGCGCTGGCGTGGCGGATCTCGTTGTAGCAAATCTTCTCAAGGTTTGCCATGAAGTCAGCCATGGAATTAGCTTTTCGTGTCTCGGTAATTTCGTGGCGAGAGGCGTTACGGTCTGGTTGAATTGGCGCTTCCAATCCGGAGCGTGGATCGTAGCCGTAGGCGGCAAAAAATGGTGTGAGTTTTGTTGCATTGGAGGGTGTGTTGTTGATCACGAATTCGCAGAGTGGTAACCATTCGTCCCAATCATCTTGTTGATAATTGCAGTAAGCACGGATGTAGATTTCGACTTGGGCATTCGCTCGCTCGGTCCCGCCATCTGTCTCGGGGTGGAAACTGGTAGAGAGGCGGATTCGGATTCCGAGGCGTTTGCAGAGTACTTTCCAGAGGATAGCAACGAATTAGGATCCTCGGTCGGAGATAATGCTTCGAGGTAAGCCGTGGAGGCGGTAGACGTGTTGGAGAAAGAGTAAGGCGCATTCGCGGGCTTCTGGGAGTTTTTGGCAGGGGATAAGGTGCTTGATTTTGGTGAGGCGATCGACAATTACTAAGAGGCAGGTATTACCTCCTTTGCGTGTAGCAGGTAAATCGGTAACGAAGTCCATCTGGATGTCTTCCCATCTTCGTTGAGGGGCTTTGAGAGTGTTGAGGAGTCCTTGGTACATTAGGTTGCTCGGTTTTGCGCGTCGACAGGCGTCGCATCGTGAGACCCATTTGTCCGAGGTGGCGTGCATGCCATGCCAGTAGTAGAACTTGCGGAGTTTGAGGAAGTTGTTAGCTTTACCCGGGTGACCTGCGACATTACAGTCGTGGTTCGCTTTCAGAATGTATGCTTGTAGTGTATCGTCTTGGGGAATAAATAGACACTTTTTATACCATCGGCGGCCGTCGCGTTCTTCGCAGTCCTGCATCCGCAACGTTCGGTGGTGGGTTTTGCCGTCGCGTAGTTTTTTCAAGACTTCGCGTGGTTCTTTGTCTTTAGTCAACGCTCTAGTGTAGAGTTCTTCAAACTTGTCTTCGTCCCAAATAAGCTCTTCGTCGTCTGGGTCTTGCGAAGGGATGAATATGTCCGGAGGGGAGAACGGGGTGGTTGGGGTTTGTTCTTCAGCTACTGCGTCATTGCTAGGTTTGTCCCATATATCGTTGAGGGGCTCAAGGGATTCGTCCCCGTCATTTTCGGAAGAGTCGCGGTAGTCTGGGTTTTTCTCGAAGTCTTGTGGAGAGGAGTGGTCACGAAGCGTAACTGGGCATAATAAAAGATTGTGGACTTGGAGCGCTAGTTCTTTTCGAATCTTAGGGTCAAGTGTGTGGGGTTTAAGCATAACCTGTGACTGGTGCTGGATACGCGGGTCGGATACGTTTGAGGGGAGGTCTTGGGAGCGGCGGGTCAAGGCGTCGGGTTTCGTAGTATCTTTTCCTGGTCTCCATTTGATTTCGAAGTGGAATTGGGAGAGGAATTCGGCCCAACGGGCTTGTCGGCGAGTGAGTTTTTTGGTTGACATGTAGTATTCGAGGTTTCGGTGGTCTGTAATAACTTCGATCGGGTCTTCAGTTCCTTCGAGCTCTCCTCGCCACTCTTCAAATGCGCGAATGATTGCTAGGAGTTCTTTGTCGTAGATTTCGTAATTACACTCCTGGGGTGTGAACTTGTGAGAGAAGAAGGCGACGGGGTGTAGCAAACCGTCATTGCCGATTTGTGAGAGTACTCCAGCGCCTACCCAGTCGGAGGCGTCTGTTTCGACAATATACTTCTTTGTAGGGTCGAAATGTGCGAGGATTGGTGCGGAGATGAAGGCTTCTTGGAGTTTATCAAAAGCGGCGCGCTGTTTTGGGCCGAAGTAGAACGGCTTGTCTTTTTTCAGTAAGTCGGTAAGAGGTTTCGCGGTGGAGGAGTAATTGAAAATAAAACGGCGGTAGAAATTGGCAAACCCGAGGAAGGATTGGACGTCGTGGCGAGTGGTACAGTATTGCCAATCAATGATTGTTTTGACTTTGTCCGGGTCCATCCGGATTCCGTGGTCTGTGATAGTTAAACCGAGAAATCTGACTTCTGTCTGGTAGAATCCGCATTTGTCGATGTCGATGTTGAGTCCTGCTGCGTGCATTCGTTCGATAACCTGCCGCACTTGAATTTTATGCTCTTCGAGAGTTTCGCTGTAGATTAGGATGTCGTCGAGGTACGCGGTGTAGAAAACGTCGAGGAAGTCTTTAAGTTGTTCGTTAATATACGACTGCCAGGTCGCCGGGGCATTGCAGAGGCCGAAGTTCATAACTAGAGATTCGAACAGACCGAAGCGGGTTCTGAATGCAGTGAGAGGAACGCTGTCGGGGTGGACTTGGAGTGCGTTGAATGCTGAGATAATATCGATGTTCGTGAAGTACTTGGCTTTGCTGAGTTTGTCTAGGGTTTTGTGGAGTAAGGGAATAGGGTATCGGTTTTTTCGAGTAATGGCGTTGAGTTTTCGGTAGTCTACGCAGAATCGCAGACCACCACCTGGTTTTTTGACAAAGATACATGGGGAACTGACGTCGGACTGGCTTTTTCTGATAAAACCTTTTCCCAAATTCTCCTCCAGCCATCTCCGAAGGCATTTGAGTTCGTTCTGGGACATACCGTAGAGAGGAGCGTTGGGTAACTGGTCTTTCTTGTCTTCTTGAATTTCGATTTTGTAGTCGACGAGGCGTGAAGGGGGCAGTGAATCAGCAGCTTTTCTGTTAAAAGCGTGCGCGAGGTCGTGAAGGTCTTTGGGTAACTGGGGGCGAGGGTCTTTGTAATCTGGTTTCTTCGCCAGAAATTTATCGATATCTTGAATACTGATTGCGTAGATTTGAGCATTGGGCTGCTTAGAATTCCATTGGAAAGCGTGAGAGTTGACAATCTTCCAATCGCGAGGAGAGTGTCAAAGGATAGATCCTTTCTCAACTTATCCTGGATGGATTCTTAGCACTACCTGGTAGTTCTCACGTGCGCCTAGCAGGGATTATTCAGGGACCGTTTCACATGCGCTTCTACTCCTTTCTATTCTCTTCTCAGGACAGCATGTCCTTTTCCTACTTGGAAGATTATATATACGAGTTGTTCTTCCTGTACCTACACTTTCTTCTTTGTACTTAGATACTTTGAAATACAAGCAGTCTTCTCTCACTTGCGAAACACCTTTGAGGGTTGAACTCTTACAGAGAGTCCGGGGTTTCTTGAGGGAGTGCGCGGGCACCAAACGGGAGCGGGATATACTCAACAGAGCCCTTGTGGCCCTGAAGACATTTCTTAGAACAGTGGGTACCGAAGTGAATACTACGATTCTCAAAATCGAGTTTCACACCGTGGAGGTTCATCCAGAGAGTGCCAAAGATGACTGCTGCGGAGCCGAGACGAGTAACAAAGAATTTCGTGGTTTCGAGGTGGTGTTCTCCGGTTCTGACGGAGACGTGGATTTCGTGAGTAACGTAAGAGGGTGCAGAGGATGCCTGTTCGCCGTCAAAGGCTTTGAGACGGCGGGGGTTTTCGAGGGGAATAAAGGGAAAGCCGTGGGATTGCGCAAAATCGAGGTCGATGAAACTTCCTGTGGCAAAGGAATCAGTAACGGCGAGGGTTTTGATCGATTCATTAAGTGTAATTGGGACTATGATTGGTCTAGAGTCTACTGGTCCATCAATCTCTCCTATTGATTTCTCTGAGTAACCTAGAACTGCCGAACTGATGTGAAGAACATGTCGTTTCGATTTGTTGTCTTGTCTCGATGAACGTCTTTCCAACGAGACTGTGAGTTTTCCGAACTCGGGGTGTATGGGGCTGATCCGAAGCCGTAGCTTGTGGTGCTAGAAGAGGCGGTAGAACCTGAGCGTTCTTCAGGGCCTTGAGTGATCCGGGAAGTCTGGACGTTCTGTGGATACGCTCCCGATGCTCCTGACATACTCATATTGCTAAAGCTCATAGGGGGAATGAAGTTTCGAGCTCCGGAGTTGCCAAACTGCATGGGGTCACTGGCGAACTGGTTGGGAGTAGTGAACTGATTGGAGGGGCGTCCACGCTGGGCTTTCTTAGGGCATACGGCGGCGATGTGCTTCTGACCATTAGGCATAATTACTACGGGCTCTCCGCAGTATCCGCAACGGTTGTTGGTCTTTCGCCATTGGATATTGGCGGCTTTCTCTTCCAGGGTCCAGGATGCAATTGGTTTCATCTGGAGAGACGGGAGGCAGGTACCTATGTCGGCGCCGGCACTACCGTTGAGGTTCATAACTGAAATGTCCATGGCATCTCCGAAAGCGTGAGAAGTGGAGGGGGAGACTAGGAATGCGCGTTGGGATGCAGAGGGAGCGGTAGCTGATGTAGATGATCCTGAGAATACGGGTGCTTTTCGAGCTCGAGAGATTTTCTCGAATTGTTTCATGTTGGCTTCGCAGTTGTGGCACAGATCGATTAACTCCTCCAGTTTCTTTGTCGTAGGGACGTGAATCATTGCTCCGCTGAGTTCTGCGCTCAGGCCGTTGCGAAAGTTGACAATCATAAGTTGTTCCAAGGGGTTTGCGGGTTCTGAGACGTGAGGGAGGGTGATTCCGGCTTCTTGGAGTAGGCGTCGGAAGTCTGCGGCGTAAGTAGCAATTGTTCGGTTTGCCATCTTGTGGTTCTGCAGCTTATTCATAGCATCTTGCGTATCGAAACGAGGAGCGTAGCTGTCGTTGAGTTTTGAGATAAATTCGTCGAGGGATTCAAAAGGCCATGAATTCGTAGTTTCGTTGTAGTATGGGCGAATTGTGGATTTGCACTTGTCGTCAAGTTGATTGAAGGCGTAAGTAACTTGTGAGTTTACTGAAGGGAATGCTTTGGAGTCTGCGCTGAGTTTTATCCGGAGGTCTAAGAGCCAGCTCTTGTATTTGTTTTTATCTCCTTCAAAGATAGAGATGTCGCCTTGGGTTGGTCGAGGGGCGGAGATTTCGCGAGAAGTAACGCCCTGGAGTTCTGCTCGAAGGGCGCGAGCTTCGTTCTCAGAGGCTTCGAGCTTGAGTTCTTGAATTGAACGGGACATGGTATCCTGGTCTCGCTGGGCTGTGTTGAACATATGGGAGATGGTAGCTAAAAGCTGGAGAGTGGGAGCGCCGAAGCGCGGTCGAGAGTAACGTGTGAGACTGGGACGTATTCATTTTCGTTGACTGAAGCTTCGTCCGCCGGGGTTGCAAAGGTAGCTTGGATCTTCTGAGTAAGGGTTGCTGCGAGTCTAGGGGTTATAGAGAAGTCGTAGAAGGCTAGGGGGTTTTCGAGAGTACTGTTTTCGAGGGTGGTAGTATCGTCCGCAAGGGAAGGAAGATCGAGAATTCGGGGCATAGTTGGTGAGGTTTGTCGGCTGCGTAGACAATAGCAGCCCGACTTTTATCGTGAAAAGGGATCCTTACAAACTGTCACGTTTGACCTTGGACTTGACTTAGAAGCATGACTTGAATTCTATGGGATGTGCGAAGTTGTAAGGATGAGGAGCTAACTAAGAGGTAGAGACGAGTCTAAGTACTTGCGACCAGTCTCGCGCTAGACCTGATCGAGCAGAACCACCACATTTAACTACATTTAACTGCGTTCGAATACCAACATAGTTCGATCATGACATAAGCGCAGCATCATACACCGCTCTAGTCAGAAGAATCAAGAGATTAGACAAGCACAACATGCCGACAAGAGTATTTGCAGCGTCCTTACGAGATATTGAGAAAGCACTTCAGGTGAAGCCGGTAGTCAATCCAAAAGACTACTTACCTGAACACTACTTCCGCTACCTCCACGTTTTTGACCCCAAAAAGGCTAGCTTCCAGCCTCCGCACCGACCGGGTATCGACCATGAGATGCCATTGGAAAAGAATAGCAATGGTAAAGAGAAGGAAGTACCATGGGGACCGTTGTACAGCATGTCACGAGACGAATTGCTAGTCCTAAGAAAAACACTCATGGATCATCTTGATAAAGGATGGATCAGGGTTAGCAAGAGCCCCGCTGGCGCTCCGGTACTTTTCGCACGCAAGCCTGGAGGAGGGCTTCGATTTTGCGTCGATTACCGGGGACTTAACGCGATTACGAAGAAAGACAGGTATCCGCTACCCCTGATACGAGAGACCCTGAACGTGATCTATTTGGCAAGATGGCTAACCAAACTTGATGTGAGCGCGGCTTTTCACAAGATTCGAGTCGCGAAGGGCGAAGAATGGAAAACGGCTTTCCGTACACGGTACGGGTTGTTTGAGTGGCTAGTTACTCCTCTCGGCCTTACGAGAGCACCTGCGACGTTTCAGCGATACATCAACTGGGTCTTGAGGATGGACGGATGGATGAATTCAATACACCCGTCGGGCCAGTATGGCTCCAGGGGGACACTACCGACTCTCTATTATACATTATATCCCACTGTCAACGCTCCCTTCATTCCAAGCCCAAATCTTAAATTTTATAACGTATCTTTCCAACATACTCTGTTTTCAAATTGACCAAAACTCCAGAAACAACAACAAAATCGAAAGGCGCAACTTACTGTCTACCAATAGACTAATAGGATCAGAGATTGGCGGTTAGTAAAAAGGGGGTGTCGGATCTAGGATTGCTGCTTGCATGGGTACTATCTTAATGAGTGAGTCCACATGCTCGGAGTTGGTTTCGTTAGAGACTGTTCCGTCTCTCGGTTGAATCGTTTTGTAGCGTCTACGAACGCAATTGTCGCTCGCACCGCTGCTACATCTGGCGTCCATTTTGGACCATCAATCATCTCTCCTCTTCTGTTTGTAAGTGTTGAGCGGCCTCCTACTAAATATGAGACGTCGCTCCTTGGTTCGGTCGCTTCTCTAAAGAGCCGTCGTTGCTCGCTCCATCGTTTGTAATCGAGTAGGAAATGCTGCACGTTTTCCACGACTCCGCATTCTTCGCACAATGGCGACTCCACCGCTCCGATTTGGTTCAGGTACTTGTTCAGTCGGCAATGTGACGTCCGTAATTGAGCTAGGGTTTGGGCCTCTGTTTTGGATAGCTGGTTATAGATGGTGCGCGTGTGTTTTCCAGGGATAGCAGCATCGATAGATTTGGTGAATCTCCCTCCTCGCAGTGGTTTATTACTTGGCTGACAGCTCTTTTTTGCTTGGCTAATCAGTGCTGAGCGTAGCCGTATCTCTGACGGGACTGCGCTCCCTGCGTTGGTACTTCTTTTGGCCATTTTGTCTACCGCTTCGTTGCCCTTGATGCCAGAGTGTGCCGGGATCCATCAAAGAACCACGGCAATATCCTTTTGATGTAATTGCTGCGTAGCTGACAAGATATCGTTGATGATATGCTGGCCTGACTGCTGTCTCGGCTTGCGGATACTCTTCAGCGCACTCTGATTGTCCGAGAAGATGGTGAGTTTTCCTTCTGCCGGGATCATTGTCCATACTGCCAGCTGGCTCAGAGCAGTACTGATTGCTTTCAGCTCTGTCGCGTATACATTGCCGTTTGCTGCCAATCCCGTTGTTGCGTACTGCTCGAGTATAGTCCTGTTTTCGTCTGGTTGGGTTTTGAGGTCCTACCTGGACGACTTCTGTACCGATTACATGGACGATGTCCTAGTGTTTTCAAGCGGAACTTTGGAAGATTATCGGCGAAAAGTAGCACAGGTTCTTCATTCCCTAGGTGAAGCCGGATTGACCTTGGACATCACGAAATGCGGTTTTGAAGCTAAAAAGGTCAAATATCTTGGCTACATTGTGGAAGTGGGCAAGGGTATTAGCATGGATCCAGAGAAAGTTCGAGCAATCTCTGAATGGGCACCACCAACCACTGTGAAAGGTGTGAGAGGCTTCCTTGGTTTTGCCAATTACTACCGACGTTTCATCAAGGACTACTCAACATTAGCTATCCCCCTCACCCGGCTGACAAGGAAGGGATGCAAGCTTGAATGGAGCGAGGATTGTCAAACGGGTTTCAAACGCTCAAGGACCGTTTTATTTCCGACCCGGAGTTACTCCACTTTGACCCAGATCGACAAACAATTGTTGAGCCTGATGCCTCCAATTGGGCAGTCGGAGGGGCTCTATCACAGATCGACGATGAAGGAAATGCTCGACCAGTCGCTTATGTCTCAAAAAAGAACCTACCCGCGGAATGCAACTACGACATACACGATAAAGAACTACTCGCAGTAGTACGTTGTATCCAGGAGTGGGACGCGGAGCTTAGGAGCCTTAGGGGTCCATTCAAAGTTCTAACGGATCACAAGAACTTGGAATCTTTCATGACAGCAAAGAAGTTGAATGAAAGACAGTGTCACGGGATGGTATCCTATATCTATTTTTTCCTACTTGGAAGATTATATATACAAGTTGTTCTTCCTGTACCTACATTTTCTTCTTTGTACTTCGATACTTCGAAATACAAGCAGTCTTCTCTCACCTGCGAAACACCTTTGAGGGTTGAACTCTTACATTATCTAAGTACCTTTAAACTACTTTCAGTACTCTCAGGAAGCGCCTGTAGAGTCAAGGTCCTAAAGAGGACACCCAAGCCATTTCAGTACTCCCAGGTCAAGCCTGTTGAGGAGTCAAGGTCCAAAAGGGACACCCTCGATTTCAGTACTCCCAGGTCAAGCCTGTTGAGGAGTCAAGGTCCAAAAGGGACACCCTCGATTTCAGTACTCTCAGGAAGTGCCTGAAGAGTCAAGGTCCTAAAGAGGACACCAGCGATTTCAGTACTCCCAGGTCAAACCTGTTGAGGAGTCAAGTTTGGCGCGTGTTGGAGCGCATTCCACCGCATTCTAACCAATCTACTCGTGACGCGTCACGTGATCAACCAACTAGTCGGAACCGGAAGCGCGCCCGTGCGACCATTTGAACAGCCAATTGAGGGCTGATTGCACGGCTAATTGAGAGCCATTTGAGCAGCCGATTGAGGGCTGATTGCACGGCTAATTGAGAGCCATTTGAGCAGCCAATTGAGGGCTGATTGCACGGCTAATCGAGAGCCATTTGAACAGCCAATTGAGGGCTGATTGCACGGCTAATCGAGAGCCATTTGAACAGCCAATTGAGGGCTGATTGCACGGCTAATTGAGAGCAAATCACAGGATAGGTTATCCTAGAACAAAAACAGTTCTGGGAGTTGAAGCTGGGAAGCTGAGGAAAGAAAGAACTTGGGAGAGAGATACAATAAATACCCTTGACCTTCATAGTCCCTGGGAGCTCTGTCCTTAGTAATAAGGGTTGCAGAGCAGACTATAGTGTAAAAATCCTTCTGGGATTCTATAGTCACCTTCCTATACTAATAGGTGTTGACTCTATACTGCCTAGCAAATCTCTGGGGCAGAGCCTAGGAGTGTGTATAGGGTGCTTCCTATTGTCTCTCATTGATAAAAGGTTTTGAAGTTGTTCAAGATGGAAGAAGAGCAAGGAGAGAATGTCTCTCAATCTCAAGATCGAGCTTAAGCTGTCAAAGGATAGATCCTTTCTCAACTTATCCTGGATGGATTCTTAGCACTACCTGGTAGTCTTTCACGTGCGCCTAGCAGGGATTGTTTGAGGATTGTTTCACATGTATTTCCATTCCTTTCCATACTTCTCTGGACAGCATGTCCTTTTTTCTTATACGGAGGACATATACACTAGTCGTCCTTCCTACACTTACACATTCTTCTCTGTACTTAGATACTTCGAAATACAAGCAGTCTTCTCTCACTTGCGAAACACCTTTGAGGGTTGAACTCTTACACAAGCTCTACAAGGGGAAGTAGCAGCTTTGAAGGATCAAATGGCCGCTCAGAATACTATGATTCAACAACTCCTTGTACAACTCACAACTCCTGCTTCTATTCCTCCTTGTCAAGAAGGAAGTAGCTCAGTCCAAGAGAGAACTGTCTCCCAGGAGAGGAAGAAATCAATACTTCCTAAGCTTCAAGAGTTTGACGGAAAGCGTTCTGAGTGGGCCCAGTGGTATCAACAAGCTAAGCTGAAGTTAGAAGTTGATGGAACAGCAGTAGGAGATGAATATCAACAATTCTCTTACATCTTTGCATCCTTACGGGGTTCTGCTGCTCAGTCTACCTTAGCCTATGTTCAATCTTCTCCTGAAGAAGATAAAACAGGAATGCAGCTACTTCAGTATATGGATAACTTCTACGGTGATCCTGTACAGCAACAAAGAGCCACTGTTAGTCTTACGACTATGAAGCAAAAAGACAAAGAATCCTTCTACTCCTTCCTTCCGAAGTTTGAGAGTACTCTTGCCAATGCCGGAGGAATGGCATGGCCTGATGTTGTGAAAATTGCGTTTTTGAATAAGACAATAAACAACGAACTCCGTTTACAGAGAATTGGACATCCTCAAAGCAATTCCTACAAGATATTTGTGTCCGAACTCTTGAATACGAGTATGCAAATTGCTACTGGAAAGATTTTATCTTCTTCAGATAGTAACGCTCTATTCAAAAGTAAGTCTTTGAAAACAAATTCGGATGCCATGGACTGGGAACCCACCCCTCGAGCAAACAAGTTAAACATTGCACCTAAGGACTACGAGTACAGACGTGCTAACAACCTCTGTTTATGCTGTGGGAAGGCCGGTCACCGAATTAAGGACTGTACTGCAAGGGAGGCAAGAGCATCTCAAACGACTACCAGGAAACTACCAGGAAGAGAACTGGAAATTGCGCAAGGGAAAGGAGAAGAGGAAGAAGGAGAAGACTACTCGGAAAAAGAGTAGCCTCTATCCGAAGTCGTGGATGGAGGCGTGAGCAGAAGAGACCTAGATTATCAATAGAATCTGTACGAAAAGTGAACAATATCATTTCTTCAAACTCCTCTCAGGTAGAAAAAGGATGGAAACAATTTCAGCCAAAGATGATTTCCCAACTCTTTTATACCAATGTTATTATAAATGATGTACACTCTCTTACAGGACTAATTGATAATGGGTCCAGCTGGTACGCATCGATAAGCAAGGAGAAAGCCTCTCAATTGAACCTTGAACAGCTCCCTATTTGTTAAGGGATGGAATCCTTCTCTCTAGCTTATCCATGACTGGATTTCCAATTGTTCTCTTGTTATTCTGCAAGCTGTCATGTTCTATTTTGCAAGCTGTCATGTTCTATTTCGCAAGCTGCCATGTTCTATTTCGCAAGCTGTCACGTTTCCATTTAAAGATACTTTCTAGAAGGATCTATTGTAAGAGGAGGATTATTTATACGAGCTATCCTTCCTGTATTTACACTTTCTTCTCTGTACTTAGATACTTCGAAATACAAGCAGTCTCCTCTCACTTGCGAAACACCTTTGAGGGTTGAACTCTTACACTATTAGTCCTAGGATAATAGGTGGAGTTCTCAAAGAAGGAAAGACCCAAGTGACGAGAATTGTTATGGGCATGGCCCATGGTTGGTATAGGCTAAGAGCCTAAGCCTGATTGAGCCTAGTATAGAGAAAGAACCTCATTGAGGTTCTCTGTTTGTAGATACCTTCACTCCTTAACTGAATCTAAACAATCTTTGGCTACGAGTATGCTGCGTCTTTCCAGCTACCGTCCCGTAATAAGAATTGCTAAGATGAATCTTGATATAGGAGGATACTGTTGTAACGCTTTTGCCTACATCGTCCCTGGGCAATTCGAAGATCTTTTACTAGGAAGGCCCTTCGTAAAAGACTCCAAAGCAATTCTTGACGAATCCAAAGGCACTCTTACGTTTAAGGGGAAAGATATTTGTATCAAAGACATCCGGTTTCAAGAGAACTTAGATATTCAACAGATGAATTCTATTAAGTTCCACCAACTTGTCACGTCAACAATCAAGAGAAAAGAATTCTCTAGAGTTTTCGCTATTACTCTAAAGGATCTTGACGAAGCCTTGAAGCCGAAGGTACCATTGACCCTTGAACAAATCCGTAAGAAACTACCGAAAAGATTTCACAAGTATATCGCGGTATTTGACCCAAAAAGAGCTGCTAAGCTACCTCCCTTTCGCCCTGGGTTCGATCATGAGATACCTATAGAGGAAGGAAAGCAACTCCCTTGGGGACCTCTATATGGTATGGGTAGAGAGCAACTTCTTGTCTTGAGAAAAACACTTACAGAACTGCTGGAGAAAGGCTTTATCAGAGAAAGCAAATCAGATGCTGCATCTCCTGTTCTTTTTGTTAAGAAACCAGGAGGAGGATTACGGTTCTGTGTAGACTACCGTGCCCTCAATGCTATTACTAGGAAGGATAGATACCCTATACCTCTGGTTAAGGAAACCTTACTAGCTTTAGCAAGAGCTAAGAATCTAAGCAAGCTGGATGTCATTGCTGCTTTTCATGAAATTCGTGTAGCCCAGGGAGATGAATACAAGACTGCCTTTAGAGCTAGATATGGTCTATTCGAATGGCTAGTTACTCCCTTTGGCTTAACAGGCGCACCTGCGACATTTCAGAGATATATCAATTATGTCTTAAGGCAATATTTAGATGAGTTCTGTTCAGCTTATCTAGACGACATACTTATATACTCTGAAGGAAGCCTTGACGATCATGAATCTAAGACAGAGAAGATTCTACAAAAATGTCTAGATGCTGGACTGTACCTAGACATCAAGAAGTGCGAATTCAAGGTTGAAGAAGTCAAGTACCTAGGCTTTGTTATCAATACAAAGACAGGACTCCATATGGATCCGGAGAAGATACGAGCAATTAAGGAATGGGAAAGACCTACTACTCTAAGAGGAGTAAGAGGCTTCCTAGGCTTTACTAATTTCTACCGTGATTTCATCAGTGGAAATTCAACATTGAGAGAAGCTCTTACTCGTCTTACCAAGAAGAATTTCCCTTTCGTTTGGGGGAAGGAACAAGAGGAGGCTTTCCAGAGACTTAAGAGAGAGTTCGAAAAGGAACCTGTCTTAGCAGCACTTGATCAAGACAGTCCTACAAGAGTAAAACCTGATGCATCCGGATGGGCAACCGGAGCAGTTCTTAGTCAACAAGATAAGCTAGGGAATTGGAGACCCTGTGCTTTCTTCTCTACAAAGCACCTCCCAGCTGAATGCAATTACGACATCCATGACAAGGAACTTATGGCTATAGTGAAAGCTCTAGTACACTGGACTAGCGAGCTACTTAGCCTAAGTCAACCCTTTGTTATCCTTACAGATCACAAAAATCTCGAGAAGTTTATGGTCAAGAGAGAACTAAACGAAAGACAAATGAGATGGGCGCAAATACTAGCTAAGTTTGACTTCAAACTAGGCTACCGCTCAGGTTCTCAAGCTGTAGTTCCAGACGCCTTAACTCGAAGGGATCAAGATCTTCCAAAGGATATTCAAGACCCAAGAATCGTTGAAAGAACTAGTGTTAAGGGATGGAATCCTTCTCTCTAGCTTATCCATGACTGGATTTCCAATTGTTCTCTTGTTATTCTGCAAGCTGTCATGTTCTATTTTGCAAGCTGTCATGTTCTATTTTGCAAGCTGTCATGTTCTATTTCGCAAGCTGCCATGTTCTATTTTGCAAGCTGTCACGTTTCCATTTAAAGATACTTTCTAGAAGGATCTATTGTAAGAGGAGGATTATATATACTAGCTATCCTTCCTGTACTTACACTTTCTTCTCTGTACTTAGATACTTTGAAATACAAGCAGTCTTCTCTCACTTGCGAAACACCTTTGAGGGTTGAACTCTTACATTATCTAAGTACCTCAATCTTACAAAGGAAGAAAGGCTCACAGAGAGCAAGCTCCAAAAAGGAATTTCAAGAAGAGGACACTTGTCCTAATCCAAGAAGCGAGGGCCAACCTCAAGGGCCAAACAGAAAGGAATTTCAAGAAGAGGACACTTGTCCTAACTCAAGAAGCAAGGGCCAACCTCAAAGGCCAACTTCAAGGGCCAACCTCAAGGGCCAAACAAAAAGGGAATTCAAGAGAATTCAAGCTGAGATTTTCTAGAAGGTGCTAGAATCTCCAAGAAGCAAGGGCCAACCGAAAGGGCCAATCCAAAAAGGGAATTCAAGAGAATTCAAACTGAGATTTTCTAGAACGTGCTAGAATCTCCAAGAAGCAAGGGCAGGTCATCCTAAGACAGCGTAGTCTTAGGAGTTGAAGCTGTAATAAGCTGAGGAAAGAAAGAGCTAGGGAGAGAGATTTAATACACTTGGCCTTCACAGTCCCTGGGAGCTCTGTCCTTAGTAATAAGGATTGCAGAGCGGACTATAGTGTAAAAAATCCTTCTGGGATTCTATAGTCACCTTCCTATACTAATAGGCATTGACTCTATACTGCCTAGCAAATCTCTAGAGTAGAGCCTAGGAGTGTGTATAGTAGTGCTCTCTATTATCTCTCATAGGTGAAAATATGGAAGGAGAAGATCAGGAACAAAGAGTTCCTCAAGAACCCCAAGCCCTACAAGAAGCTATGGCAGCATTACAACATCAACTAGCCATTCAGAACGATGCTATTACGCGTATTCTTACAATCTTGCCTAACACTACTCGCTCTGAGAACGTAGTAGAAGGACAAGAGACTAAGAATTCACAAAAAGACAGAATACATAGGAAGAAAGCTGTACTTCCTAAGCTCCAAGAATTTGATGGCAAGCGTTCTGAATGGGCTCAGTGGTTTCAACAAGCAAGGATGAAGTTGGAGATAGACGCAGAATCTATAGGGGATAGTAGGAACCAATTTGCCTACATCTTCTCCTCTCTACGAGGCTCCGCAGCTCAGGCTACTCTGGCCTACGTAAAGACAGCTCCAGAGGAAGATAAAACGGGACAGAAATTGTTACAGTATATGGACAACTTCTATGGCGATCCAGTACAACAACAAAGAGCTACTGTAAGCCTGTCCACAATCAAACAAAAAGAGAAAGAACCCTTCTTCTCTTTTCTTCCCCGTTTTGAAACCACTCTTGCTAATGCTGGAGGAATGACTTGGCCTGACGCTGTTAAAATTGCATTTCTACACAAAGCAATAAATCAAGAGCTGCGAAACCAGAGAATAGGCCAATCTCAGAGTACCTCCTACCAGCAGTTTGTGTCCGATCTTTTGAATACAAGTATGCAAATCACTACAGCAAAGATGCTCTCTTCCTCAGAAGATAAGTTACGATTCAGAGATAAAGAGAAGTCTTTTAAAGATCTGAACGCTATGGACTGGGAGCCTACACGCGTAAACAAGTTAAAAATTTCGTCTAAAGCCTATGAATATAGGAAGGCAAATAACCTCTGCTTACGCTGTGGGAAGGCCGGCCATAGAATGAAAGACTGCTGGTTGGATACAGAGGTAGAAAGAGTCACGCAACTTGGTTCAAAAAGGGCCAAAGGAACCACTGAGGAGAATGAAGAAGTTGAAGAAGAGGACTACTCGGAAAAAGAGTAGCCTCTATCCAAAGTCGTGGATGGAGGCGTAGAGTAGATAGAGCAAAATTGTCAAAGGAGTCAATTGAGAGAGTAAATAGTATTTTGAATTCGAACAAAGACACTGATTCACACCGTTCTCGGATAGAAAAAGAATGGGAGCAGTTCAGACCCAAGATGCTCTCCCGCCTTTTCTACACAAATACTATAGTGAACGATATATACTCTCTTAAAACTCTCCTTGATAATGGATCTAGCTGCTACGCATCAATAAACGAGGAGAAAGCTTCGCAGATGGACCTTGAAGTACTCCCTATTAGTCCGCGTACTATAGGTGGAGTTCTTAAGGAAGAAGGACAGACCCAAGTGACAAAAATTGCGAAGTTGAACCTAGATTTAGGGGGACTTATATGCAACGCTTTTGCTTATATAGTCCCGGGACAATTTGAGGATCTTCTACTAGGCAGGCCTTTTCTCAAGGACACCAAAGCCGTTATCAATGAATCTAAAGGTACTCTTACCTTTGCAAACGGGATTAGCATTCGCGATGCTAAATTTGAAGACAAACTTGATATACAACAAGTAGCGCCCGTAAGATTCCACCGCCTTGTCACTTCTACACTTGAGAAAATCAAAGACGCGTCTAGAGTATTTGCTGTTACTCTTCGAGATATTGATATTGCCTTGAAGCCGAAAGTCCCTTTGACAACAGAGCAAATACTGGAATTGCTACCTAAGAGGTTTCATAAGTACGCTGCTGTCTTTGATCCTAAAAGGGCCGAGAGACTACCACCGCATCGCCCTGGGATTGATCACGAAATACCTATAGAAGAAGGAAAACCACTTCCTTGGGGACCTCTATATGGTATGGGTCGAGAACAACTCCTTGTTTTGCGAAGGACTCTTACAGAGCTACTAGATAAAGGCTTTATCCGAGAGAGTAAATCAGTTGCTGCGTCTCCAGTTCTCTTTGTGAAGAAACCAGGAGGGGGCTTACGCTTTTGCGTAGACTACCGAGCCTTAAACGCAATTACTCGAAAGGATAGGTACCCGCTACCGTTAGTAAAAGAGACTTTACTAACCTTAGCTCGTGCTAAGTATCTTAGTAAGCTTGATGTAAATGCTGCCTTCCACAAGATTCGAATCGCAACGGGAGATGAGTTCAAAACTGCCTTTCGAACTAGATATGGTCTATTTGAATGGCTAGTTACTCCCTTTGGCTTAACCGGTGCACCTGCGTCTTTTCAACGGTATATAAACTATATCCTTCGACGATACCTAGACGAGTTCTGCTCAGCTTATCTAGACGATATAGTAATATACTCTTCAAAGAACCTTAAAGACCATGAAGAAAAGACTGAAAAGATACTTCAAAGCTGCCTTAACGCTGGGTTATACCTTGATATTCGGAAGTGCGAGTTTAATACCAAACGAGTCAAGTATCTAGGCTTCGTTATAGATACTGAAACGGGCCTACACATGGATCCGGAGAAGATCAAAGCAATTAAAGAATGGGAACGTCCTACTACTCTACGAGGAGTACGTGGCTTCCTAGGCTTTACAAACTTCTACCGTGACTTTGTAAAAGATAACTCAACAATAAGGGAGCCTCTGGTTCGCCTTACAAAGAAGAATACTCCATTTTTATGGGGAAAGGAGCAAGAAGAATCTTTTCAAAAACTTAAGGCAGAGTTTTGCAAAGAACCTGTCCTATCTGCACTTGATGAAGATAAGCCTACGCGAGTAGAACCTGATGCTTCAGGCTGGGCTTCCGGAGCAGTACTTAGTCAAAAAGATGAGCTAGGTAACTGGAAACCATGTGCTTTCTTCTCTACTAAGCACTTGCCAGCCGAATGCAATTATGATATCCACGACAAAGAACTTATGGCTATAGTCAAAGCTCTAGTCCATTGGACTAGCGAGCTACTAAGCCTAAGTAAGCCATTCATTATCCTCACAGATCACAAGAACCTTGAGAAGTTTATGGTAAAAAGGGAACTAAATGAAAGGCAAATGAGATGGGCGCAGATACTAGCTAAGTTTAACTTCAAACTAGGCTATCGCCCAGGCTCTGAATCTGTAGTTCCAGACGCCTTAACTCGAAGGGATCAAGATCTCCCAAAGGATATTCAAGACCCAAGAATCGTTGAAAGAACTAGAACGTTATTACCTCCAAAGCTTTGGATTAACGTTCTAGAGGATAAGACTCCTGCAAGAGAAGAAGCTGCCCAAGAAAATGCTCAAGAAGTAGACAAAGAACCTATCCCCTTTATACAAAATCCCTTTCTCTCAGGTGATCTAAGGGATAGATGGGAAACTGCACTCGAAGGAGATCTAGACTACAGACGTATTTTCCAAAGCGTTCTAAAGCAAGATAGGCAGTTCCCATCTAAGCTAAAGGTTCCTACTTCTATAGGAGATTGTAAAGTCGAAAATAACCAGCTCTACTATAGAGACCGAATCTGGTTGCCCTCCTACGAGCCTCTCTTAACAGGAGTAATTCAAGAAATACACGATTCAGTCCTATCAGGGCATCCTGGACGAGAAGCTACTATTGCTATTCTCTCCAGACAGTTCTACTGGCCGGGATTTGCTCAAGATATACGTCAGTTTATACGCAATTGTGACGTCTGCGGAAGAACTTCAGTCTGGCGAGACAAAAAGAAAGGTTTACTTAAACCTCTTCCTGTCCCTAGCCGTATCTGGCAAGATATTTCAGTAGACTTCATAGTCGAATTACCAGAGAGCCAAAGATGCACAAGACTCTGCGTTATTACTGACCGCTTGGGTAAAGGAACTATCCTGTTCCCAGTGCCTAAAGAACAGTTTGGAGCTGAAGGATTTGCAAAACTATTTATGCAGAACTACGTAAGATTACACTGGCTTCCTAGATCTCTAGTCTCAGATAGGGACACGCAATTTGTTAATGCTTTCTGGAAAGAAGTTTGTCACCTTCTTAAGATAGAGAGAAGACTCTCTACAGCGTATCACCCTGAGACTGATGGATCTACGGAAAGAAGAAATCAAGAAGTTGAAGCCTATCTACGTAAGTTCTGTACATTTAGTCAGAACGACTGGGTCGAGCTCCTGCCTATTGCTCAAATATGCCTCGATAATAGACCAAACCAAGCTACGGGCCTATCGCCTTTCTTCTTAACCCACGGTTATAACATTGAGCATATAGGAACTGTTGAAGCTCCCCAGGAAACCCCTAAGAATCCAAAAGAAAAAGCACAAGATCTTGTAGCAAAATTGAAGGACGCACAAGAATGGGCAGAAACGTCAATGGTATCAGCTCAGCAACAGCAAGAATACTACTCTAATAGAGATCGTGCTCCGGCTGACTCTTTTAAAGTGGGAGACAAAGTCTGGCTCAACCTAAAGAACGTAAAAACCCTACGTCCTTGTAAGAAACTAGACTGGATTCATGGGAAGTATACAGTTACACGAGTTATCAACTCAATGTCTTACGAGCTTGATACACCCAGAGGAATCCACAATCGATTTCATACGTCTTTACTTAGGAGAGCTGGCACAGATCCCCTACCTTCACAAATACAAGATAATACACAGCCGCCTCCTATAGTAACTGAACAAGGAGACGAGGAATACGGTATCGAGGCTATTCTAGCCGCAAGATGGCGCCGGCGAGGTCGACAACAAACGCGAGAAGTCTTAGTTAAGTGGGTAGGCTACGTTGATCCTACGTGGGAACCCCTTAGCGAACTCCAACAAACTACAGCTCTGGACGCTTTTGAAAGTGCCTACGGCAACGTTCTTGAAAACGACGGACCTATACTACGCCCTCAGAGACTACGCTCACATCGATCTACAAGAGAGGGGGGGAGGGGATAATGTTAAAGGATGGAATCCTACTCTCTAGCTTATCCATGACTGGATTTCCAATTGTTCTCTTGTTATTCTGCAAGCTGTCATGTTCTATTTTGCAAGCTGTCATGTTCTATTTTGCAAGCTGTCATGTTCTATTTCGCAAGCTGCCATGTTCTATTTTGCAAGCTGTCACGTTTCCATTTAAAGATACTTTCTAGAAGGATCTATTGTAAGAGGAGGATTATATATACTAGCTATCCTTCCTGTACTTACACTTTCTTCTCTGTACTTAGATACTTGAAATATAAGCTGTCTTCCCTCACTTGCGAAACACCTTTGAGGGTTGAACTCTTACAATATGCATGTCAATGCATTCCTTGGCATCTATCACGTGCACTATGCCTGAGGTATCAAGGACTGGCATGCCACTGTTCAACACTCCCACTCATGCCTAGACCTTAGCTATACCATTCCCAGTTGATGTACGAAGTTCTGGAACTGTTGACCATTCTTTGGCTTAGTCAACCCATCTGCAACCATGTCTGCAGTAGGACAGAACTCCACAATCAATTGGTTCCTTTCCCTCATTCTTCTGACATTGTTGTATGCGATGTCAATGTGTTTAGATCTCTCATGAGCATGGGAGTCCTTAACCAGGCTGAGACAAGCTTGGTTGTCTCCCTTCAGAACCATGAGAGGCTCAAAAGCGTTCTTGCCTACCATGTCCGGATGTCCCATTTCCCTCAAGAGCGATGAAAGGAATTGAGCTTGTTTACCACCGCTGCTCATTGCCATGTATTCAGCTTCCATCGTAGAGGTTGCTACTGACTTCATCTTCTTGCTCATCCAGGCAACTGGTGCTCCAGCAAGAAAGAACACCCATCCTAGGATGGAGACCCTGTCTGCCTTGTCCATAGCGTAATCTGCATCTGAGTATCCCACAAGCCCAGTATGTCCTCCAATGCCGTATTCCAGTCCAAGATCTGGAAATGACCTGAGGTACCTAGCTACTTTCTTGATTGCCTTCTCATGGAATACCGTTGGGTCAGATGCATAGGAGCTGAGTCTTCCAATAGCAAAAGCTATATCTGGCCTGCACATCACCATTGGCCACATCCATGTTCCCGTCTGCTCCTGGTAGCTCCCACTATCTGCGCGAGGATCTGTTGGTCCTGATTTCCTCAGATCATCATAGGAATCCATGGGTGACAGTGTTGGCTTCCCTTTTTCCGCCGACATTCCAAACTTTGCGAGGGCCTCCCTGATGTAGTGTCCTTGGTCAAGCTTCAGGGTTCCCTTCGTTCTATCTCTGGCGATTCTCATGCCAACAATCTTGTCTGGTTCTCCTAGGTCCTTGATCTGGAAGATCTTTCCAAATTCTTGCTTGAACCATTTGATATTGTCGAGATTTGAGGATGCAATAGGTATGTCGTCTACCCATGTAGGAATCATGATGTCTCTCTCCTTGTGAACCAAAAGACAGGGGTCAACTTCTGATTGGGCAAAGCCCAGCTTCTTCAATTTCTCTACACAGAGTTGGTTCCAGTCTCTTGCTGCTTGTTTCAGACCATACAAGCTCTTCAGCATCTTGAAGACTTTGCCTGGTGGAACGTCTACTCCTGGGGGAGGGATCATGAAGATGTCCTCTTTCAGGAATGATTCGGTGAATGCATTGTTTACATCAACTACATGCATGTGGAGATTCTTCTTGGCAACAGTAGCCATAAAGCATCTCAGGGTATCATGCCTGACAGTAGGTGCAAAGGTGTCCGTGAAGTCTACATCTAGTTTCTGTGAGAATCCTCTGGCCACAAGCCTTGCCTTGAACTTATCGATTGCTCCACTGATGAGGTACTTCACGTCGAATACCCATTTGGATGTCACAAGATTGGCTTCCTTGGGGGGGACAACCTGGCTCCATGTGTGGTTGCTCTCCAGTGCAGCCAGTTCCTTCTGAATAGCCTCCTTCCATAGGTGGCCCCATTTCTTGTCCTGGATCGCCTCTTTGTAGGTCTTGGGGATAGGGATGTTGTGCTTAGCTCCCACTGTCTCCTTGCACGCAATGAAAGCAGCTTCGTCGATCTCACCTAGGAAATCTTTCCCATCTGCAGCAAGCTCACTAGTCATCATCATGATCTGGGCGAACATAGCGTAATCGAGTCTTTTCGATGGTCTCTCGTCCGAGGTAATAGAGTCTGACCTAAGTCTCTTACGCCCTGTTGGTTCCTGAGCTTGAGTTGATGCAGGTGTAGAATGCACAGGTGTAGAGGTAGGTTGAGTAGGGATTGCTGTCTCAGACTCAACCGGGTGAGATGTCTCTGTTCGACTTGTTACTTCTGGCCCTTGGGAGTCTGCCAATGCAATTTCCTCTGGCGTGGATTTCCTAACAATTCTCTCAAAGACTGGGAATTTAGGTACCAATTCCCTAGCTGGCCTGGGTGTCTCAACAGTCTCTGGGATAATTGGGAGTTTTCTCGGTCTTCCTCTTGGATTCCTGTTAAGGCTTGCTGAGTTGGTTTGACCTGCCGTTCCGAGGTTCAAACTCAAGTCACCTCCTCTTTGATCTTCAAGGAACCTTACCGAGCTGTGTGTCTTGATATCCCTGAAATCTGGATCCCAGAACTTCCACATTTTTCTCGTACCTTTGACATATCCCATGAAGACTACAGGCTTGCCAGTATTCATGAATTTGTCAGCCCTCGACTTGGAGGAGTTATGCATTGCCCCTGCAAGCTCCTCTCTCGGGACATGTACGATAGCCTGACATCCCCATACTCGGAGGTGATCAATTGAGGGTTTCCTTCCTGACCATGCTTCTTCTGGGGAGAGCCTGAATCCTTCAACCTCTGGACCGTTGGCGAGAAGATTGCTGACATAGGTATGGGTTTCGATTGCTTCTGGCCAGAACTCAATAGGCATTCCGGAATCCTCGCACATAGCCCGGACATTGTTCTCTGAGGTCTGGATATTCCTTTCCGCAACCCCGTTCTGGTTGGAACTATATGCATCTGTGAACTCAGGGTGAATACCCTCTTCTTTCTCCCAATCTCTCGCCAGCTTGACAAGTTCTCCCGCATTGTCGATCCTCACAGCTTTCAGCTTCTTCCTAGTTTCAGTCTCGGCTGACACTTTCCATTGTCTGAGTTCTTGAGGTGCATCCGACTTCTCTCTCATTGGCCTTGTCCATTTCTTTCGGGAAGCATTTTCGACGATCTGTAGGAACCACTTGAATCCCTTTCTTGACACAGGCAATGGTCCACAGATATCGACTGAGATAAGTTCCATAATTTCTTGCTTCGGTTCCGTCACCCTACCATAGCTTCTTTTCATTTTGGTAGTAAGACAGATCTTGCATGGACAGTCTCTTGACTCAAAGGTAGGAATTGGCTGGTCTAAGGTAGTAACCTTGTGGACGTATCTTAGGGACTTGGCCCCGTAATGGGCAAACCTTCTATGCCATAGCTCCCACTGAGCCTTCTTCCTAGTGAGAGATGGGGACAGCTCCTCACTTTCGTCAAGGGGAATAGGTTCGCCTTCTGCAGAAGGGAAAGCCCATTCAAGCTCATGGACTTTTCTCCCTTTCCTCTTTCCCTTTTCCTGCAAGTTCTTGATGTTTGTAACGATAGGGACTCCTCTCCTAACGATAGTTTGAAGAACAGGTTCGCCATTGGTGCTTGAGAGAACATTGAAGTCTGGTGGCCGAATATCAAATTGAGTCGAGAGTTTATTCCATGATACAAGATTGACTCCGAGTCCAGGTACAAGCAAAACCTTTTCAAGAACTACCTTATTGCCTCTCCTATCCTCCATGACTGCATCTCCTTCATAACTCGCAGAAAGGATTCCGCCTCCAACCTTAATCAGTCTCTTCATAGGTAATGGCTTGAGTCTACCCCTGAAGAGAGATTGTTGGTCAGTCATATGAGATGAGGCGCAGGAATCGAGCAACCATTGCTGGGGTAGGAGCTTACCCATCGCTTCAACGCTGGTATGGGCAACTTCATCGTGGATCTCATCCTCGGAGGAGATCTCCTCTGTTTCCTCGTCTCCAGTCTCAGGTTCTGACTGAGCAGCGTAAGCTCTTGCTGTTTTCTTGGGTCGCTGTTTCTTGACATCTAGGACTATCTTGGAAATCAGTTTCACAAGCTCGTCTTGGCTGAGGCTCTCGGAGGATGAGGATAAATGCGAAGGCAGTTTGGAACTTCGTTGCTTGGTTGTCGACTTCTTGAGGTTGGAACTCTTCCCTGTTCTTCTTTTCTCGACGGTGTCTTTTGCAGCTGAGAGGTGTTCGCAGTCCATAATTAGGTGCGGGCCGTGACAGAGGTAGCAGCTGACATTCTTTCCGCTTCCAGATTTGTTCTTCTGGTTCTGGGCTACCATTGCTGTTTCGTTGATCCTGATGTCGGCCTCTCTTCCTTTCAGAAGCTTTAGGATGTGTTCTGGCTGCAGGTATGGCTGCGCTTGGATGGCTTGTTTCATTGCCGAGTACTCTGTTGGAAGAGCTGCCAGAAGGTGTCTCATCCTCTTCCCTGGGAGTTGGTAGTGAGCTTCTTCCGGAGAGACTGATGCAATCTTTACCCCAAGATTGGTAAGGTACGTCCAAGAGCCATCAATTGTATCTCCCTCGTCCATCCTGAAGTTGACAAACTCCTGGATAGAAGAGGTAATATCTGCTGTCATGACCTCCATGTACTTCGTCATCAGGACTTCCCACAGATCTGATGCCCTCTCCTAGATACTGTACAGGTTCTGGTCGTCTTCTGACAGGCACATCATGATCTTATGTATCGCCTTGCTGTTAGCAGACACCCAGTCATCATAGGGCCTCATGGCTGAATCTGCTCTTGTCTTGTTTGACGAAGTATCTTGAGAGTCCTTTTCTTCCACGAAAGTAAACTCCGGGTGCGGGGGAGTATCTCCTCTAGCCTTGGCATCTTGATTTGCTGCCAGCTCTTTATCATCTAGCTGTAGAGAGACTTTCACGAAGGTCTGTTTCTTTGGACGAGAGGAGGGCGGAGCGGGGTAGGAGAATGTCGAGGGTTGTGAGGACCAAGGAATGAATCCTTGTCCCTCAGCACCTGGTGGTTTTGGTGCTCTTGTCTGTACCAGATGGCGATCATCTGGAAGGTCGTATGTATTGTACTTGATGGCCTGGGAAATGACCCACCAGGTCCCTTCACCAGTCAAGTAATTCCTTGCTCTTTGGAACCACGTCCTTGAGTTCTCGCAACTCAGTGTTGGCAGTGGCTGCCTGGATTTGTGCTCTGAAGACATGTCCCTTGGTCTTCCTTTCCTGACTCTTGTCAAAGCACTTGTACACCTCTTGTCCTTAGGAGGGTTGTTGTTCCTTTGTTCGATCCTGACCCCGTCAAATCAAACGCCTGCTCTTATCCTTGGGAGAGTTGGTGTCCCTGTTTGAATGCTGACCCTGTCACACTCAACGCCGTCTCTTATCCTTGGGAGAGACGTAGTTCCGTTGCTATCGGTTTAGTCCTGTAGAACCTAGGCAAAACCCGGGCTCATAACCTGTTACGCTGAACGAGCAAAACAGAGTTATTCGGAAGTAGATTCAACACGAACTTAACGATAGGAGCCGATGAAAAGAACGAGCGTCACCCTGTGACTTGACTGTATTGACTGCAGAGGTTAAGTACACCGTTGCATCTGCATGCATATATATGCATGTCAATGCATTCCTTGGCATCTATCACGTGCACTATGCCTGGGGTATCAAGGACTGGCATGCCACTGTTCAACACATGTTCTATTTTGCAAGCTGTCACGTTTCCATTTAAAGATACTTTCTAGAAGGATCTATTGTAAGAGGAGGATTATATATACGAGCTATCCTTCCTGTATTTACACTTTCTTCTCTGTACTTAGATACTTCGAAATACAAGCAGTCTTCTCTCAATTGCGAAACACCTTTGAGGGTTGAACTCTTACACCGAATCACAATAAGAAGCAAGCGACAAAGGTATTTGGTTTGTCTGGGTAGGAGTTGTGTTTATGAAATCAGTTCGCTCATCGAAGTAATTGAACATTAAATCTTCATCACTTAAAATACATTTTGCATGTGACTAGTGGTAGATAATCTATGCGAATTTCAATAAGAAGGGATCTCGCGGGTTGTAGTAGAACGGTACGATGCTGTCTGTGTAGTCGACCATGAAAGATGGTGTGCTGTGCTCGCCATTAAGATTGTGAGATTGACCAGTCTCTGTTACGCTGAACGAGCAAAACAGAGTTATTCGGAAGTAGATTCAACACGAACTTAACGATAGGAGCCAATGAGCAGAACGAGTGTCACCCTGTGACTTGACTGTATTGATTGAGGAGGTTAAGTACACCGTAGCATCTGCATGCATATATATGCATGTCAATGCATTCCTTGGCATCTATCACGTGCACTATGCCTGAGGTATCAAGGACTGGCATGCCACTGTTCAACATAGAGTCAAATTGCGAGTTTAGCGATGCAGGGAGGTCGCACCAGGAGTAGCAGGGGTCTTCCAGGAAGGGATGTACGACATCGGGTTTACAGCAAGTGGAAGCTTGAGTGAAATTTGAGGAGAAGGCGCATGAAGAGAGAGATTCTATTGTGCCATTTGAGCCGATGAAGTTCTGGGAAAGGAGACCGTTGATAGATCTGGAGCAGGTGGACATGGTGGGTATGTCGGTCAGGGTTATTGTGGCTTAAGGTGGAACTGTGTTACGCAGAGGCTATGACTCAAAGTAATCTAGCTGGATTTGGCTAATCCGTACAGTAGATTCAAGTGGTCCAGGGCGACAATATCGTATCAAACAAGTGAAGCGAAGCTTGCAAGATATAAGAGTCGTGAATTGTGCTAAGTAACTAAAAGCAATAGCGAAGTAACTAAAGAGTGAAGATACGAGACACTGAGGGAGCAGAGTCTCGTCCCATATATAGAGATCAGATCCATCCATCTCCTAAGAAATCCTGCGCTCGTGGCGCTCGCAATCGAGCGTGTCGAGCGCTCGCTTTGCCAAGGCTCGAGCGTTCACATGATCCTTCCGATCCCGTGGAACAACTTACTAATCACAAAGGAAACGCGTAATATATGTCACTAAACGTTCCACGTGACAGTATCCGTAACAAACTGTAAGCCTTCTTGGGGTCTGTTGGTCAAACGAACGACTCTATGCAGCGTAAGATAGAGCATGAGACGTGGAGCCTTTCGAGATGGATTGAAAAATTGGAGAAAGAGAAAAAAAAGGTTGTGGTAAATGAGGAAGAAAAGGTGGTTACGGAAGATCGGCTATGGAACTTGCCATTTCGAGGCAGCATCTATATTTAGTCTTCCGAATGTGGACCTGAATCATGTTCTTCTCGACCAAAGTCCTTTGCACCACTACTCAATCTTCGCCCAAGTCCGCGGCCGCAGCCTTGGTCCCGGGTTTTGCTCTCCACAGCATGAATGAGACTATCATGCTCTTCAAGCGATCGGGGACGTTGCTCGTCGGAATCGACTGAGAATTTGAGAAGCCAAGGAGCCCATCGGACAATCAAAAACCAACATTTACGACTTATAGTCTGTTCATGGGCACGGCTTGATCAGCCCGTTTTCAACCTGTGCGGGCCCCCTCCGAGAGATTGCGAGGCGGCGGTTTTCTTCAAGCAAAGCAGAGGCGAGAAATTTCATCCAACTAGAGAATGAATGAGCATATTGTTAAACCAGTGCCTGAGCAATACAGATAGGTCTCTATGTGCAGATAACTACAACCGTCCACAACTAGCCAGAAACAGCTGACCACAGTCGTAAAGTATGATGATATATGTAACGACGAACGCCAATACATGCTGCAAATAGAAACTCAGAACGCTCAACGCACCCTCCCAATATGCCGAAGCGCCGTCTCCATGACGAGCGACAGCTTGGTATGCAAACTCCAAAGACGTGACGACGTGCTCAATGCTCGGCACAGCTTTTTGTGATGGCATTTGACAATGCTTGTGAAAACGGAAACCCAAAAACTCCAAATCCAGTCCATGCGTGCCTATGCGTGCTTTCGTAACCTCACCATAACCTTTGTGCAAAATTTCGACAATTCCACGTCCACAATCTAGGAAGCCGACGTGCTGCTTTGTTTCAGTGAGACCTTGGCGGCATCACTATTGGACTGGCCATTCGCTCCGGTACCTTTCTCCTTCTCCTGCTCTGCTTTGGTCGTGGCTTCCAGCAACCCCTTGTGCATGGGAATCAGCTGTTCTGCTTTGGATTTGCCTCTGAAACACTTGTAACCAAAGTAGTCCCAAAGCGAGTGCTGATGTTCTTCTGGCTGCTTCAGAATGAAGTTGCCGACAGCGAGAAGATTAGTCCTTATAATGATGACTTTCTTCTCTTTGGGCATATCTTTATCGGTGTTTGCTTTGGGAATGTCTATCAAACTTTGTCTCAGAGGCTCTAGGATCTTGGTCATCAAGCGGTCAGACTCTGCATCACGTTCAGGTTTCGGCTCAGCTTTGACCTTAGACTCAGGCTTGACCTTCGGTTCGGCCTTTGCCTTGTCCGTGGGTCGCGAACTGCTGTTGCTGTGGCGATGTTGGAGAGCTTCTGGACGATGAGATTGTGATCTGCGATCATCAGGACTATGATGACCTCTCGAATCCTCATGCTTGAGAGAAGACCTGTGAAGTGGGCTACCATGGCTATCGTTGCTCATGCGGGGCTTTTTGTGAGAGTCTCGGATTGTGTCTTCATCCGATCGACGCTTGCGGTTGCCATTTGCGAATTTCTGTCTATCGTCATCCCGGCGGTCCTTGCGCTTGAAGTCACCATCATCCCGGCGGTCTTTCCGTTTGGAATCTCCGTTTTGCCGCACATCGGGTGTGCCAGTACGATCACGTTGACGAGAGTCGCCATGGCTAAGGGCACGGTCGCGGATCTTCTCACGCTTCCTAAGTGGTGCAGCAGATCTCGCGGTTCCAGATGGTGCTGGACTGGCTCTTGCAGTGTCGACTGATGTCCATTTCCTGATATTTCGGTGGTGGTTCTGAATCTGCCGCTCGAGCTCTGGGTTGCCTTTGCCCGACCTATATCGAAGCAAGGTGACAAGATAATTGGCGCGTCGATTGAGGTGCACCTGTGTAGGCTTGTTTGCCTTGGCGTCATCTGCCTTTTCGCGTGCAGCCTTGACTTCGGATCGTTGCTCTTCTAGGAAGCATTTTGCTTTCATGTCGAGATCTTCATCATCTCGAATATCTGACCAAGCTCCCCAGCCGTGCTTAGCTATGCCAACAATGAGCATGCCGTCCTCGCGAGCGCCCCAATCACAAGTGAAGTCGAGAGCAGGCTTGACTTGTCCAGTCACACGGAAGTTCTTCGTATCGGCTTTTGCTGCGTATTCGGCCACAGTCTCCCGGATGAGCCTCATCTCATCAGGACGCTCCACCATAGTCGTCGCGTTGTTGCGCTTCACACCATGGAAGTTGAAGACGACTTCCTTCCTGTCCTTTTTGGTCAAAGTCTTGTTGGCCTGTTTCTCCAGCTCGGCAATCCTTTGTTTGTCCGCTTCGAGGGCCGCATTGCTCTCAGCGATAACCTCATCGAGGACTTGACGTAAGACCTCCTCATCACGCTTCATGAGGCGGGCAGAGTGCCTGATCTTGTCTTTCATCTCCGACCAGGATCCCCATTGTTGATATGCCTTCAACAGTCTTCGTATCTCGGACTCGTTCAGAGCACGTTTTGGATCCTTCTCGTCTTCTTCAGACTCAACTTCGACAGCGATATCTTTTGTGGCGTCTCGGGCTCGCTTCTTAGCAGCGCGCTGCTCCCGTTCCTCCATACTGCTGGGCTTGCGACGTTGGCGAGGGCCACTTGTTTCTGCTAATGTTTTGGCAAGTTCAGCATTTCTTCGTTCCTCTTCTTCGATGCGGATAGCTTCAAGCTGTTCCTTGGGTATGATGTCGTCCCACTCGAGCTCGCCAACTTTGACGTCAGTGTACTCAAACGACTTGAGGAACTCTTCACCTCCATCGGCAGTGATTCCTTCTGGTTGTTCGGTGACGTGCATCTCGGCATTTTCGAGCATGGCATCGATGTCAAGCTGTTCCAGCTTCTCCTGGTTCGTAGTCTGCTCGAACATCTTCTGACCTCTTCGCTTGAGAATCCGGTTGATCTCGTCCGCGGAGGTGGGCTCGGCCAGACTGATACCCTTCTCGGCAAGCTCTTTTAACTCATTCTCCGTGACACCACGTTGAATAGTCAGAAACTCCAGCATGAGCTTGTTTCGTGCCCTTTCAAGAATCTCCTCTTCCACGGTGTCTTTGGAAACAAGTCGGTAAACAGTGACCGGCTTGACCTGACCAATGCGGTGAGCACGCGCCATGGCCTGGAGATCGGCCTGTGGATTCCAATCTGAATCGAATAATATGACAGTGTCGGCCGTCATTAGATTGATGCCGAGTCCACCAGCACGAGTCGACAGGATGAAACAGAAGTCATCACTGCCGGGAGCGTTGTAGTGATCAATGGCCTGTCGTCTGGCAGTTGACGGCATAGTACCGTCGAGACGCTGGAACTTGTATCCTCGCATTTTAAGATAGTCACTCATAATGTTCAGCATCATGACCATTTGGCTGAAGACGAGGACTCGGTGGCCGTCCCTCTTCAACTTGTCAAGCAGCTTCTCTAGAAGCATCATCTTGCCACTGCTGGAAACGAGCAGGCGAAGAACATTTTCTTTGCGTTCGTCGCCCGCCAAGAGACGCTCTTCGGCGTTGGGAAACATGAATGGATGATTGCTGGCTTTCTTCAACTCCATCATAATGTTGAGGAGAGAGTGCTTCTGTTGCTTGTTCCCGCGATTTAGTTCGGCATAATTCCGCGTCAAGATATCTTTGTAATACTTGAGCTGGATATCGGACAGCTCGACACGCATAATCTTTTCGGTCTTAGGCGGCAAATCTTTTTCAACCAACTGCTTCGTCCTCCGCAGCATGTACGGACGGATAGCCGCCGTGAACTTGGCCAGCTGTTCCTGGGCAGTAGCCGACGCAAGATCGATATCGTTAACAATGTCAACCTTTCCAGGCATCAAGAAATCCATAAGAGCTCTAAGCTCTTCGAGGCTGTTCTGCATTGGGGTTCCAGTGATCAGAAGTCGGCCGCCAACATTCATTGCAGCGAGCGCTTCGTATAGTTGAGAATCTCGGTTCTTCAAGCGATGTGCCTCGTCCACGGCGAGGAACTGCCACTTGATGGTGTTCAAGAAAGTGGCATCCATGAGGATGTACTCGTATGTGGTGAGAAGAACATGGAACCTTGTCTTGCGAGGATTTCCATCGACAAGCAGTTCATACTCCTTGATGATCTCTCGAGACTGAGTGTTGCCATTGTAGATCACATAGTTGATATCAGGGGTCCAATTGTTAAAGGTGTCTGCCCACGCAGGCATGGTGGAGAGAGGCACGACAACCAAGAAAGGGCCTTGTTGACCCTTCTCGTGTCGTAGCCAGTTGAGGAAAGCGCATGTTTGGACAGTCTTTCCGAGGCCCATCTCGTCAGCCAGCACGACGTTCTGTTGGTTGCACCACTTGTTGCAGAGGAAATTCACACCCTTGACCTGGAATTCTCGAAGCGTGCCATGCTTGATATACGATGGCTGTTCCTTGAACGCACGGTAGGCTCCTCTGCCACCAACCAGCTTGGTCGACTGAGGGAGGTTTTGAGTGCGATTTAGGTACTCGTCAATCTGTTCTTGAAAGGCATCGACCTCTTCTTGGCTCTGTCCAGCCATGAGCGACTCTAATTCCCACGTACAGGCGTCATACTGTAGCATCTTCCATTTGACGTAATACTCTGTCTCTTCGCCGTTATATCGCTCGCCGATGATGCGCTCGACTTTCTTGTACTCCTCCAATTGTTCCGCGGCGACCTCGCGCTCGATGAGGAATTTCTCCTTGTCCTCTAGTGGGGTGTCGGGCCCAGCTGTCTCGTAAAAGATGTGCTCGAGTACTTTCTTCTTGAAATAGTTGTCGATTTTCCGAGTGCCTTTGGACAAGTTCTTGAGAGAGTCCCAATTCTCCCAAGTTGCATGCCAATGTGCCTTGTCCATCCACTTGATGAGGTACTCGAAATCCTTCTTATTAAGACCATCCTTGTCGAATGTGATGGACTCTGGTAACCGGTGGTCGAGGACTGTATCAACGGCAGGGGAATTGTCCTCCTCCACCCAGTCACCTTGGTCCATCATGTCCTCGTCATCTTCTACGAATGGATCCTCCTCATCCTCATTGTAATTTGTGACGCCTCGTCGAGACCGAGACGAGAAACGTACTTCGGCTTGTGAAGGAGGGATGAGACCACTGGCAACTTGATGCTGTCTCTGGCGCTGTTTCTTGGTGAGCATTTGCCGGCGGCTGCTGACATAGACCTCGTCAGAGTCGGAGCCCGAGGCTGGTAATGATACGACTGGAGTAGGGGCTTTGGATGCTGTTGGGACATTAGATTCTCGAACTGAAAGTGAGAACGATGCTTAGTCCGTACATTTTGAGGTCGCGGCTTGCCTTCGCCGTCTCCGCGAGGGCTGGACAACGTCTGAGCTGGAGTCTTCGTCTTCGTCGGTGCTATCGATCTATGAGTCGGATTAGTTCCGAGATGGCCATTGATCCAACTACAATCGTGACCACTCACCAATGGACGATTCATCTTGGAGCGATGCTACAAGGGAAATCAGCGATGTTTCAAATGGAAATGTGGCCAGTATGCTTACACTTCGTCGAAGCCCATAAAGTTCCGGGTTGTTATTTATGTCATCTTCGTACTCGACACTCAACTTCCTCTTCCTCGAAGGCTCAACAGACGATGATGAGCGATCGCTCCGAGCAGCAACCGGCCGAGACCGGCTTGTGAGTGTTATATCGAAGTCTTCATCCTCGGAGCCTTCAGCGTCTTCATCCGAGCCAGAATCTGGCGACTCGACATCGGGATCGTCTGCCTCAGCGTCGCTCTCGATGGACGTTGATGATTCAGCGGGTGAGGGAGGTTGTGCGTCGGAAAGGTCGTCGCTATCAGGTTGTGGAGAGGTAGGGTCGATATTGTGCAATACAGGCGACATGGACGAATGCCCGTTCGAAGTCGAATCGCGAGGTCCCGCGATAGACGGGGACTGCAACAGGATGGACCCGGCTGATGAAGTTAGCGATTGCTCGATGGATTTTGATCGGGCAGTGTTGAGGCAAAGTGCGTTGGCTTGCGGGAGATTAGGCGACTGCAATTGAATATAAAGCGACTGAAGCGATCGAGAAAGATACAGTACGTAGTATTAGGAAATGTCCGATGGTGTATGAGCGTGCCAGTGATGAATCGGGCTCGTGGTGATGGAAGAAGCAAGCCGACCATCAATGGACTTGTGGCAGTCGGAGGATCTCCCAAAAGGCCTCTTAGATGTATAGATACAGGAGAAGAGAGTAAACAAGAAGATAACCGTATTAGGAAAGTATGCGCTTCGAAGTAGCGGGAGTATGGATGCGGCGAACTGGATTTGCAGGCTCCGCGAAAGGAGATTTATTGCTTTCGGGGAAAAAAGGACAGGCAGACTTACAGGCCATGATCAAGGGCAAAATCTTCAGCCCCTTCTACGTCTGTTCTATTTCTAGGTGGGTGGTGGTGAAGGTGGAGGTTTGCTTGAATGGGGAGTTTTGTTAGTGATGAATGGCTCACGGAGCGGCTGGCCAGGTGCCAAGTGCCAAGTGCCAAGTCCAGTAGAGGACTATCACGGGATTCAGCCTCTGGGAGCAGACTGGCAATCCCTTTACTTTCCCTCGACGTTACTGTACAAAAAGTACTTGTCTTCCTGGACAAGCCAACTCAACGACCTCTACACAGGTTTTCACGTAGACTATCAATTTACATATCTTGTAGTATTAGCAAATAATTTGGCACTCAAGAATGTGGTAGTAAGGGCAGTCTAAAATGGGATAGCAAGGCAGTCGAAAATGGGATAGCAAGGGCAGTCGAAAATGGGATAGCAAGGACAGCCAAATGCATTCAAAGGCACATGCTGAGCTACAGCATTCAATGTTCGTCTGTCCCGTCTCATCATCAAAATGATGGAACAAGAATAGGTGTTCCGTTAGCGTCGGCTGAGAAATGAGCACCGGCCATTGGCGGGCACAAAATGGCAGCAGTGAATCCTGCAACCATTACCGCAACACAACGAAATCCTTTGGCGCAAGACATATAAGACACAGTCGCCAGTCAAAGGCAACCCTCTCTTCCCTCACACTTATCCTCTCCAGGTTCCTCGCACCAGCCATGTCGGACAAGTTGACGAGGTATGTCGCTGCTGTTCAATATTGAAAGAAAGAGCTGCCCACTAACACTGGAACCAGAATCGCAATCGTCAACGCAGACAAGGTAGGCAGCTGGACGAGGAATAGAAGGAAGAGGACAAAACTAACTGGATTCTCCAATATCTAGTGCAAGCCAAAGGTCAATTCACCCCACCATGAACAGTCAAATTCCCAGTTAATCTAACAATCTAACAATCCCACAGAAATGCCGACAAGAATGCAAGAAATCATGTCCCGTCGTTCGCTCCGGAAAACTCTGTATCGAAGTCGATTCAAACGCTCGGATCGCCTTCATCTCTGAAGGCCTCTGCATTGGTTGCGGTATCTGCCCAAAGAAATGCCCTTTCGACGCCATCAACATTATCAATTTGCCCACCAACCTCGAGACTCAGGTCACCCACCGATACTCGGCCAACAGTTTCAAACTACACAGGCTGCCCATGCCGAGGCCTGGACAGGTGCTTGGACTCGTTGGAACCAATGGTATCGGCAAGAGTACGGCACTGAAGATCTTGAGCGGCAAGCTGAAGCCCAATCTTGGACGATATGACAACCCACCAGACTGGCAGGAGATTTTGAAATACTTCCGTGGCTCGGAATTGCAGAGTAGGTGCATCCAGCACATTTTTAGGCAAATTCAAGCGCTGATGTCGTGTAGATTATTTCACAAAAGTCCTCGAGGACAACCTAAAAGCCGTCGTCAAGCCTCAATATGTTGATCAAATTCCAAGAGCCATCAAGGGTCCAGAAACAACCGTGGGAGGCCTTATCAAGGCAAAGGCACAAATGGAGAACCTCGACGAGATCATCGACGTCTTGGAATTAAAGCAGGTCTTTGATCGTGATGTGAAGCTCCTGTCTGGTGGAGAGCTGCAGCGATTCGCTATTGGTATGGTCTGCGTTCAACAGGCTGACGTATACATGTTCGACGAGCCCTCATCCTTCTTGGATGTCAAGCAGCGTTTGAATGCTGGTAAGATCATCCGTGGACTTCTCCGTCCGGACGACTTTGTCATCGTCGTCGAGCACGATCTGTCTATCCTGGACTATCTCTCGGATTACATCTGCGTTCTCTACGGAAAGCCAGCAGTGTATGGTGTTGTCACACTTCCAGCCTCGGTCCGTGAAGGTATCAACATCTTCCTCGATGGAAACGTCCCAACCGAGAACTTGCGGTTCCGAGAAGAGGCTTTGACTTTCCGAATCGCCGAAACAGGCGATGAGTTCCTCGTCGACAAATCACGAGAATTCGGATACCCCAAAATGAGCGCCACTCTGGGCGACTTCCATCTCGACGTAGAACCAGGAGGATTTACAAACTCTGAAATCATCGTCATGATGGGTGAGAACGGAACCGGAAAGACGACTTTCTGCCGTATGCTTGCCGGTGCTCAGAAGCCGGACGGGACCAGGAAGATGCCTGCCATGAATATTTCCATGAAGCCTCAAAAGATTCAGCCCAAGTTCACCGGAACGGTTCGCCAGCTCTTTTTCAAGAAGATCAAGATGGCTTTCTTGAGCCCACAATTCCAGACCGATGTATACCGTCCACTCCGCATGGACGATTTCATCGATCAAGAAGTGCAGAACTTATCCGGTGGTGAATTGCAACGAGTTGCAATCGTCCTCGCTCTCGGCACCCCGGCTGATATCTACGTTATTGATGAGCCCTCGGCATACCTGGATTCAGAACAGCGTATCATAGCCGCCCGCGTCATCAAGCGATTCATTATGCACTCGAAGAAGACCGCGTTCGTTGTGGAGCACGATTTCATGATGGCTACCTACCTCGCTGATCGTGTCATTGTCTTTGACGGTCAACCCGCTCGCCTTGCAAAGGCAAACACACCCGAATCGCTGGTAACCGGTTGTAACCGATTCTTGAAGAACTTGGATGTCACTTTCCGAAGAGATCCAAACACTTTCCGCCCGCGTATTAACAAGTTGAACTCCCAAATGGACCAGGAACAGAAGGTTGCTGGTAACTACGTAAGTGTTGCCCCTATTTCGCAGATTGTTTCCCCAAAACTGACAATCACTAGTTCTTCTTGGAGGATAATGATTCCTAAAGGGCGTCCCATATGAACGAGATAGCCCACCAACCCCGCATAACACCGGCGCTGGCGTTTTGAGCATTGCATTATCAAGCGGGATTGGAAAAGGGCGTCACCGTCGCTCGATTAGTCTTCTGGATGAAGAGGGAAGCGACGACGAGGATGACGACGAGGACGACGAGGACGACGACGACTAACGAATGAGGCGGACATGTTTCCTCCTGTCCATGGCTATATGGATGGGTCAAGTTAGGTCACGTTCGCCGGTTGCTTTTGGCAAGCAACCATGATGGTGAAAGCACAAAGTAGACGGATTTGGCCTTGAATGAACGGTAGTGGTCAGAATCACAGACGAAGTGGGGGAGAGGTATGAATGAGCTTTGACATTTTCTGGCGGTGTTGTGCCGATGGCACCCTTACTAGAATAAAGTTGTGCAGAGATGAAATGAAACGACTCGGCATGAGAGTCGCATTTACTCATACCATGAAGTTAGAGTCCATAATGGTAGAAACCATCAAGTGAGCGCCCATCAACTCAGAGTGCACAATTCGGGGGCTACGTTTCACCTCATTCTGGCATGCATTTTGATAGCACATATACAGTGCACCAAGTTTGGTACAGGCGCGACGAAGAATCCTTGGACCGTTCCTGTTCATGTCACGGGATTTCAAACGTGGGCCATGAAATCTCTTGTTTTCTCTTCGGCTTTGTGAAATCTTTATTGATGGGTATGGGTAGGTGAGGTTGAGAGAGTTGCGTTCATGATGACCTTTGAAATGTTTGAAATTGCATGCGGGGTTTTTTGTTGCTTCATTTTAAATGGAATAGCTCTTAGGAGGGGTTATCATGTTCTTTGGGATTGCTGAAAGGAATGGAGAGCTCAATGCTTCCGGAAGGTTTTGGTTTCATTTTCGGAATTGCATGGCAAAATAAAATTGAATAGTATTTCCGACAACGAAATGGATTTGGGCCTGAACTACGGCTTGTAAGAAATTGTTATGGGCTAGGTGAAGGTAATGTTAGTGGTATGAACATTTTATCCCACTTCGCTGGGTGCGACTGGTTGATTATGAAGCATTCACGAAATACCTCTCATGAAGATCATGTATTTGAAAAAGACAATTCATAAGAGAATCAACCGAGCCATAGATGTGCAGTGCGGTTCATACAAGAAATATCACAGACTAATGACAGAAACGTGTCCAATCCCTTCACAGCCGAGAGACCTTCTTGACTCATGAAGAACGAATCCAAATTCAAGACACCCACCTAATTGTTTTTTGGCAGACTATGTTCCCATATTACCAGAAAACGAACAACCTCGGTCTGGACTCGGGCTATACAGCAAGTGTTAGGGGTCTTCGTGTGGGCACTTTGAATTGTTGACTTCGTCATCACCTTTCCTTGCATGGTACAATTCCATGGTCTTATTCTTTATTCTTGATACGGCAGCCACGATTCAGAGAGGATTGATGGGAGAAGGGCTTGGAGCCACTATCCAGTGATGGTTTCGTCGCTATATCATTTCTCACACTTCGAGGAGGAGAGTTCCAGACATAGAGATGGTCCACTTTCACCACATATGTCAATCAGAAGCCGATCTGACGCCACGCCGAAGCGTCAGCGAAAACTTGTGTGAAGGACTTACCATGATGATCTATCGTTCGTTGAGCATTGTCCATCTCCAATCCAAGCACCGTCCAAACACCGTCAATATCAGAAAAGGCTCAACTAGGATCTTGATAAAGTCAAATAATTCGTCTCGAAGCCAATATTAACATGACCGTGTAGAAAGAGGTTAACAAAGATCACCATTCACAGGCTACATAAAATTAGGGTGTTATGTCTTACGCCTCCCAACCAACGCCTCCTGAGCCAATCACTCATAGGTTTGTCTAAACGCCTGGTTCCCCATTCATGCCAGTGCCCAACTCCAGGAGTACATCATGAGCACGTACGTAGTAGATACGTCAAGGGATTTATGCTTCCTGGCTGGAGGAGCTCGTCGTGAGGGATAGGTATGCTGTCCAGGCAATACCAATTGTAGAAACGAATGGCTGTAGATAGCATGTCAGCAATTGCGTAAACTCGGCTAGGAAGGATTGTACCCACAATCTGAAATTGCAAAGGAATGACCCGGAAGTTGAGCATTTGTACTGCAGGCCAGACGATATAATTCGCCTTCAATGCTGGCACATAGAGTTCCTGAAACTTCCTCGTTATGGCTCTCTTCCCACCTCCTTCAGCGACAGTCATGAATGTAAAGAATATCGCCAATCCCACAGGCGAGAATAGTAACTGATCAAATGCCACCCTCTTCAATGCCGAACTCGTCCCACTGCTCTTTGTAAGAGGGAACGTCGTTGACAAAAAGGCAAACCATTTGTGTTGCACAGGCGCCATGAGGAAACCGTATGCCATGAATCTTGTGAGACGTTCGAAATCGAAGGGAGGTGGGAGGGACCAGGAATCTGGGATTAGTTCTTCGGGGCCGAAGGGATTCTTTTTGTCCAGTTCGTGGATTTCTATTGCAATGAAGTCGTCTTTGTCTGGGCCGCCAGGTTTACGGACGGCTTTTTGGCGGATGGAGGTGAGGGTTTGAGCGGTTGTGTCTGCGATGCCTCCCAGGATCTGTGTACGTTGTCATTAGCTGTGTGTTTGTGTGGGGTGTGTTTTTGTTGAGTATATTTGAGTCGAAGGTAGGTGCGCGAACGTACGGCGTTAGTTATCATGGTGGTAAGAACTGTAGACTTCCGTTAGCTCTCTGAATCCTCGGTCAGGACTATCGAGGCATACCTGGGCGGGCGGTATAATACGAGTTATACCTTCTCGCAAGGATGGAGATGAACATCATCTCTAGCAAGAAGACGAGAGCGTGTAGGAGTGGCTGTGAGCAGAATGGCATAATCAGCGAATGGACTCGGACTCGGACTCGGACGCGGACGCGGAAATGTGCGGGACAACTGACAAGTTTGCCATAGATGTATCTGGAGTTGAGATGCCACAACAGGCGCCGTCTGTGCGACTCGAAAGACATAAGGGAAGGAAAGATCGATGTGTTCGCGGCGATGACGCCAGTGCCAGTGCAAGAATCAAGTTGCCGTCGGAAGTGGGGTGAGGACAGGGCTACACAGAGACAGAGGTCAAGGGACGACGATGGAAATCTTTGCCAGGTCACGGTGCGCAAAGACTCGGGGGAGAAATGGAGCAGGTTGGAGATGGAGATGGATTTTGTTGTTCTGATCGAGCATCATCCGAGACGTGGATCCAAAGGTGGAGTTTGCAGGCATCGCCACAATATTCCCGCAGAACATTCAATACACTTAGATGAAAGGAACAGCGATCCCGAATCTAACATGTTCCGTGCATATTTAATCTATATTCCATCGTAGCTTTCCATATCCATATCTGCCCTCAATGTAATCAATCAAGCTATTTCATTCCAGGATCAACCCCCTGCCAGACATGTCATTCACGCAAGGCTGAATACGACTCCGCTCAATTGCTACGATATCAGGAAGCTCTTGAATATCCGTCGTATTCTGTGTGTTCAAGTCCACTACACGCAGGGAGTCCAAGTACAAAACTCCAGATGCAAGAGCAACAAATTTCAGCTCCGTGGTGAAACATGCTGCTGGCGCTAAGGGTCTGATGCATTGCACGTTAGTATGACATGTTTACATCCTTCCAATCATTCCGACTCACCCGATTCGTATGTCTGGGGATAAACAGATCACTTCTGTTGGTTCTTGCACTGCCTTTCGTTGCAATGTGTATATCACGTCATCATCGAGGACCGGTTCTGCAATGCCGTCTTTACCCGCTTCTGTGCCGATTTTGAAAGATGAAGTCGACTCTTTTGCGCCGTGTCTGCCATCGACATGGCGTTGTCTGGGCATTGCTAGCACTGCGAGGCGGTGCACTTGATCTGATCGATTGACGGCAAACAAGCTCCATCTGAAGACTTCACCGACCTCGACTTCTTGAGGCCCAGATATTGTGAAAGATACACCATTTGCGGTCACGGAGCTAGGTATCGAAGTACTCTTATGATCAGTGATCGGTAGAGAGTCCGGTCCTAGTGGTTTTGATGGTGGCTTGTTTTGACCAGCTTTCGTATTCGGGCGAGATGAGGGTAGGTCTACTGGAGTGGTCCAATCGATGTGTATCTGCGGTGTGCATGTGCTTGAAATTAAGACTCCCGCCGCCGCTTTGAGGGTGAGATGATAGGACTGGTTCACCATGGAAGTACTGTCGACTACAGGAGGCCGTAGTCTATAAAGCAGCGTAATTTGGTCACCCGGTTGACTTATTAGGGGAAGCTGAGGGCTCAAAGGCTCAACAAGACCTGGAGATATACCTAAACTCATCTTGTTGATCGAGACATTGCTCCCGGCGAAAGGGGTAATTTCAAGATCAAGCGATGCTATCATCACATTCGGCTCTGACGATGCTGGTGACTTGGTGAATCGGGCTCGCCATAGGAATGCCGGAGCAGCCCGAAACAATCGACGAGGGCCTGATCGGAGAGGTCGTAGAAGTAAGTTTGGCACAGTTGCTACAGGTGCCGACCTTGCAATCCTTAGAGCCGACAAGCTTGGCCTGAATCCACCGAGTGCTGGGTCGTTGGCGAATGGCTGAAGAAGATTGATCGGTTGTGGAATTTCGCTGGGAAGATATTCGTCATCGGTAATTTCTCGATCGAGAGCAGCGGGAGGTTTCAACGATGCTGAAGGGGTGAAATATACGGACAACTTGTTGATCTTATTCTTCGGTCTGCCTTCACATGTTGTGAGCAAGAGGTATAACCGAATGAGTAGGAAATGTTACCAAGAGGGACGGAAATTTTCCAGAACACATAGAGGTACTGAAGAGGCTCAGGTTCGCCTTCGACTTGAAGTCCAGTGGCGCAAATCGTTGGGTCCGAGTCCTTGATGGTTCCAGAGAATAGGAGCTCATTGAGGACGACGGGCTTTTCTTCACTTGTTTTTGGGAAAGATGATCCGTAGGCTCGAGCATCTAGAATGATTGCGAGACGATCAAGATATGCTTCGAGGGTATCTTCTTTGAGGAGTCTGGTTCGAAGCACAACATATGCTTCTGCTATTTCATCTACATACCTGTAATGAGTAAGAGGCGATCTTGAAAGTCGTTTTGAATGATGGTACCTAGCAGAAGAAAACTTCTTTGTTCGATGAACGGGACAATAGAGTTGCTGTCCTCTGGCACCTCCCCATCCCAGTTCTCGAGTAGGTTCTGAATATCTAATCGTGAAGCCGAGGGAATGAATGCTTCCAGGATGGTGTCTTCGATGAACTCTGTGCTCGTCCTCACTCGAGTGTTCTCTTCCTCGGCCATTTCAATAATCTCATGGCCAAAGATTGAGACAAGGATCGAAACGAGTGGTCTTCTTGAAGGCAAGTGTTGATACGGCGATGTCAAGTACGTAGACAGGGACGGGGACGGCTAGGATAGAGCCTCGGAGCCTCGGAGGAAATGAGGCTCCCATGTAAACTTTCTGACATCCACAAGCCAATCTCTCTCCCCCAACAACCGCCGCACCAATCGATACAGCCATCCCCATCCATCAAGCAACCACCCAACATGAGCGGACTCTGGCAGACTGCCACCCATGAGGATGGCCGCGTGTACTATTACCACGTCGGCACTAAAGAGACACAATGGACAAAGCCTGACGAGTTGATGACCGACTTCGACGTAAGTTCAACCCACAAATGCAGCGCGCTTTTTGGGCAAGTGATGACAGTCTATTCAGAAAGCTCTTGCTGCGTCAGACTGGAAAGAGTTCTCAGCAGAGGGCGGCAAAAAGTATTTCCACAATTCCAAAACCGGAGAGACGACGTGGACTTTGCCCTCCATGTTCGATGGCATCTCTAACCAGCTTCAAGGACCGCCTTCAAGACCAGCTGCACCGTGAGTCCACATGCCCCTTTCTTTCGGCCCACTACTAACCTGTACTAGCCAATTCGTCTCCGGCAGCGCTACTAATAATTACCAAGATAACTACCAGCCACGACAGCACCGCGATCGCGATGACAATTATCGACCATCTGACCGAGGTGACCGTGGCGATCGCAATGACCGCCAATCAGGATACGGCGCAGCTATGCCTTCGAGCGACGCGCCCGACTATTCTTCTATCGAGGAGGCCGAGGCCGTCTTCTTCAAGCTGCTGAAGCGGTCGAACATTGAGGCAAACTCCACTTGGGAAGACACTATTCGCGCCGCAGCAAAGGACAAAGATTGGCGCGCCATTAAGGACCCAAAGGATCGCAAGGCGGCATACGAGAAGTACATCGCAGATGTTCGCGCTCAAGAGAAAGAGCGAGAAAAGGAGAGGCAGGCGAAGCTTCGATCTGACTTTACCAGCATGCTGAGAACTCACCCAGAGATCAAGTACTACACCCGATGGCGAACTGCGAAGCCCATCATCGAGGGAGAGACCCTGTACCGATCCGCTAAGAACGACGACGAGCGCGTGACGTTGTTCAACGAGTACCGAAGCGGCTTGTACAAGGCTCACCTCGAGCATGATGCCGCGAACCGCAAATCTGCGCTAGAAGAACTTCACGAAATCCTCGAGTCTCTGGAATTGGAACCATATGCGCGTTGGGGTGAGACGCAGAAGTTGATACAGGGACATGAGAGATACCAAGGTGACGAAAAGTTTGAATCCATTCCAAAGATTGAGATACTTAAGACTTTCGAGACCCATGTCAGATCTCTGGAACGAAGCTTCAACGAACGCCGCCAGAAGGAGAAGAACATCAAGCAGAGGACTGAACGTCAACGTAGAGACCAGTTCATCAACCTGCTTGCAGAACTCAGGAACAGCAAACTTTGGAAATTGGGCATGAAGTGGAAGGATCTCCGTCCCTTGATGGAGAAAGACCCTCGGTATGTTGCAATGTTGGGTCAAGACGGATCGACGCCGCTAGATTTGTTCTGGGACCAGTGCGAGAAGGACGAAGATTACCTTCGCAAGAAGCGTAATGACGTTCTGGACGTTCTTGATGTAAGTGACCCTATAACGGCCGAGGGCCTCCTGAGACGATTAGGACATTTTCGTGATCGTACCCAGACCGGCATCCTTTCCAACATTATTCAAAATATCCGATGCTGACAAACTTTCTAGGATAAGCGCTATGAGCTGACAACAAAAACTACAATCGATGAGTTCATGTCTGTTATGCAAACTGACCGCCGCACCAAGAATTTGGAACCAGAAGCACTTTCACTAATCTTTGAACGCCTTCACCAGAAAGTAGTCCGTCGCAGCGAGGATGACAAGCATCAGGCAGAACGCCATCAACGTCGTGCAATTGAAGATTTGCGATCGAAGATCAAGCGCCTCAGCCCCTCCGTTGTGGTAGGTGACACTTGGGAGCAGGTACGTCCTCGTGTCGAAAAGCTCGAGGAGTACCGTGTTCTTGACTCAGATGACCTCGCTCGCTCCGCGTTCGATAAAGTAATTCGCCGCCTGAGGGAGAAGGCTGAGGAGCACGGAAGTGATCGACGTGATCGGGATCGTAATGGTGACGGAAAGAGGCTGCGTACCCGTACCCCAGAAATGGACGCTTACGAGGCTGACCGCCGCAAGGCCCAGGCTGCCCGTGAGCGCAATTATGGAAAGCGTGGTGCATCTGGATTGTCTCCACCTCCTCGCGCTCGGGATAGAGACGACCGCTATGACAGTCGGAAGGTCAGTACACACTACGAACGTGAGCGCGAGCGTTCTTACACCAGTCGTGCCGACCCACGGGACCGCACCAGCGAGCTTGATTATGGTGATGGCGGCAGCCGTCCCACTACCACACGCCGTCGGAGAGAGAGCGATGTCAGTGCTCGCGATGTGCGTGACACTAAGGTACAATGTTCTCCTCGCGGTTATCAACTTGGCTATTGACTAACGCTTCAAAGCGTCCTCGACGCGACAGACTTTCTCGTGAGCGTTCCGTATCCCACAGCCATATGCAATCTAGGACACCCCAGCCCACGATCAAAACCGAGGCACTAAAGGAAGACCCAGGCCTTCGTTCTGGAAGCGAAGAAGGCGAAATTGAGGAGGATTGAATCAGTGCCCTGACGGTGGGAATGGATTTGGATTGAGAGCAAATTCGTACGCCCCTATCTCGACTCCACCTCAACACCACTAATACCAGCGAAACCACGGCATATCATTCTGCAGGACAAATTCCCACCTTCGATACGAAGATCATGCTGGTCTGACCCTTGTTCAGCTTCAGCAAATGCGTTCCCAACAGGTACCACATTGCTCTCACAAAAGTTCTTCATCCCTTCTCACACGGTTATCAGATCATTCCTGGCATTGCATTTATTCGGGGAGGGACATGGAACAAAACCGGTATGTGTCATAAACACTAGAAGTACATCTGACTAGGTGTGCACTGCCCTTTGGAGCCATTTCCTTCTCTTTTTTTTAAGATCTTGTCAACTGTAGTATAACCACGTAATGTACCTTGAGTCTCACCCTATGCATCTTCTGTCGTGACAAGTATTGCGATGAGAGACGGCTAAACCGAAGATTACCCTTAGGCCTTATGTGTTCGCAGCTTCAGATTTAGATTCGGATAACATTCTGGGGAAGAGAGATATATCTTGAGACTGATTGTGGAGAATGGGAGATGGTTCCACCGTTATTCCTATTTGGAAGTATTGAGCTGGGCTAGAATGGCAGCATGCTTGCTGATTCGCTTCAAGAGATACTATAGACTTCGATCTATGCATAAGTCTGGTATTATTTCTAAATCAAGACAGTGACAAGCCGAAGGTGTAGCCTTGGCGCGCCGACTTCAGCCTCCATCGCCTCCCGAGAATAAGGGAAAGTATACTAGAATTTATATGCAGCCTTTCGACGTCATAGCCCACCATGTCTCATCTATTCTAAAGTTCCGTCTTTGAATTCCTGGTTCAGTATACCTCTGGCTAAATTCAATGATGCATCTTTTCTTCCAACATTGATCGTGACTTGGTACTCGACGAGGCATAATATGACATGACGTTGCCATAATCTACTGACACCGAAGATGTACATGAAGCGGCAGAGTGAAGGAAGGTACTTACGAGGGTATGTGTAGGAAGGGATTCCGTCCGGCGATAAGAAATTGGTGGAGGTGGCGAGATTTCTTTTGAGAGATGCAGATGATCATCGCGATCTTTAATGTTGGATGATTCTTATTTCTGGTCGTGTTCGTTCTCGTGCCACATGTGAAGGTGGTGAAGAACTTGCTCGCACAGGGTGAAGTGGTTTCGTGGAGAGAGCTTCTAAATTTGGAGGGCTCAGATTATGGCGGTATTGAATTAGCGGTGCCGTACCGGAGTGCAAGCGTGTCAAACGTAAGCAGCGCGATGGACGTACTACATGACATCAATTGTGGAGATTATTGAACACGTTTTATGACCGACAGCGGTTGGCACAACAATTGGTTTTGAGGCCATGAAAGCATCGGAAAATCTATACTATCTCCGTCTGATGCAAAGATGGAAATGATTGGTCGTGAGAAGCTATTTCGAGCTCTCCCAAGCCCACGTTGCTGCCCAGACAAGCTAAAGGAGTTGTGTCTGAATCGACCACTGTGATACCCCCGTCGTGATCATTGAAGCTATTATATCAGGAGCTCAGCGACTGTGCCTGGTGCGGCTGATGAGATTGGAAAGATACACCTGCTCAAACAGCGGTGCGAAATGGCACCGCCATTAGCGTCTCGGATAGCCTAGCGTTCTCGTGGAGTCGCCTCATTTGCGAGGGCCAACTATCGATATAGAGATGCAAAAGCAGAGTCAAAATTTCGAAGGAAGATTGGAGCAATATTGATATAAGGATGGAGTATGGATAATCTGAAGCTTTTCACATTCCGAGCCCGACCTGTCCAAATTGCATGCCGCGGCGGATCGTTCCATCCCCAGCAGACGGTTTTGAATCAGCAAGGGCAAGGCGGCGACGATGGTCCAGGGGACGGTCAGGAAATTGGACATTTTCCGACGATCCAACTCACTCACGGAGTCTGTTGTTTTTGGCAGAGGCATTTATTCCGAGCCGTGGGCCCTTATTACATTGTTTCATCCGACTCTGGGTAGATACTGGATAGATGGCATGAACAGAGGCAGATGCAGTGCTCCTACGACGATGGACGCATCTCCAGGTTCAACGTTGATCTTGAATGCATGCTAGCATTACTGGCGCCGGTTGGGCGGGCGGAAGGGCTGCAGATGCGAGAGGCTTTATATTCAGGGGTGGCTGGCATGGCACTGCTGGGCTCTTCGAGTCGAGTCGCGTCGGTTCTGACGTGGACTGCGAGGTCCGAAGTTGCCCGTAGCGGATGCAGATGGGATGCAGTCAGTCAGTCTCAGAGCACTCACTTGAAGGCTACTCCGTACTCTCGCTGCAGGCGTGCACTGAAGGCCTATGATTTCGCGCGTGTTTAATCAAACTGCCATTGCCGCGACAGGGGCAGCCCGCCCAAGCAGGAACAAAAACAAAGTCCAAGGTCCTTCGGTCTAGAAACCGCGCCAGTCCTCCCAGAGCCGGATCCCCGCTGTCAACTGCCTGCGAACAGGGGCCTCTCCTTTTTGAGCTGCCCTTGGTGGAGCGATGGCCTCTTTGATCCATCCTCACGATCCCCTTCGCCAGCATATTGTGCCCCTAATCGCAAGTCTTCGAGGACGTCTGAGCGCCCGCCAATCTGCCTGGGGTTGATTATTGATTTCGATGAAGAAAGCCGCTGTACCTTGAATAATCCTGCCTGAGAACCGCCTACACTCATCAAATGCACCACGTATACACCGCCCACCCGCCAGATCCATTAACTTCTTCACCAACGCCGACAAGACTCTGACGACAACCTTTTTCTTCCTTCTTTTGGCACAGATCCACGCACGACTCAAGCCACACGTCTTTCGGCTGCCAAACCCGCCCGAGTCTCTGTTCCCTGGCTACTAGCCCCAAGCCAAAATCATCTTTGCTGATTCTTGTCTTGGGCCTGGGTTCCAACTCACTCTGCCGCAACCCGTCGCCATCACCTTCCTTCCCACACACTCGCTTCGAAAGTGATTCATCCGCCCTCACCCTCACCTGGACCACCATCAATCACCCCATCATCACGCAAATGCCATGTTAAATTCGACATCACCGTGATCAGACGAAATCGATCCCCCCTGACGCACTTCGAGCCCCATTCCATGCCGACCACGCCCGACCAGTCTTTCCATCCCATCAACCACGGATCTGTGTTAATTTTCATCAACCATGACTGTCATGTATGAATGTACCACATCGGCAATGGCCGACGTCCTCAGCCAGCACCCTCTGTCTCGACGACAAATTCGAGGTCCTAAAAGAAATTGGCGATGGTAGCTTTGGGAGTGTCGCATTGGCACGCGTGAGGAGCGCTGGCGCTCAGGTTGCACGGAGAGGGACCCTCGTATGCACCTCAGATCGTGTGTGACGCGGGCCACGTTAACAATGACTAGGTAGCTGTGAAGACGATGAAGAAGACCTTCGAATCGTACAACCATTGTTTAGAGCTTCGGGAAGTTATTTTCCTCAGGACACTGCCTTCACATCCTCATCTGGTCCCAGCTTTGGACATATTCCTGGACCCGACGACCAAGAAGCTTCACATTGCCATGGAATACATGGATGGCAATCTATACCAGCTGATGAAAGCCCGGGACCACAAATACTTGGACGGTGCAAGTGTGAAGAGCATCCTTTTCCAAATCATCTCTGGACTGGAACACATTCACGAAAACAGCTTCTTTCATCGGGATATCAAGCCGGAGAATATCCTCGTGTCGACTTCCGCTCCCCAGGACACTTCAAGCGCCTTCAAAAGGTACTCGGCGCTCGTCACGCCCCCGTCAACTCCGCCAACTTATACAATCAAGATTGCCGACTTTGGTCTCGCTCGGGAGACACAATCAAAACTGCCCTACACGACGTACGTTTCGACGCGGTGGTACCGTGCTCCAGAGGTTCTTCTCAGGGCCGGTGAATACTCCGCGCCCGTAGATATCTGGGCGATCGGGGCAATGGCTGTGGAGCTTGCCACATTGAAGCCGCTGTTCCCAGGTGGAAATGAGGTGGACCAAGTCTGGAGAATATGCGAAATCATGGGCAGCCCTGGTGCCTGGGTTAACAAGCACGGCGCTAAAGTAGGAGGTGGGGAATGGAAAGACGGCGTGAAGCTTGCCCAAAAATTGGGCTTCTCCTTTCCAAAAGTAAGGTTACCTGACTCGAACATGTTCGAGCCCTCGCTAATGTCGGATAGATGGCGCCTCATTCTCTCGATGCCATCCTGAGGCCCCCGCAATGGCCTACAGAGCTGAGTGAGTTTGTGACGTGGTGTCTTCTTTGGGATCCAAAGGCAAGACCGACATCCACACAAGCACTCGCACATGCATACTTCAAGGACGCCGCCGACCCGTTGAGACCAAAGTCATCAAAACTGCTTGGCCGCAAACAATCCAACATCAGCACTCACGACTCCTTCAAGGAGCCGTCAGACTCGTTGCCAAGCTTGACCTCAAAAACATCCAGCTGGTTCAGGAAATCGTTGATACAACGTGAGCAAAGCGCTCCCGCCGTCCCACAACACGTAACGGCGCAAACAACACCCGTCCGACCATCACCCGTTCAAGCAGAGTCCGAGTCCGCCTCAACGACCATCAAACCCCAAGCCAATCCAAATGCAAGCAAACGTGCAACATGGACCAATGGACTCCCTGCCAATGCGGCTCCCATCCCAATCTTACCATCTATTCGACCCATCTCGCCATTGTCAAACGCCGTCACAGCCCAAGCTACCGAAAGAGCTTCAAAGAAAATCGGCCGGCAGCTCTCTGTTGCTTCCCATGGCAACCATTACACTGATGTCCATCGCCAAGAAGCAGAGCGAGCGTTGAACGGAAACAACGGACTAGCCTCACCCATCCATGGAGGCAAGGAAAGCTTCTTTTCTCACCTGCGTAAAAGGGCAAGGCGGTTTTCAGGTAGATATGCCACACCTGTCTCACCGAGTTCCGACGATATTGAAGCCAATGCTGGGTGCGGCCCTTGGCCAAACGGAAGCAATCGACAGTCGATGGTTGATCCCAGCCTTCCTCCCATTGCTAACCCGGTACCGAGCAACGAATATTCCGAGCTAGACAAGGCCCTGCAGAACGTCCGAAGCAGTCTCGAGGCAACCCAGGGTAAGGGTGCAGGCGTCAAGAGGCACCATTCCTTGGCAAGAGAGTACTCCTCTCCAAATGGCGGGAGCGGATCCGGTTCAACCCGACCCCGAAAGGCGGTCAATAAATCGGGGCACTCCAATCTACCCTACGACACCCCCGACGAAGAAGAGGAACTGCTAGATGAGGCTTTGACGCGTGCCCACGACGCCGCTAAAAATTTGGACACGCATGCCCAGCCACAAACATATTTGACACCTGCTTCGTCGGCTCACCAACATGGGGTCGGCTACGGCCAGTCGCAACAGCAAAATCCGAACCCCACCAAGGCATTGGACATTTCGAAGCCACGACAGCAACGGTCGGACTGCAATTCCAAATGGCCTACACCGCCATACGAGGAAAGCGAATGGGCAGCGGCTGCGATTGACAACATCTTCTCCGTTCAACAACAATACCGGTGATTCTTCCGACATTTACCCTTTTGGATCTATTTTCATATTCCTGGCGGATTCGATCTTCTGAGGTGTTTACCTGGTGATGGGTCCTGACACCGAGCGGACACAAAAGCATAAATCTATCTGCTTGGTGTTTTTCGGGGATTTACGCTTTCACGGTCAATCATTGCTCAATCATTGCTCAATCATGTCTTTGTACTTTGTGGGCGGTTTGAGGGGTGGCCATGTGTCTTCGCTCTTATTTCCCTCTCTCTTGAATATTTTCCCCATTTATTTGCCTCATACCCCCTACGGCTTCGGCTAATCCGCGCTGGCCGTCCTGTTGCTGATTCTCCCGTTTCTGCATTGCTTGCTTTTGTTAACAGATCATTCTTAGACTGCTTACACCGCTACTCTTGTGTATTCCTTATTTTCGTTCTCTTGGGTTATCCTTCTTTGGGTTCTTGTACATCACGTTGCCATTTACTTCGTCTTCCTCATTATTTGCGCCTTCGTCTTGATACAAAGCACCACAGAAAATACTTTCCTTTGTCAACTATTCTTTTCCTTTGACGCGTTCCGCAAAAGGAATGTCTTTCTTGTAATGTAACTAATTGTGGAAGACGAGATGCCCACACAAATGGAGATGTACTACTATTTTTGGCGTTCTCTTTTCCGTCAGCGCCCCCTCGTTTCGCGCTTATTGTTCAATATCGGAAGGAGAAGATAAGGGTGGATGGTGGGAGGGGTCATCAATGCACACGGCCTCGCGGCTAGGTTTTTACTCACGCCCTGTGCAACTCCATTTTTGCAAATGTTCGTGACCTTGATACCTTTTCGTCGAGTCGAACCTTTACATTCCCTCGCTCATCTCTTCCATCGGTCTTTGAAATTCACACGACCGATAAGATTGCAAGATTCATTAGAATTCGAAAGGGTTCTGGATAAAAGCTTGCCAGACCATCATCCTTCCTAATACGATTGCAATCCATTCAATGACTGGCAGTCTTAAAATAGTTGAGATGCAACAGCCCATCCTCCGACCTAATGATCTCAAAATTTGTGCCCGACGATAAGTTTCGTGCCCTCCCCTTCCTCCCGAGCCTGGCGCGCAAGTTCGCCCGCCCAGGAGATGAAAGATATCGAGGCTATATGATGGATACCAACACGGCCATTCCATCTTGTAAGATACCTCTGTAACCATCGTCCCCCTTTCTTTCCTCTCCTCCTCCGCCTCTTCTTCTTTTCCTTCCTCTACATCGCGAGACTTTGAAATGAGAACCCCAGGGGAGAGATGGACGAAGTAGGCGGGCGAATACCACGAGTTCAAGCTGGGAAACTCTCTTCGCAGACATACGCCACTACGTCTCCGCTTCTGGGTCCTCCCATCTTCATTCGTGCCCGTCGGCCATTCTGTCGGCATGGGAAGGAATTCATGGAGAGGGCTGATTAGTTCAATACAAGTTCGTATTTCCCAGAAAGACGTCTGATGAACGTACCTTCTCCTCTCTTGACTGTTGATATGGCGTGTGGGCGAGTAAAAGGATCTTTTCCGCGTGAGTGAGGGAAGCATTCGCTCCAAGCTTTGGGGACATTAGATGGTCGTGTTGGTAGGAATGGAGTTGATCTTTGTTGGAGGAAGTGGCTATTCTCCTTGTTTGTTTGTGTCCCATTTGGGAAATAGCGCTGGGCGCTTATATAGGGACCTTCCGGCCACCTCCGTAGCAAGCTTCAATCAATACTTTCTACAATCTTGTCTGTCTGGGTTGAGAGCGTTGCAAGACGTCCTTTAGCAGAAACGTGAGCCAGTCGGTCATTTTGGACTCGTTTGTGCGGATGTAGATGCGCTCCTTTGCAAAAAATGGGATTTCGAGTATGTCATGTGTAGAAGGAAATATCGTGAAATGATCTGTATTCTATCTCGGGTCGATGTATGGATCGCTTGGACTTGCTTCCAGGGACTGCTCCCTTTATCTATCTTCTGATAGAAACTCAAATTCGCTCTTATGATCTCGAGATGGGGATTTTCGATGGACCGTTGCCTATTCCCTCTTGTGTGATGGAAAATAACTACTACTTCTCACTCTCTACCTCCAAATTTCAGAGACCCGGGTACATTGTTGAAGTTTTTTCACCAAAGACTGACATCTATAAATCTTCGATTTTGTAGGTGCTAGAAATTCATCATTTTGATCTCCAGCTTAGCATTGCCGCTATATCTAGATGGTTGTATAGCCATGTGGCAATTATGAAGTTTTCTGGGGATATTGTAGTCTTGCAAAACTGCATCCGTCCCTTTTCAATCTCCCCTCATACTAGCACAGTAGTCCAGTCTGTCATATATCCTGTAGCCTGCGTGGAGAGAGCCATCTACCCACCGACTCACCATATACCAAACCACTTCTTCGCCTTCTTCGCCGTCTCTTCTCCCGTTTCTTTGACATCTTGAGCACCGGAAGCCAACATCTTGCCGTCATGCCCGAGAAGTACACCACTCTGACTTCTCAACTCGTCCTGTTCCTGACGCATCGGATTGTCTTTCAAAGAATCCTGAGATCTATCTTTCTTGCCCTCGCCAAACTTCTCCCGAAGCCTCTCATCTTCCAATGCTTCACTCTCCTGCCTCCTCTTTGCCTTCCTCGCATCGCCCTCCACAGTGCCGAATCCAAACAAACCCTCCTTCTCAATCCCATGCGATATCAAGTATTCCTTCCTCTTCCTGGCTTCATCCAACGCCTTTGCCCGTTTCTCCTGTTGCTCAGCATTGTACGCATTCGAATGTAGCTTATACACGGCAAAATACTGCTGTACAAATGAAACCGGATTCGACCAAAACATCGAGCCCGGTGGCAGTAGCTCGGGGAATTTATTCTTCGTCTTGAAATCGGTGAGGTTGACGAAGCCAGTCAATGCCACGAGAACGCTCTTTGGGCAGAAATCATTAGCTCAAATCTATTCGTACCTAAAAAACAGATTGCCCATTCGAGCACAAAATGCTGCGATCGGAATCAAACATACCATAGTAATCCAAACATGGATGCCCTTACTCTCCAAAAACTTCCTCATCACCGTCCCCTCCGGCGGCATAGAATGCGGATATTTCTTCGTAGCCTGCTGCTTAATCTCCTCCTCGCTCAAACTCGGTCCGAAATGCCTTGGTTTTCTGGGTTTCCTCGCGCCATGCGAAGGCGGACGGAATTTATCTGGTTGTTCGAGGACGAGGGGACGGAGGGTGGGTTCCTTGTTGATGGAGGCATTGCGACGGGCGAAGAGACACAGGGGCGTTTTTGGTCTTGTATGGCGAATCGATTTGAGAGCGCAAGGGCGCGCGAGCCGTGGGAGGGACATTGCCGGATGGGCTGGTTGTGAGATTGATGTCGAAATGATGAGGTGGAACTGCTTTACGCCACCGATTGTGGCGTTGATATCTCGGTATGGAATGGTGATACGGTACTCAGCTTTCACGCTTCGGCCCGGTCTCTGCACGTCGTCTTCCCGTCGAATTCGAAAGTCTTGCCTGAAAGTCTTGCATTTGTTATTAGTTAGTAACACGCCAATCATGAAAACCGGTAATTATTTCTACATAGAGAACCGCGACTGGAAATCAGGACTGCCCCGCCAGGAGCATAGTCATTCTCGAAATTGCACACATTAATCGCCAATATCAGCAGTAAGACACTATTATCTTAATCCCGCCCTAGCTCTCGAAGACGCGCCGCCTCAATCCTCAAATTCAGGACCACTCGCCAAAAGAATCCGCGCTCTCCTCTCCAGGAAGTGTTGGCACGAGTTCAATAGCATCATCACGATATGAAGTCCACTGTTGATCAAGTCAGTAAACCATCTAAACTACGCCCATCGCTTTTCTGAAAGAGCGGGAGGGATTGAACATACCAGAGCGAAGTGACCAGTCCAGCGGCACACCTCATATCATAAGAACCCCTCCACTGATAAAACACAATCAATTGCCCCGTGAACAAACATGCAGCTGCGACATCGATTAGGAAGACGCTGAGAGGTTGGAAGGTCCATTTTCGAAGAGGCCAGATGATGTAGTAGACGATTTCGTTTGTGTTTGCGAGGAAAGAGAAGGGAAACTGAATCATCGGGTTAGCCTCGGCTTTTTACCTTGTCTTTTGACGAATGAATGGTTAAGAAACCGGTTGGATTGAAATTTGTGTTGCCGATACTGTTTCAAGTCTTGTATGGAATGTGGTTTTGATCAAGGGGCAGTGAATTCATCGACTCATTGTAGGGTGAGTGACTAACAGCAATCCAATCCAAGTCCAACCTCATCGTCGTATTCAGTATCAGAATGACGATACTCAATATCAGCGCCGTGGTCCGGACCAACAATCCAGCATAGAAGAAGAACCAATGGCCTTGAACTCGGGCCAGCGGGCTTTTTGATCTCTTGGGCGATGGGATTCCTTTCATCTTGAGTGGTTGCGGTTATCGCGTTGCGCCGGCAATGTTGGAAGAAGGTTGGCGAGTGAGATTCGTTAGGAAAAGGTAGTAGCGAGCGTGGTTCAGTTGGCGCAAAGCTGGTGGTAAAGAAAAGGTGACAAAGACTGTGTTGTGAAGAAGTGTTGTCGAGGTCGCACCTCCTTTCGTCAGAAGTCCTTTGAATTTCACCTCATCCGACTCATGCTGTCGATCCTATCTTTAGCAACGCAAAAAGAGCGAAAGATTGATCTGCTAGAGTGTGTGATAGAGTGGCTTGTCCCCCTTTCTCCAAAGCATGTAAGGCGTGGGAATGGGGAGCGTCTATGCTCGTGCTCGACTTGAAGGCAGGGATTTAAAGTAACAACTTCGAGTCGTCGTAGATTGAGTGGGCCGAATTGCGATGGAAAATGAATTCTTCCATGACGAGCAAAACGATTGATAGGAGACGTCGTTTGTTGAATGGAATCTAGATGATGGATCCCCGCGGTTAAGAAGTAACGAATACTTTCACACCTGGAGGCCGCTTGTCGTTGATCCCGGATTGATTCTTATTCTGCAGGGTATATGTCTCCGTAAACATACGATTGCCTAATAAGATCTTGACGTAAGCCTTGCTGAAGGATAACGTGTTTCACCACTCACTTGGCCACCCCAACCACTAAATCTCAAGTCATCGTGCGATAAACCTCCCACCAATACAGCTTTTATTAAAATAATTCTAACAATACATTCTTTACGTATTTGGGCATCGATTAATCTTATGACCTTGAATACCGCAGCCACTACACGTTGGTAATGCTCGCTGTCGTACGACGACTTCCTGATCTTGAACACTATTTCTAGAGCTATTTTCGCATCCCTCGACCAAGAACTGACCCTGTTGAGCTTGTAAAACGCCTCCATATGCAATATATCGTCTACGATACTGTTGCTTCTGTTTTCGTCTTTGGTTCTCTGTACGAAGCTTCCTATTCTCTTCTGCAAGTATTACTGCTGAATTCATTGCGACTTGACATCCTTTGACGAGTTGACCAATTGCTTGACTACTTGGGCTCTGAGATTGGCGATGAAGAAGATTTCGGACGATCTGAGCCTGCTGCTCAAGCTGAGCTATCGTACGAGGAGTTTCTGACGTCCACTGTGGCGCTACTCCATGGGGTGTACCTGGTGGTGAGGGCGTCTCTTCAACACGCTGAAACCACGCGTTGATTGTCGCTGGATCTTCGCATTTTGCACGCTGTGAATGGAATTTACGATTCCACTTCGTACAAAGCTCCGGCTGAGCGTTGATGAAGCGGGATACCCAGTTCTTCCCGACTAATGACGGTGGAGGATTCGTACCGCGTTTTTCGAGTAAAGCGTTTGCCATTCGTCGTACGTCGATAATTTGGGGCGGAAATCCTCGTCGATCAAGGTCTAGGATCCACTGAACCAGAGCTTGCTCTTCATGTATTTGTAACTTTCTCTTTTGGTGGTTAGATTCGCTTCGTGGTTTACCACCTTGAAGACGAGACTGAAGTGTAGATCGAGGAATATCGTACGACGCTGAGATTTGACGTTGACTTAAATTTGGATTCTTTTGAAAGCTCTGCTTCGCAAGAAGTAATCTAGCCTCTTTGCAAGCCGATCCGGGGGTTGGTGTTGACATTATCGCGATAATTGTACGAAGGGATTAGACTTTTTGGTTGGGTGGCCAAGTGAGTGGGGTGGCCAAGTGAATGGTGAAACACGTTAGATGTTTACTTTCTAGGAGTACTCCGAAAACTTACTTTGTATGTCCATGCCAATATCAGTAACGATTTTCTCAACCCAACGATAACAAGACCGGTCGATTCTCGGTATTCTGATCTGTTGATTCAGCCTGATTCCAGACCAATATCTCAAGAGCAACTCGCCGCAGAAGTCAAATCGATATATGCTGGCCTCACTATGGTAGAGTCAAAATGCATCATGTTGATAAAGCACAAGCTGCGGCCATAAAAAGTACTGCACCCGCTAGTTGAATCCAGCCTCAAATCCATGTCCCACGAAGCTGCATAGGCGACATGACCTGCAATACAATTCGAGTGCCAAGCGCTCTTCAACAGTACGGCAGGAGCATGAAAGCTCTCTGGCCCTCCAGAATTCCGTCGACCAGTTAATCCAGGTATCTACAGAACCGTCAAGCTCCGACCCTCCATTGAGATCCAGTGGAATGCTGAAGAAGCTTCACGCCGACTTCCATGGCATAATCTGCAACGTTTCAACTCCTGCCAATTGCCGGTTGTTCTCTGTCTTGGTGTTGAAGGGAGTGTGGTAGTCTCTCGTCGCCTGAATTTTGGGAGTGCTTCCTTTGGCTGTGCTCTGTCGGTCGCAAGCATTTCGAAGGGCAATTTGTCTGTGTCAACATCGTGACTGCTTCACCCGCCAAATACGACAAAGAGCCATGGAATTAATCGTCTCAATCAGAATCACTTCACCAGGGACAGCTGAAGACGTACTGAAGGCGGCGTTGACTTTGAAGTCCTTCAATTCTAGGTCGTTATCGGTAGATTTCTTGCAAAATCTCGAGCTTCAAAATACTGCAAAAGTTCATCTCCGTCAATCTCGGATTGAAGTTTTGTTTGGAAGTTGAAAAGTTGTCGAAGAGAAGAGCATTGGCGGCTTCCCATGTGGCTTCCGTACACAGACATCCGAGTATGAGAGGGAGGCACCATCAATGCGCTGTCCTTCGATAACACTTGAATCCAAATGAACGACATTGGTTGAAGATCGATATTGATAAGTTGCTGTCGACATCATCTCTTGAAGTTGCGAGCAATTACTGCTATGAATCTCAGATTAGTAGAGTGTCTCGCCATGGCTGCACCTGCAGACATTGCACCGGCAAACATAGCTTCAGCAACTACAGCACCAACAAGCACAGCACCAGCATGTAAAACGCCAGGGAAGTACGACGATTACTGGGACGAAGAGAACAACGACCGGCAATTCATCATCATGTCCTACCAGCCTGAAAACGTAAAGAATACAACCAGCTTCATCCACCAGAGCATCGTCCATGCAGACGGCGACAACGCTTTCGCTGTCAATTCGACCGTATAGACACTTTGCGACCCTGGCGCCAACTGCTCCATCGTCCACAACGAGACGGTTTTCACCCTCCGACCCAAAACTCGTAGACTTCGCTTGGACTCGCTCGCTAGAACCCAGGACGTTTACATCGGTGAAAATGGTAGAATGGAGTACAGGAAAGTCGATTATGAACCTGAAAAGGACAAGGACGTGGAGTTTGACCTCCAGGGTCAATGGACGCATACTCGATCGGGCACTGGAGCTGGGATTTTGAGGCTGGCGGTCTCTTCAGCATCTCTGTTCCTTGGGCAATCTCTGTCCTAGGACCTGTATAATACTTTCCTAATCACCTCAGAATGAAGTTTCCCTATCATAGTGGCTTTATCAATTGAGCGCCCTTCGTAGTACAGCTAAGCTGAATTGAATCCGCGCAACTCGATATCGATATCGATATTGATAAAATTTTGACGACACTCTTCTTCAAGATTGCCAGAAATTCATTGGTATCCATTCGACCTGGAGTTAGGGGACTCTAAAACTAATCGTACCTTCGATGTCGAGACACGGGAAGAACACTGACCTGATGAAGCCATTGTGCTACTGTATTGCGGCTGATCGTCAATGCAAGTCCGCTTCTGCTCTCGGATTTTATGTTTCGCACTTGGCAAAGTGATCAAGTAACGCAAGATCGCTGTGGCCAAATATCTGGCAAGATGATCTTTGAACCCTTGGAATTTAGTCATATCGATCGTACTTAGCTGCAGTGGAGTAGGCTGGGGTCCGAGGCCATAAATTGAAGAACGGGGTGTGACATTGTAATCACATTCTACTCCCCAAAACCTTAGGATCAGAAGGCAAAGGTCCCAAATCCGCCTTCCCCCCCGTCTTCCAATCAAGACTCGGCTTCGTCATCTTATAACTCTCCCTCTCCCTCCACCCCTCCCACCACTTCGCCAATTTGGGTCTTCCAACTTTCCAATCCCACCCTTTTGATCGCGCCTCGGTACAATCTATTACCACGGCTACAGCCACTTCTCCCATCCCACCTTCTTGAGAGAGGAATTTCGTGCCTGCGGAGTCGCGTTCTAGGGCGTCGAAACCGCGCTGGATTTTTGCGGTTTGGCCTTCTATCCATTCGGGCATTGAGATGTTTTTTTCTTTGCGAATGGTGTTTTCGTAGGTTATTAGGATTTGAGCGTCTAGGATTCCGTCGGCGACGGAAGAGAGGGTTCTTTCCCGGGCGCGGTTTAGGTATCTTTCCCTCTTATTTTCCGCACCGGAAGTAGAATCGGAACAAGCTGTATCTTTAAATGTCTCGCAGATGGCTCTTGAATCGAAGATTGCCACGTCGCCGGCTTTGGGGTCGTGGATTATCAATGTAGGGATTTTGGCGAGCGGGTTCCCGGCTGAGACGAGGTCTTTGTTGTTGTCGGACCAGCCCGGGTAGTCTAGAATCGGACAGACGACGACTTTTTGAAGGGTTATGTGGGGGGTTAGGGAGAGTTCGTGGGCGAGCATGTAGACTTTTCGGGAGTAGGGGGAGAGGGGGTGGTAAATTAGTTTCATGGAGGGGATTTGAGGGGACATTATGGAAGGGAACTATGGATAAGATTCATGTTGTAATGGGTGGTGATATGGAAAGGTGTGAGGTGATGGGAGGGAGTATTAGTTTGGTAAATATTAAAATGATTGTGAAATAGTCGCGTCTCAAAGTTGGCCGAGGTTGAGTAGACCGTCTCAAAAGATTTCGCATCCATCAAGGCTTCTATTCTTCCTATATCTCCCCATCTTTTCCGAGTGTTGTGAGGGCATGAGCAAGAGTTTATTAGGCATACCAAGAGTTGAAGTGGTGAGACAAAGAGAAGGTACTGGCTACCTCTCCTGTAATCGCTCAAGGATCAATCTGTCCTACCATCATCAACTTCCGCACGAGAGTGGAGCTGAGTCCTCGATGTTCATTGTCATTCATTTCTTCTAGCTTGGGAATGAGGAGAACGAAATCCTGCGTCTTATTCACGCGACAGAAGAAGAAGGGCGCGCTTTCTATACAACCACGAGTTAGCCTTTGATTCGATGGAGGAGTCCGCATCCTATGACCTTCTTCTGGAATAGCAATTCTTTTTGCGGCTTCCAACGATTCCTTCACAAACCAAATCATCCACGGCGTGGCATCTTCGCTCAGTCTCAACAGGCCCTCTTTGGTCACGAAGTCAGCTCCCCTGGTGATGTCGCTGGAAATCATTTCATCGGTATCCAAAGCATGGAAAACTCGCGAACCGAGACGGATATCGTTCACGCCACGAAGAAGTGTGAACCTCAGCTCATATTTATCTAACCTCGTCGCCTCCACAGGCTGATCTCGAAAGGTGTCCCATATTGCAATATCCAATACCGAAGCCCAGCCTGGAAATTCAGGGTCTCCATACCACAGCTTCATCCTCTCCGTTAATTGAAAATGGATATCGTAGCCTTCACTTAGCGGCCATTGTTCCAGATAGGTCGGTTCTTGCGGTTTCTGGCCATGGTGTTGTAGCTATGTTCGGAACAAGGCAGGATAATTGCACCGACGATATTGAGACGAGTGTGGGCCTGGATATAGACATAGTTAAGCAATTCCAGGTGGGCTATGTGCGGTGGATAGAAACACCCGTCAAAGAGGAGGACTCGGTTGACTCGGTCGCGGTCAAGGAGGCCACTTGACGGGCGTGCGCTGAAGTGAGGTTGCGGTCCGCCTGTGGGCTCGATTCGATTATTGTATACATGGTTCAAGTAGTACTGTAGCGAATCTGAAGATGGAGGTGCGTCTCCGGTGGCGGATCTCGACGAGGTAACGTTGCTGTTGCTGAATTGTCGTGTGGGCGGGGGGCTACATTACTAAACACTATAAGCTGTCCAACATGAACATTTGTTGTGTTCTTTCACGAACACATTGAAGGATCCTGACAGGTTGTCAAGGTGATAGGTCCATTCTTTTCTTGCTCCGTTGATGAATCAAGACACTCTTGACGAGGAAAGTCGAGGTACCTGTGAACAAGTAGTTCATGACGCCCCGCTCACAGAGGCACAGAATGAAGAACGATCAACGACCCACCAGGCGAAGTCAGTCAGACGCTCATACCTATAGATCATTTATAAAAGCGACGGAGCTCAAGATGAAATCGTACTTGCCGCTCTCGCAAAGTTCTTTCCTCGTCCGGTACGTCCAGTGTCTCCGTCAATATCATTGCGACTCAAATCATTAACACTTATGTAGAAGCACGTAAGAGTTCCGTTCTTGAAGTTGCCCGGCGAAGTATGACGTAAAAGAGATCAAGAACTCACCTGAAGATCTCAAAGCCGATAGGAACAGATTTTGAACCACCCGCACCATTAATCCTATATCAACAGAACCAACACTTATGAAACTCTAGAACACTCAAAAGGAGAAGACACCTGAAGCCCCCGGCAACTTCAAAAGCAGAAACCGTCGGAAATCTATTAGTACCAATCTCAAAAAGAACTTCTCGATTCATAAAACACATACTGGTGGGATATCGTTTAAAACCCCATAATAGTCCAGTCCAGTCCAGCCCAGCCCAGTCCAGCCCATTCATCTGCTTTGGAACGCCCTATGCGTACATATAATTGATACATACTTTTCCACCACCCATATGAACGCCTTGTAGATGATATTCCTATGCTTCAACCATTTCATCGCCGTCAATTATACCCAAAAGCCTGGCGTAGGCGACGGTGGTTCTTTGAAGATCGCGATGCTTACCAAGTATAAGCACGACATCTTTCAGGAGATCCACTCTCTTCCAGCCGAGTATTTCATCGTCAGGCGTATACCAGCCCTTGCCAATCGCATCTTCAACGCTCATTCCCTTGCCTTCCTCGGCGTATAGCTCACCCAGAAGAGTTCGTAGAAACTCTTCGGTCTTGTTCTTGAGACCTTCCGCTCCAAGCCGCTTCGCATACATGAGCAGGTAAATACGAAACTCTTCTCTTGCGCCAAGTGTCATCGCTGCAGCTACTCGGTTCTCTAAGTGAGCCACGGACACGTTGGCCTCGAAGCCTTCGAAGCCTTCTGCGACCAGCAACGCTTTGATCAATTTCTGCAAGAAATATGATCTGCCTCGCAAAAGACCATGGGTAGTAGTATTCCGTTCGAGTACTGGAATAATACCTGCAGAAAAGTTCTCCAAACACACCTCGTCGTTATCATCCAGACCTTTCAATTGAGGAGCCGATGGTTGTAAATTCCCGACAGATGTATCTGCTGTATTCCAGTATTGCGAGGCGATAGCCCACCATTGCTCAGATAATCGTTGCCAAACGTACATTGTAGGCGAGTACACGTAGCCATCCCCATTGCTCATTGCGACAACAACTTTTCCTTCCGAGTTGAGACGGGCAAAGACAATGCCGGGAGCGCCGGTCAAGTGAGGACCTTGAGAATGCACAGCAATGTCGAGGATCGGAGCCACCGAGACAGGAGGATGTGGCGATGACAGAGTTTTGATATTCCAGACATGGCATACGCCCACGGCGGAGATGCAAAGGAGCCACCAGCCTCTGCAGTCAAGAATGACTGGCTGTGCTTCTATCACAAGGGCATTGAGCAGTCTTCGGCCTGCTGGCGTCCAAACATATAGTGATCCATCCTCACATCCCGCGGCCCAGAAGTTCTTGTTCCCTGTAACAAGCAGGACTGGTTTTGGAACATAATCCTGCCATATAGCTTGGCCGTGTCTTGAGCAGTTGATTCGCGTAGGGTCTCGATCTTGCGGACGGCCTGTCCTTGACGATCCCGTGGCATTCCGCGCTTCGAGCATGACTGTGTCGTCAGCAGCGCTTGCTGGCCCAGGAGGGTTTGGCTCACTTCCGTCCGCGGTTCGTACGATCACGCTGCGTAGAGTGGGAATCGCAAGTCGCACTTGACTAACAGTAAGCGCTGGACTAATAATTGCTGGTCGCAAGACTTCGGAGAGATCAGTGGGAGGTCTTGGTCCGCCCTGCGGCGGCATCAAACCATCAGGAGTATTGATTACGGCAGGAGCCGCACCATTCTGTACCATCGATCCGAGGCGCTTTTCTGTTCTCCTCTCATCATCGCCCTCAATTTCGGCGAACTTGCGTTTGTTTCCAATCAACAAGGCAGCTAGTCCGCCCTTGGGTAGACCCTCATATGGTTTCGAGAGGTCTAATATGGCGTGTGGTGCATCTGCTCCTGCACGGGACCCTGACGCGCCCGCCAGAAGTTGTGTTTGTGGTAGTGTTGACTCAACGCCAGCCGATGAAATCAGCAAAGGTTTTAATCGTTTCTTCCCGTTCACAATTTCCACTCGCTGCTTGAGCTGCGTGATCTTCGGGTCTTGCTGAGGCTGTGGCGGCTGTGGAGGCGTGGCCGTTGCGGTTCCATTCGTTGGTGGTTGGCTATTGACTGTTATCGAAGGACCAGATATAGACCCATTTGTTCGCGCTGGCTCAGCACTGCCATTGACTGCCGGCTCAGCACCACCGTCGCCCATAAGTTCTCCCATTCTCCCTTGGACCGCCTTTTGTTCGCCTGCTTTGCTCAATTCTTCGAGCCGTAGCGCTTCTGGTCCTTCAATGACACCTGCTTTTCGTCCCGCACCATACTTCGTCAGAGCCTTCTCGTTCTCAGCAACGGAAGCCGCGTATCCCAACTCGCCAGGTTGGAAAGCAACGCACAAAATTCCACCATCTAGACTGCTGACATAGACTGTTTCTCCATCTGGTGACCAGGCAAGGTCAGAGATGGGTTTCGAGCACAGCTGCTGTGTCACAACGAACGGCCTCGCATAACTGGTATTCCATATGCTCAATGTTTTATCGTGTCCTCCGCAGGCAATTACCGTGACGGATGGGATCATCGCATGGCCTTGGGCATCGATAAGATCGTCTGTCAGCTTTTCTCGGTAGAACATGCGAGGAGAAAACGCGCAAACTTCAACAGGGCCTTCATGTCCAATCAAATTTATATCACTGTCCCACGTTCCACGATTTACGATTGCTATTGAGTTGACAGGTCCGTTGACTGCATTTGCAGCAGCAATGTGATTGCCGTCCGGGGACCAAGAGCAACGTCGGAAATATGTCGTAAGGGGAGAGTTCATGAAAGGGGCGGTGATGGTGGTTTCGAGCATGAAATTGCTTATTTGATCTTGCGGAGTAGCGTTGGGAGGAGGAGATGTAAATCTAAAGATCTTGATCGTTCGGTCGTCGCTCGCAGTTGCAAAGTACTTGTTTGCAGGGTCGAATGTAATGCCTTTGACATGGCTCTGATGCTGTGACAGCTGCTTTAGCTTCTCAAACGTGTGCCCCGACCAAATCACGATCTTCGAATCGAGTCCAACTGTGACGAGTATCGAGGAGTCGTAGGACCAGCCCAGGTCCTGAACATCGTTGTCATGGCCTATAAGACGTCGGAAAACGCGCCAGTTCTCCACGGGCGGTGGTTCGTTCGAGCCTATCACTTATCAGCAGAGTCCTTGCTCATAGCAGCCGTATGTACCAACCAAACGTATGCGCGTGGGAGGGAGGATTTGGGTCCAGAATGTACACGCAGACAATCTTATCGTCGGCGCCCGACGCCAGGTACTTGTTATTCCCTGAGAATCTAACAGTATGAATGGTTCCCGAGTGGTTGCTTATAGCGGCGAGCTGTCGCGGCTTTGTATAATTGGGGTCCTGGGAGTTAAGGATGGCTTCGGTCGACCAGATCTTTACGTGGGCATCTGCTTCTCGTTAATACCATAGCATCTATAGGACCCAAATCGCGTACCTCCAGCTGCCGTAACTAATCTTGTGCCATCTGAGGAAACGTGGCAGCTATAGACTTCGGCGTCTCTGAGTTCTCCTGTTCGCGATCAGTATGTGCATGGCTTCGCGTTTCACAAAGGGTATATATCGCACCGCCATGGGTCAGCCAATGAGGCTTTATGATATGCATATTCGTGATGGTTAGCTATGGGACAGCTTCATACTCGGTTTGCGCAATGGCCGGAGAGATTATGGCGGTGTTGCTGCGGCCGTGGTGTTTCTCTTACTGCCACTTCGGCTCCAACGCTTTCACCTCTTTCACGCGTCCGAGACCCTGACTTGGCACATTCAAAGTACTTTCTCTTTCTTTCAGCCATGGATGACCTCAGCTATACACAAACACCAAATCACAATTCACACTATGGGCCTCTCAGATTTTGAGCGCGAACTCGCCGAAAAGTCGACGAAGCCCTCCAGCAAGAAGCGCGAAAGAAGTCGGAGTCGCGAGCGCCATCACAAGGTATGTTCATTCGTTCAAGCTTATGGCGCATTTGGAGGCTTCATGTCAATATAAAGATTTCCGAGCGAGTTGGACAGAATTGCTGGGAAACTCGCTCCCTCTCCAGTCTCTGTGCACTATAGGTACTAACAATCCAACAGCACAGTAGCAGTAAAAGACACCATCGCGAACATCATGATCGGGAACACAAAGACGCGGAAGATTTTCGCTCGAAGCACAGGAGATCGAGACACTACCGCGACGAAGATTCAGATGAGGGTGAACGATCACGTAGAAAGCGAAAGGAGAAGTCGAAATCTTGGAAAAAATCCGAAGACGAAGACGATGAATGGGTGGAGAAAGGGAGCTACGATGCGCCCCCTAACGAGGACAACCTAGACGACCTACTTGAGGCTGCAGCAAGCAAGAATCCCACACGTCAATCCTGGATGGAGGCACCGTCTGCCATGGATGTAGACTATGTTCAAAGGCGCAAGGTCGAGGAGAAACCCGTCACGAGCCAAGCTACCCAGAAGGATTACCAACTGAAAATGCATAAGAACGAACTAAACACCTGGCTACTCGACAAGTTGGAGGACACCAATTCGTCAGCAAGCGCGCTCAATAAACCAGCCGAACACGAAGTGGATTACACGTTTGGGGACAAAGGAGCTCAATGGCGAATGACGAAATTGAAGGCTGTTTACCGGCAAGTAGAAGAGTCGGGAAAACCTTTGGAGGAGATTGCTGAAGAGCGTTTCGGTGATCTTCGCTCATTCGACGATGCGAGAGAGGAGGAAATTGAACTCGATCGACGCAAGATGTATGGGCAAGGCTATGTTGGGAAAACAAAGCCAAGTGGCGAATTGTTTGAAGAACGCAAACTTAGCAAAGGCATGCGACGAGGCTCTTCCTCACGTCACGCACGGGATTCTCCAGACTTGCCTGCCCAAGGCACTGTCATAGACGAAACTTTTGCGCCACGACCGATGGCTCCAGTGCTTGATCAGACCGCTTTGAACAAGCTTAAAGCTCAGATGATTAAGGCTAAATTGAAGAAAGATCCCAAGGCGGCGCTGTTAGAGGCTGAATACAATGAAGCGGCGGCAGCAGCGAACCGAAGAGGCCCGGATGTGGTGGTGCTAAATGCTATGGACAGTCGAATGCTAGCAGGAAGCAGGGAAGGTGAAGTGATCAAACTTGAGAACAAGCGAGGTCGAGAGCGTGGTCTCGTCAAGGAGAACGAGGACATGTCCATCGAAGATATGGTCAAACAAGAAAGACGGACAAAGAATCAAGGTGAAGGCATGGCTTTCGCGGAGCGCATCGCCAAAGATGCAAAATTCGACAACGACCTGGACTACATGGATGACAATGCCGCAAAGCTTGCCAAGCACGTACAGAAGTCTGAGATCAATCTCAAAAGCACGGCCATTGGTGATTACCAGAAAATGAATCGCATTTTGGACAACTGCCCTCTATGCCATCATGAGAATAAAGGCGCCGCTCCCGCAGCCCCCGTTGTGTCTCTGGCGACCCGAGTGTATATGACCATCCCAACAGAACCAGAATTGGTTGAAGGCGGCGCATGCATTGTTCCTCTTGAGCACAGGACGAACCTCATGGAATGCGACGATGACGAGTGGGAAGAAATCCGCAACTTCATGAAATCTTTGACACGTATGTATCACGACCAAGGTCGCGACGTCATATTCTATGAAAACGCCGCAGCTCCACACAGGAAGCTACATGCGGCACTTCAAGCTGTACCTCTGCCATACAGTCTAGGAGAGACTGCGCCGGCTTTTTTTAGGGAAGCCATCTTGACTGCAGACGAGGAGTGGACCCAGCACAAGAACCTCATTGATACCTTGAAGAACGCACGCGATGGCTTGGGGAAGCAAGCTTTCCGAGGGACATTGTCGAAAGAGATGCCTTATTTTCATGTATGGTTCGAGCTGGATGGAGGTCTCGGACATATTGTAGAAAACTCTAATCGATGGCCCAAGGGAGATTTATTTGCAAGAGAAGTCATCGGCGGTATGCTTGATCTGGAACCCGGTGTTATCAAGCGACAAGGCCGATGGCACAAGAATGATCGAAGGGTCGACGGCTTCAGGAAGAGATGGAGGAAGTTCGACTGGACGAGGATCTTGACGGAAGGTTAAGTGCAGCTAGTTGTTTGTCTGGCCAAGCACACAGTGGACCGACAACGAAAACCCACTCACAAGGCTGGTTTTGAACTTTGCAGTAACATGGCACGACCAAGCTTACCGCCCGGTGCAATCGATCGATATCTTCATGTAAAAATTGAACAGGATGAACACATCGAAATCGCCGAATCCGGCCCAAATTCCATCCACGACGACAAAGAAGGTAGGCACGATCCTTTTTTTCCGAACGCGGCCATCCGCGAATGTGTGTACCAGTCCCGTTCATTGCCTGTGTTCACCGCTCCATCTCAATTTGGTGTTCGAATAATCGAGGCCAGTTTTATTACATGATTGTCGACTTCATTACGGAATACGGAGACGTATTCTGGCCAAGAGAGGCACAGCTCTCCGGCTCTCATCGTGGATATACCACCAGAATCTGAATTGGATGTCACACTCAGCAATAAGCCAGCAGGCCTCACTGAAAACAGGCATCGGCGTACATCATCGCCAGCTGGGGCGACCATTGTCCTCGACTCATCTTGACGTAAGACCACGACCAGACAACAAAATATACCGGCGATAGTATCTGTGACGTGATGATGACGGGGTGGTTGTTCATGGCCTCGGCCAAGAAATATCGAAAGTCATAGTTTGGAGGGTTGGAATCTGATTTCGATTCGCGAGTAGTGTCAGGTGTATTGCAACCTGGAGTGAGTGGTGGTGTCGAGGCGTTGGACTGGAGGATGGTGAATTGATGAGATGTTGGTTGAGAGGGTGATGATGGGAGTACTGGAGAGAGCAACTCTGATGTACTCGGCCGCGATGAGTCCCGTCGTTCGGTGGCTGATTGTGTGGGTGGCATTGATAAGTTTGAGCGCCGAAAGGACTTGCCAATGCTGAGGTGTGATAAAGATGATCTCTTCCTTTTTTGAGGCATTTTTGCGACACACCTCTTTGAGGACTATCCAATTTGAGGACTGCAGTGGTTCAAGGTATAGGAAATAAAAATGTTCAATTCCACACAGTATTGAGACGCGTCTAGCTGTCATACCTCAATAACACTTCCTTTGCTCTTAACAGCCGACTACTTTCTTCGGGTACCAGGTAACTTCAATCGCCACCAAGAGCAGTGAGTAAGATTATTACCAGTCCAATCATAGACACAACCCACCAGCGAAACCAGTCTCCTAGTTCCATGTTTACCACTCCATGCACTGCGAAACCAAGCACCAGCAAAGAGCTGTATTGCGGTCTCATCTCCGAGAATATTCTTCAGGCAGCATCTGAGTATGGAGAATTAGCTGAATGGAGAGTGGTAGATGGTGGATGATAAGCAATGAGTCGGTAGTCTAGACACGTGGATCGCTTTCAAGACCGGCGCGCATACCTGTTGCGATTGCGACTCTGGTGATGAGAGGTACGGTCTCTTCACCTCTCGAATCTTGATGTATATGGGTTGCCTTGTGGACGCGATTGTCGCAAGGTTCTACGTGCGAATTGTCTCACCATCAAGGGTCACACATGATCCTCTGTGGTTCTTGCAACGATGAAACATGTCCTCCCGTACCATCAAAGTCGTTTGTGAGCATTAGATGAAAGATGTGACAGGAGAACCAGCCACCGACGTAGCTGAGCCCATGACCCGTAAGATGGGATGTCTTAAGGCTAGCATAACGTCAGTGACTACGAAAAGCAATTGAGATCGGCAGGATTGGCAGGATTGGCCATTTCTTTTGTGCTCCAGCTTGCCCAGGGCATCTCCTATCCGATCAAGCTAGCTGAGATGGACCGAAAATCTCAATTTCGACCATCATAGACGCGAGAGATGCATGTCGTCCGCGCGCCTGTTTGAGATGATGCGCAGGGCAAGGAGGCATCCTCGGAGATATGTTGGTGAGGATAGTATTCAGAGGACGTGGATGGCGAGAGTAGGAGAGGACGAGTGAAGAATGAGGAGTGAGGATGAGGTTGATGAAAGCAAGGCTCTAAACTGTAAGCCACCCTCAGGCACTCTATTCGCTGCACTTGTGCCGCTATTTTTGGGCGGCGGATTATTCTTGGCCCACAGTCCGCAGTCCACAACACCAAACTCGCACCAACGCTATGGGATCAACGCGTGCATGGGGGCATGCCTGCATTCGGGTCAAGGAAAACACGGGAGTAACAATCGAACTCCCTAGACTTGTTAAAAACTGCCATCCCTTACAAGCTCTGTGACACCAACCTCTCATCGAAACCACTCTCTCTAACACCCTCTTTACTTCGAGCGCGCAATTGTGCTTCTCATTCCTTCCATTAATAAAACAATTCACCATCTTTCCACAAAGGTAATTGAATCTTCCATTCCATATCAGGCCCTCCTTCCATAGCAGCCAGCTTGAATACCATCGTCTGACAGGCGAGTCTCACAGCATATGCAGCACTAAAGCCTCTCTCCACCACTCTCCACCATTGAATCGTTTCGAAACAAAATCCACCACCGCCAGAATGTCTCCAGCGCCACAACAATCCAATTCCGTCCTCTTCGATACTGCCATTCAAGTCGTACCAGTAGGTACTCTTGCGTCACAAGACCTGACCGGCCTTCCAGTCAGCGCCACTGCCACTGCCACATCAACTTCGGAATCAACTTCGTCGCCATCCTCCTCAACAGCATCTCCGCTCGATGACCAAGCCCATGGCTCAGGCAAGAATATCGGCATCGCAATAGGCATCGCCATTGCAATCATTTTCCTTGCCATAACCAGCACACTTCTCATCTTCTGCTCGCGAAAGCGCAAACAAGCAAAGCAGGCAAGATACTCCGGTAAGCACAGACAATTCTCACTCTTTACAAGGCCATTCATGGCACCACCTTCTCCAAGTGGGACTGCTAAAAACATCTGACCCGCAAGGCAATAATTTCCCTCCGGAGAATTATTTAGAAAAAGCATTCTTACCCCAGCTCGTCAAAACGAGGACTCCGAGAAAAGGAAAATAAGCTAACATCTCACCGCAAAGAAGCCCGTCTAATCCGACGCTCCGAAATCGAAGACGCACCACCACCCTATCTCCCTTCAAAAGCACACTTCGATCACAACTCCATGCAAAAAGGCGACCTCCCAGCAACAGCAACACGTCCACAAGGTATCGTCATCAATGAGCGCGCAGTAGCCCATCCAAACCCACCATTGCGTCCAGTGAATGCGGAACCGCCTCTACCACTTCGAGCAGCAGCAGCAGCACCACCACTCCGATCCGACACTCAACCATCCATGCCAATGACTCACATGACCGAAGGCTCGTGGGCGACGCTCCCAACCATGTCGACGCAGCCGACGTTGCCCAAGGCGTGGCTTCCCGGTCGCTTGGCCCCGGTACCGAATGAGAATATGCATAGTCGGTTTTCTTTTTGATGTGGAATTATTGAACCGACTTTCCTCACGTTTGGAAGGGAATTCTGTTTGTAGTGTCCTCGCCATTTTACGATTCGCGATTTGGGGGCTGGTTTCCTCCAATGGAATTGGTAAGATATCTCTTGCATGCACTTGGCGTTTGATTGGTCTTGCCTTTCTTTGTGGGCGGTGTTTGGAGTACTTGTAAGATTAGCATAATCCCATCGCGAGTTGGAATCTTGGGATTTCCTTGAACCATGGGATTTGTTCGAGATACGCGGGAATTGTTCACTGGAAATTGGGAAATGGGAGGGCGAGATGTTATGATGTTTTTGTAGATTATACCCCGGGGTACGATACGTCCATGCCACTCGCTAAGTACGAGCAATAATTGAAAGTAATGAATTATTGACCTTTTCCATTTCATCGTTGCCGCTTGTAAGCCTGCTCTGGCGGTTTCAAGTCCTTCGAGATATTCTTCACCGGCCGAGTGTGCGGGGAGCACAAGCCTTTGATCCAGGTTCTGTTCCATCCGTTTTCCCGGCAGAAAGATGGTCATGGACAACCTCAGACGGCTCATCCCGTTCCCGCCTCAATGCATTAAGACACCTCTTCTTCTGGGGCTGTAACACCGACCATGGCGTACAACCCGGTAGTTTCATCCGAAGTAATGAAATCCGAAGGCCTCCAAGTATCGCTCAACATAGCTTCCTCATCGTAATTGTACACGCCTGTCGACATATTGGCGTAATCGGTCCCAATCACCGACACAAATTGAATCTCAAATCCATCGTTGTTTGCTTCTTGTCGCACAATACCCCAAAATGTATCCATTAAAACAGACTCCACAACACACGCCCAGGTAGGAAACTCAGGATCATCCTCCCACATGGTTTTCCTCTCCCTAAACCCGTAAAAAAGGGAATCGTGATCCCAAATCGTGAGCCTTTGGCGACATCTATCATCACAAAGGCAAGATCAGGGCTGCTACGACGTTTAATTCCTCGTGATTGCGGGAGTAGAGATGTCTTATTAGGTTGAGGTGGGCGATGTGGGGGGGGGGGGGGGGGATTAAAACAACCGTAGTAATGTAAAATTCTATTTGAGCGGGACTTGGAGAGAACTTGGTCTTTAGCGAAGAAGCCGCAGGCTGACTGATTGTCGTATTCGTAGTAGGCATTGCTTATGTAGTGTTCAAGGGAGGTCTTTTGGGAATTGTTGGACCATGGTGGTGGTGTTGTTGAGGTTGAGGGTGATACCGAGGTGTTATCCGTGCAGGTGGAGGACAAAGAAGTCTTGTCGGTGTTATATGAAAACTTTGGGGATATAGGTTGGAGGGAAGGTCTAGTCTCCTCATACCGAGGAGGAAGTAGCGTATCGTTGACAGAACTATGCGATGACGAGGAAGCTCGCGACGGCGACAACAGTCTACTTTGTTTTTCCTGTCTTTGGCTATATACTTTAGATCCGGGAGGGAGAGAGACGGCCTCGAAATCGTTGGCCAAATCCTCCATTGTGGCCGGCTGCAACTAGTTGTGATGGAGAAGATGTTCAGAATACAATGTATGGTTAACTTACATGTTACCGGCGAAGAAATGTCAAATCCAACCTACAGCTTGTTGACAGTGTTAAGACAGTGTTAACACTCTAGCTAGACCCGTTCGATCTGATGTTATGTCCATGCTCTTAATCAAACTAAACCGAGCATCAGTGCTCTGATATCGAATATTAGGTCGGTATTGTCGTGATTGAGACACCGGGTTATAGACATCCTCATTGTGGAGTCGAGTGTATGTTTCTCCCTTTTCACGAGTTCGGGAGTATGGATACTGATTTTACTTCCAGTCAACCTCGATGCAATCTACAGATGCCGCCAAACCGATAAAGCTTCAGGCGTCATCTTCGTACCGACAGCATCTGATTGCCCATACAGAAATTACGTCAGCTCAATGGATAACAGCAAGATGATGAGTGGAATATCGAAAACTCGAAGGAGATTACACCTGAAATGGCAACTATTATTTTGGGTCCACATCGCAAGCCATCAGACCCCCCAACGAAGACTGAAGACGTCCCGAAGAAGCCTCTTGTGTGTTTAATCTCGATGGACGCTTGACAAATTCCTAGCCTCGTGTTGTTATTGGTGTTAACAAAAACTTTCTTCAACACTACCAAGTTCCGTGAAATACTGGGCTTTGCGGGCTTAGTCTTCAACAACAGAACTTCCTGCCAGCAATATCTTACCTGAAATCGTTGATGATTCTCTCACCTGAATTTTGGACAAAGACATACTAACCGTCATTCGGGTTGGAGCGGGAATCTATCCTGCTTGCCCTCGACACGAATCTTCCAACACAAAGCTGAAAACGATACTGCTGATGCCTACGAGTAAGTTTTCTTCTGCCATGGAACTTAATTCGTGCTTACACAATCTTAGCCTAGACGCATCTTCGATTTTGGCCAGCTTCGGGAGATCAAAGGAATTGCTCAAAGTGGTACCCGTTGGCCTAACTCGACCCTCGACCTCTTGGTATCTTCCGCGATCCAATCATCCTATCAATTTCATCGACAAAAGCATGTCCTCCGATACTGACCTCGAGAAATATTTGGTGCAAGCCTACTATGGCCAACGCCCCGTCCAGTCCAAACCATTCTTTCGCACGCCATCTACCTCGCCACGCCTGAAAGAGGGCATCACAAACCGCATTCTCATCTACCGAGGGTGCTTCAATCCGCCACATATCGCTCACCTTAACATCCTTCGTTGCATATATCTCCGAGCCAAATCCGAGTTCAACGTGATCGCCGCCCTCGTCGTAGCACTAGCAGACGATTCTTGTACAACTAAGTTTCCAGACCAAAGCGACAAATCCCTACTCTTTTCATGGGAGGAGATAAAGAAATTGTGGGAGCAGGATGTGCAATTCCCAGACTGGGCTTGTGTGATCGACGTAGACGAGTGGAGAGATTGGGTGCAACCCGATCTTCCTACAAACACGAGCGAGGACGGATTCGAGGTCAAGTTTGTCCAAATTATCGGGCCCGATCACATCACCCGTGCCATGGGGTATAAATATGAGGGTGAAACGATGACGAGTGACGCGGGTAGACCGGCAGACTTTGTCAGCGTGGACGGAATGTTGAAGTTGTCAAATTGCCGCCTTTGAAGAGGTGGGAGAGCCCTAGCTCATGCCCACCAAAAGTCAACAAGATCGAACCTCTAGACGATGCAAAGCAATGCGGAAACTCAAGTCAGGAAACGCCAGAGGGAAAGACTGAGACTGAGGAAAAGAGTTTCGTAACGCAAAAATCGAAGATTCATCGTCCCACAAGTCGTACAGGAGTATTCGGCGGAATTAATGGGAAGACAAAAGAGTATCTGAGAGGCTACGTTAGTGCTATACTCGAGAAAATAGCTGGGGGACAAACTGCACACTACCACCAAGGATATCGAGATGGACTGACTCACCTGACTGTCCCGAAACCCATTGTCCAGGAGATTTCAACCAGAGACAAACTATGTACTAAGAAAGGCTTGCGAAAGTCCCGCTCAACCAAGAAAGCCAAGCTCGCACCGAAAGCGAAAGCCAAGGCGCCAAGGAAGAAAGCCAAGAAGAGAAGAGAGGAGAATATTGTTTGCGAAACAGAAGTGGCCACTATCGAACACTTTCTGGACTTGCAATATTGTCGAGAAATCTGCGAGACGGCCGATCTTTTCTTCATGCCCACAGCTGAGAATTCGGCGTATAGAAAGTACACCAGCGCAACCGAAATTCGTAGCCTCATGAAGAACACGCAAAACGCCAGGGAGATCATGGAGGCATTGGCCAGTATGGTGTTAGGCCGCATCGCAAGGTTTTGTTGGAGTGAAACTGAAGGAGGTTGGCTGATTCATTCCATTGCATCAGACGATGGGATGGAGAGATATACTTGGGGCAGGTGACGTAGTTATATGCGAACGTGACTGGAAGATGTCAAGAACTTCCAGTTGTAGGTTCACGTACAACCTTGGTCACCATCTAAGAAACGAGTATAAAGAACATGTCGAGGGCTATGGTGGTTAGAGAACTGGGCAAGGTTGCGCTATCTGTAAACGATGAGTGTTAGCAAAGGCGTCTTGAAAATTGGTAGAGAGATCGGAATTGTATAAGAAAGGGAGAAGCCCACTGTTGGTTCAAATGTGACCATCCGTCTCCATCACACAGCACACATGTCGTGTTTTGAACAATCTTCAGTTGTTCGTCACTACCTCTCTCATGTCAATTCCTCCCGACAGCATCATCAAGCTTCCTATAATACATGAGAGGAGAATATATCGTAATCTTGCTGGCCTGCTCAATCTCCAGCAAGGCGTCATCCCTCAAATCTCGTTCGTCCGTAGATGGCCACATCAGAACGTACATGCAAAACGAGGGCGTGGAAATTAGCCGTCTCAGATCGCAAGAGATGTGCATTTGAATATAACCGCCATCCCAATTTTGAAGCGCCAAACCAGTAAATGCTCTTGCTCCATGTAAACACCAAGCACAAGATCGAAGAAAATGCGCTCTCATATATAATCCCTAGCACTCTTCTGTAATTCTATTAGCCTCCATCCTCTTGTCTCTGGGTTGCTGACATCTTCCGGAATCCTGGTGACACCGATGGCATAGGTGACCTGCTGAACCTTGTCGTCCATACCAGCTGCCAGTTGCTTCGTCTTGATGTTTTTGTACGTGTGAACTTCCTGTGTTCTGGCTGTAATGATGAAAACAGGGATGTCGTTTTCCAATAATCGAGCAGAAAGAATATCTACATGTCGAATATCCAGAATACGTCCGTCCGATCTGAGGCCAGCCGTTGTGTATTGCCTCATCAATGCCTCGTAAACCTGGTATTGTGGTGTTGACAGCCAAAGCTTTAGGACTGCAATGTCACCCTTGACGTATGCATCCAAAACCTCGGGTAGGATGTATTCGCGCATCTCTTGGAGGAAAGGTTCGATTTGAAATGACGGATCCATTTCTCGGAACTTCTTGATGACCTTGGCCGTCTCATTCTCGGCGAAGAAGCCTGCGACACTGTCACTAATGCTGCGTGCTGTGGTAATGAGAGGATTTTCGGATTCGTTGTAGGTGGATTTGAGTGAGAAGAGGCCTTGCATCATGCGGTTGTTATCGCGGAATTCACTCCACTTCTCTTTCCAAGCGGCGTCCTTGTGAAGTGTGACATTCACTCCGGCGCTGTGAAAAGGTTAGCTTTATGGTTGGGTCAGAGACCGGCTGAAAGAACATACTTTGGATCCTCTACTACTGGCCCTTCATCAGGTTTCCGTCCAGTCTTGGCCAATTCTTGAGCTTCGCGTGCCTCTCGCTTTTTCCTTCTCTCCTCTTTTTCAGTCCAGCCTCCATATCTCGACGAGCTCCCGTCATCAATGGTATTCTTGACGCTTTTGAATGCTTCCGTTTCACGGACAGGCCGTGTTACTTTCTCAATGCCAGATCCAGCAATAACTGCTCCCTTTCGAACCACTTTAACCACTGGTGTTTCCCACGTCCATGCAGCTCCAGATCCAATGGCACCAGCAGTCTTTTTCAGCGCAGCACCAGTTGTTGTACTTGCTGCTTCAGCGGCTTTTCCATACGTCGATTTTGCCTTTTGCAGCGTGGGGTTTTGTGTGAATTCTTGGTAGCCTGCAGATAGTTGCTTTGTACCCTCGTTCCATTCTTTCGAAGCCTTGAACTCGGACTGCAGAGTTTCGGTAAAGACTTGCCACGGAGTCTTATCACCATGTGGGGGCGGTGGCGGAGGCTTTTCTTTCGGTCTTCCATCCTCGTCTGTCTCGGTCTCTCCCTCTTTTTTGGACTCGCCCTCCTTTTTGGGCTCTTCAGACTGCTCGCCATCGGTTCGTGCCTTGGCTCCGGCGTCGGCTTCTGGGTTGGCAGCATCCGGTTTCGGAGTCGACTCCTTTTCTGCTACCGGCTCATCAGGTTTCTTTGTAGTCTGCTGTAGTGTCGATCTTGATGAATGAAAGTGGCGTATAAAAGATTGCGAGCTTTGGAGGAGTATAGAATGTGCGGAAAGTGGAGATGGTCGAAGAGGCGTAGATGATTGTCGAGATGCGGTATGTGATGATCTGGTGGTTTCTTCTATAGGCAATCGACGAGAAGAGGGTATCTGGGATGATAACCGTCGATACGGTGCAGTTCTGCCATATTTGGGTGTGAGAGAGGCAAAGGACCGCAGAGCATTCGGGCGCGAACAGGCCGTGGCCACGCTTTGGTTCAAACTTCTCATGCCGTGGCCGGATGTGTTGCCAGAGATCAAATGTATTATTGGTTGGTGGTAGGTAGTTGTTTTATCATGAAAATCTCACCATGTCGACTTCTCTAAGTCCCTCATCGCCGACGATCGCCGATATTTTCTAGGCCAATATCCATTGATCTCAACAACCAAACTCCACGCCATCAATTACAATTCCCCACCATGCCGCGCAAGGTCAGCATACAGCCAGTTTGTAGGACATGCAGAATGAAGCTGGTCCGTCCCACCAAACAGCCAATTCATCGCCCATTCTCCTCTACACCACGATGCCTCGACCAAGGGCCTCCACCCCCAGCCACCAGCTCTCTGGCTGGCTTGAGTCACATGGTGTCAAAACAATCCTCGAATCCCATAGGCCGCAAATCGACCGAGAGTACGCAAGGCATCACAAACAGGGTTTTCAGATCGGGGGGTATGAAAGATATTGTACCTCCATCCACCAAAGACACTGGCCTTTCCCGCATAAGAGAGCCACCGCCGGACCCACACCATCTACACATATATTCGACGAAACATAATACCCATCTTTGCTTGACGCGACCGAACACCGAGCCCATCCTTTCTTTCAGCGCTGGCAATATTGGCTTCCGAAAAGGGCAGAGAGGGTCTTACGATGCTGCTTTCCAGCTCTCGTCATATGTTTTCAAGATGATGAAGGATCGGGGTTTGCTGCGGAGCGCGAATGGGAGGGACATGGATTCTGAGGACTTAGGAATCAAGACTGAAAGTCCGATCAAGAACATGGAGGTTATTTTGAGAGGCTTTGGGAAGGGCAGAGATGCTGTGGTCAAGGCAATAATGGGCAACGAAGGGCGCGGTCTGAGAGACAAAATCATCAGAGTTAGTGATGCGACGAGGTTGAAGTTTGGCGGAACCAGAAGTCCAAACCCCAGGAGATTGGGTTAGATGTTGTGGTCGATTTTGGGAGCATTTTTTGGTTGGAGCGAGAGTCTACACTTTGCATTGGGTGTAGATATATGTATAGAAATCTGCATTTCAGTCGGTGCATTTCAAATCCACGACTGGTAAGTTCCAGATACTAATCCTCAGGCGCAATTATGAACTGCCTCGAAATTTTGCACGTCTTTGAAGCACATCTACTACTGGTCTTGACTAACCCAAATCAGAATTAAGACGGAGAAAGAGTATGGATGACAGCTTCAGAATGTGAGCAGAACAAACGATGGTTCATTTTAACACCTCCAACATAGTAGCATTTCACAACTCGAGACCAGCTCATGTATCAATGCATTGTCCATACATACACTGTATTATGATGGCTTTTGCATGCTGAAATGGACACCTCTATTGTAGCATTCTATGCTAGGCTGATCAAAATGTTCCGCTCCTCCTATGGGGAGGAACGTGTCGTTGGTATTTGCATCTTGCTGCGGTAAATCACGATCCAGTGTCGTAGGAGACCAAATCAACATGTGTTGTGTAACGAAATACACAAATTTTCGTTGAATGGAGTATACTCTACCTGGGAATTGAGTTTCTCAATCGTAGAAATACATTCTCAGGATGAAGGTATCGGGTTTTAATTATCTTCAAGTACAGATGGTCGAGCGATCTCTATCACAATCATTAGTAAGATACAATCCATTCACTCTTCACTTTTCCACTCTACTTAGCATGACTCGGCATTTCTCTAACTACCTCTTGAGTCACAGCCTTCATCCTGGGGTCTACAAGATCAGCGAATGAGCTGTTCTTACGAGAAAGTCACTGATCGCGCTCTCAATCCATCGCATCGATGTCTTGCTATCACCTCGAGCCAGCCTCACATTAAACACAATCCCAAGTGCATTAGGTCTACTATCAACCCTCAGCACTGTCATTTCACAAACAGAACAATACCGCCCCTCTCACCCCCCATCCGACTACCACTTCAAATTCTGCGATAACGTACGCCTAGGCAACCAAAGCGGCTACTGCGAAGAACTCACCTCCCCTAACTCAAAATACACCAAACCTCCCTCAGAAACTCCAGAAAAGGTGTCATCTTTCATGGTTCCGGATTGGGCTGCCTGTTATCTGTACGAAAACAAGGACTGTGAGGGCCCCAAGGATGGGAGTAGTAGGTTTGATCATGATCGGTTCTGATTGAAGCAGGTGGGAGTTGTCCGTTTGGGGTGGGTGCTGGGAGGTGTTATCAGCATGGGGCTCAGAATTGTAATGATAGGGCTCAGAATTTCAAGTGTTTTCTCAAGCCTTTGTTTGCCGGATTATATGGTATTTCTCACATGTAAGATACATCACAACGATATCAGTACGTTAATGCCTGTTTTGTTCCAAAAAAAAAAGGAAACATGCTCTACATCTTATGGAAACAGATGGGGTCGATCCCGTTGTGTTTAAACGCGGTATACAGTCGAGGTCAGTTTTGCCCTGCCCCTCTGTCCACTAATCACTGACATACAAGGGAGTTTCTTACAATTCATGGCCAGAAACGGCCCCGATTTCACTTTCTTTCTTTTAGCAAAGTATCCCGTCTCTACGCATGCTTCAGAGTGGACTTTCGGGCAATCGATGCTCTGCCCGTGGCTTCACTTTTCAGACCAGTTCGCGCCAAAAATGCTAGTGTCTATCTGGTGGAGCAAGGGCCTCGTCCGACCAAGCGACAACAACATGGCGATCTCGCATATCGCACGACTTCTGAGCCCTCTGAGGCTCGTCTTGTATCTAGATTCCCACCCGCCTACACCCTGTAGTCAACGTCTTATACGTGCGGGCAGTAGGGTACCTCATTTGCCTTCAATCGAGAAGCAATTGAGCCGTGGGCATGCCATCCTGAGACCTACCCCGTGGCTGAAGCCCCGTGTGGCTGAGGAAGCCTGTATGGCTCAGGGCTCAATGGCTTGCTCGCTCACAATGAAAATTCACGTGCCCTGGCCTGCGTCCGGCCAATCAACAGATAAAACGTGCCAGATGACCGTGATCCGAAGGCGTGGCGAGATGGAGATAGATGAGCGATACTATGGACTCATGACTTGGCAAAGAATCTTTTACAAGCTTGGGACACAATATACAGATGCCGGCACCATCTTCCAGCTCCGAGCTTTATCTATTAGACTACAGATCACCCGACCAACAAAACCGTAGCCGCCGTTTGTTCCAACAAAGTGCTGGGGCGGAGGTGATATTACGTTGGTCTGTGTCCTGGTGATGCTGGTCTGTATAGAGTACCGTATACTATTCCGACCAAAGTCACTTGGCCGGAACATACGGTATAAATAAATGTTTCCACGGGAATTGTCCTCAATCTATCAGGCCTATGAGTGGGTTGGAGCTACTCGATATTTAAAACTCTTATAGCCTCCTCACTGAAACTTTACACCCTCCCCGTAGAAGACTTCCGACTTAGCTTTTCAGCCTTCTCTCGCAATCAACTACCTCACCTTACCAACCTCAAATATGCAACCCACCATCCCTATCCTCGTTACAATAGCAAGTTTGTTCGTTACCTCGGGTACCGCTGCTTCCGTTTTCTGCACAGATCCTCCGCCAGTTTGTGCCTATGGCGTGCCTAATGGCCAATGGAGAAAGGTAAGTAGTACGTCTTCCACCATATAGAAGCTATATATTACTAATAACCCTGTCTGCAGTGTCTGGCGGATCCCTGCGGCAATTATAAAGGCTCTCCTAATAAGTGTCCCGGGACCGGGAGGACGAAACCCCACTGCTGCTTTTACGGGAACTACTTCAACCAGGAAGTCCTCAATACTTATTGTAAATTCCCATGAGCAGGAGGAAGACGGTCGTGTTGGCGTGCGTGTGCTTGAAAATGATTCATGGTTTGGTATGAGGTGCTAAAATATGCAGTGATGCAAGCAAATTCATCGATTCTATCTGCACTCGTCCACGTCTCATTTCCTCCTGTTTAGTTGTTCTTCGACCAGGCTTCACCTTCTGGGTTTAGACATGTGCAGACCTCGTGCAGAGGGGTATTGAATGCTGTCAACTGACATGATGTCATTGCCCAGCAAGATATCATACCAAGGGTCGAATTCCTCGCTGACACAGAAAATAGACTCGTACGATTTCTTCGTTTGGTATATGCACCAGACCAGTCTCATATTTCCTTTCGTCTTTGTCCGACTATCAAAGACACTTTGTCCGTTCAAATCCTCCGTAATGGGTGTGCGAAGGATTGACCACCACGTATTGAGGCAGAGAAGCAATTGTTGGAGAAACCCCCGAAACCATAGTACTGGTAGGCCTTTGTCAAGAGCCAAGACAGCCGTAGATTACGACCCGTGGAATCTATATAGCATTTATATAAGATTCTAATGAAATCTCGAGATTTTCAGATCATAGATCTGGAAGTTTACGGGGCGTACTCGACAGATGATTGTTAAGCGAGGTTAAACGACGTATTTGATGAGCAAGATTTTTCATTGGTTCGTATATCAACATGGACATTCTCTAGTCTTGACTGACTGACTGAGTGAGGGCTTGTACGAGACCTGGGCTGCGTTAATTGAAATCGGGTTTCTGGCCAATGTAGCCAATCTCAGGCGAGGTGTACGAGCTGGATTGATTGAAATCAGCGCGGCTAATCGATTTTAGCCAACTAGAGGCCTTTAATTCCAATCAATCCGACCTAGCCAAAAAGCGTCAGGATTCGATTGATCAGCTACCCACGCGGGTGATAGATATAGCGGAACTGATAGTGTCTCAGTTTCTTACCAAAAATAGCGATTTCTCAGCTCGACTCAGCTCCCAGTACCGAACAGATAATTCTCAAGCTTCGAGGAGGGATTAAGCGAAGTATTCTGAAGAGAACTATCTCTTTAGATTTCGTTTAAAGACCGTGGCTAGAAACCAACCATTTCTCGTGGTTCTTAGTTTGGTAAGGCAAGTTGCTTGAGAGTCCCGCTATATTTGTCACCCGCGTGCGCCCCCAATTCTGACCCACGCCAAGGAAATAATATATTGACGGCTAGGGACTCGTTGTTACGGGGAACTCGTTTCTCAACACAGTTGATGTAAGCTCATTCCAAGCGCAATTTCGAGAATTGGACTATTCTAGAGCCTTGGCATAATGAATCGCTGTTGAGAGGAGGAATGTTCTTGTCCTCTCAATCCCGATAGGTCCTTGACTATTTCCTGTCCCATTTTTCTCGTTCGGAATGCAGGTTCCCATCCAGATGTCAGCATATCTTAGCTTGCACGCATCCCTCTAGGAGAGCAGCCGAGAGCTGACAAAATAACCCTTATGGAGTACATATCCGCTCGTGAGTGCGAGATCAACATTTGCGCCTCAGCTTTTGAGCAAATGGGGACCTGCTACTCAGGTACTATGCGTGTGGAGATTATCTAGCATCGTCATATCAAAGAGCGAAAATGGGGTCAGTAAGACCAGTCGATCATGCTGTAACCTTCGCCCACCGGCAATCGGTCAACGAGAGTATTCAGCCTGACCATCCAGCCTCATGGTCAATCATAAAGGTAGAAGTCTTACTCCCAACCTTCGCAAAGACTTTCTCAAAAGTTTCGTTACTTTTACTCAATACATCTCCATGGCCCCCATGACTGGCTCATTCAAATATAAGGCTTTCCGAGACGCCTCCACGTAAGGAAAGATCTGGTTCCTGGCCATCCTAGACTCGCCGGGCAAATGGGTCGACTTCTCCAGCTTGGAGTGTTTCGAAGTTCTGGCGGACAAGATATGCGCAATCTGCTGTGTTACCAGGCTAAGTTATCTCATCTCGAACAAGACATCCTTCAGATCGAGTTTGTAAATGTGGGAAACACCCAGGACCTACGTGGCGATTACTGTGGCAATTGGGCTGATTTGAGTGGATCTTCCGCTGAGGGCGAACCTGTCTCGAGAGCCCAATGAGGACTGGTGCTGAAAACGAGGAATCTTTTGAGATATTCGGTTTTGTTTCTTTGTTTGCAAGTCTTGGAAGCTTTCGGTTGTTGGTGATGTATTCGGATAGTGCCCATGACTAGCGTACGAATGTGCCCTGTCCTTGTACTACTTCCATACGTAATAGTCTCTGCATCGCTCGAAATAGTAGTAGCTAAACGTTTTATAGTTTAGCTGTTTTCTTCGAGCGATGCAAGGACCATGGATTTTAGTAACGCTGGCTTACCGAAGGACCGGATACTTCGGTAAGCCGACTGTTACAGATCACCTCAAGGCTGAAGAGCAGGAAGGCAGGACTCGCAAAGAATGGTTGGATAACAAGAAGGTATTGTTAGGACTGATAATGGAGGGATATCCTTCGAGTGCGACGGAGTCAGTCCTAAAGGAGAATTGTACGTGCAGGAGTCACGTGATATTCCCACAGTGCCCACAGGTCTTGGCAAGGCTTACAGGTGTGGGAAGAGCCAAGAGGTGTGGGAATACACCTTGGCACCCAGAACCAGAAGGGTATATAGGGAGGACGTTGGACGGGCTTCCTTTCTCTCTTCAGGGTTATCTCATGTTATGTTTTTCACATCGGAGTTTCTTCAACCTACTACAGTAACGACCTTTTACTTAGATACAATCAAGCACAAGTTATATGCACACGAAGCAAGCCCACCCCCAACCTTGATACTAACCGAAAAGCGTTCAGGATTGATCTGAGGATCAAATCGGTTAGACGACATTTGAATTGGGAGATACATCGGACGGCTAGGATCTAGTGAGCCTTCAAAGAACCTGAGCAAGGAAAGGTACTTAAAGTAAGTACTCCCAGACTGATATTGCCCGTACCCAAAACCCGCGGACTAGAACAAGAGGACACAGGTGTCAAGAAGGTCTTGACATAATCAACTGTGTTGAGAAACGAGTTCCCCGTAACACCGACGTTACCAAAATCCGGCAGGATGCCCTAGAATTTATCTCCTCGACTTTCTTCCTCTCCTTATGTCTAACAGCAACAAAAAGAGAGAATATAAATAGATAGATAGAACTCACCGAGGAGAACTAATCGATATCTTCATTGTTTAATTCCCTCAAAACTCGTAGAGATATTCTAGAAGAAGCTTTTTTTTCGTTTTTTTTTTTCCCCAAAAAAACAAGCGAGTATCCGTTCCTTTTTACCTCCAAGACCCGACCTCGTTATAAATAGACAAGGCTGAAGACGAGGCAGACGATCTTCGTTCCATAATTTTTTACGCATTTTGGTATTGATACCGATATAGAAAACTTCGGGGCTCTTACTTCCAATAGAGCTCAATCTTGGCCGATTAGGAGCTGTAGGTAAGTCGTTATATCGATAATAGGGCCTCCAAAGTCGAATTTCCAGCCTGTACGAGGTGGAGGCTACGAACCTTCCATATCGTCTCGACGATGATGGGAGAGCCGATGGAAATCGCTGTCCGTGGACTCACCCTCCACGGGCATCGGACGGCACGTCATGGTGGTTTGCCTGGTAGAGCGGACTCTACCACACCACGAGCGATGCTCCTGGACACAGGGAAAACTCAGTACGTGGTAAGAGATGGCAATACAGCGATTACACGAAGAGCAACGTATACTGGAAGTACCACGCTGGCACCGAGTCGGAGGAGTTCAAGTCCCGCCAAGGCCGCACAAAGAGTCCAAAATTCTTAACTACGACGACTACCTTACCTACTTCCTACAACACCTCACCTACCCCGTACCGGGCGTGGACCAATACCTCCTCCGCAATAGTCTGAAGAGACTCCACCTCACCTACCTTACCTACCTCACCTACCTTACCTACTACGCAAAAGTCTGAAGAGACATCACCTCACCTACCACCAACGATGGCGCGAGAGTCCAAAGGGGCCGCAACAGGAGCTGGAGGATAAAGGGCAGGTCAACATCGAAAAGTGAGCGGAATAGAGAAGGTAAAGGGCAGGAGGAGAAGGAAAAAGGGCAGGGTAACATCGAAAAGTGAGCGGGGAGGAGGAGGACCACCCCCGGTACAGGGACAAAGGGCAGGGGTGATAGGGAGAAAAAGGGCAGGTTAAGGGTAGGAGAGTATTCTGGTGATGTGAGTTGGGGGGACGACGGACCACGGCAGGTTAAGGCATGGTATATACGGGGGATAGGAAATATCCGTACATGACGGTTCTCATGTGAAACGACAGCAGATTTAAGGCAGAGGACACGGCTTAGAAGCCGTAGAGGAGCTGTACTGGCGGGAGTAGGATAGATGACCCGGGCAGTAAAGTAGGGGGCATAGTAAGAGTAGGTGTACGGCCAAGTCGAGAGACGTCAAGATAGCGAAGGGACCGGACCGTTGATGGCCCCCTTACGCACCGTATGGATTCCGCTCAGGATAGATCCGAGAGGCTTCTTCATCCCAGAGAGTTGGGTTTTTGCGATTGTAGATAGAGATTGTGGGCACACGGCACAGCAACCATTATATACCACGTTAAATTTGATTATTATTATATCGATAACGTGTTCCACCACCGAGCTGGTCAACCCACCGAGCTGGTCAAAAAGGCTTGGCACGACCAACTCATGTTACGACTCTTCAATTTAATCGCTATTAACAATAGATTCTAAGTCCGTCGTGCTGCTATCTGATTCAGATGATATCTCAATATCTTTTTTACAAGTTCGCGCATTATGCCCAGTTGCGCCGCAGTTCCTACAGCGCCGTTGAGTTGGTCGGGCTATTTCTTGACCACCACTACCACGAGCCTTCTTTGATCCCTGAGGCGCGACAGACGCCTCGGCAGCTACCTGCGCTGCTACAGTCCCATACTCTGTAGTACCACCTTGCTGGATCCACTTCCTTTTGCGCCATTTTCGCTTTGTCATTACTGCCAATTGCTCTTCAAGCTCGCGATTGCGCGCAACAAGTAGAGCGTTTTGGTGTAGCATCAATTCAGCGCCCTTGACAAGCTGGGAAAAGCCTGTCTGCGCAGTAACTGGTGACCGAGTAAAGGACTCGCTTACGAGCTTGGATTGGGATCCAAATTCAAGAGTATTGCTTGGAGTCTTCGACTGCCACGGCGTCTCCTGCGGTGGGGGTGCTGGTGGGGTACGTAGCCGTACTTCAAGGCGATCCCATACCACCTCCGCGTTGATAGGGACTAGCCCTACCATCTCAAAAGCCTTTCGACAGTTCTCTTCTGTAAACACGTCGAAAAACGCGTCTTTGAAGGCTGGGGGGAAGCCTTCTTTGTTGATATGGTAGACGCGTCGGCGTGCCAAGTCTCGAACTCGTAGAGAGTACTTGCACTTCAACGGCGAGAAGCAGACCACATCAAGCGGCTGGAGGATATGCGATGAATGAGGTGGCATACAGAGCGTTATGATCTTATGTTCGAGGCAGTAGTCCTTGAAATCCTGGTTGAGATGGCTCTCATGGCCGTCCAAGATGAGCAGCCTATACCCCCCACTTGACGCGCCTTTGTATACGCGTCAAAGTGCTTCAACCACTCAAGACCAAGCGCGTTGTTTGTCCAGCCGTTCTCAGAGACCGAGAGCTTACAATTCCGTGGTATATCTGCCTCCTCATACCACGCAGAGATGTGAACGCGTCCTTTGTAGATAATGAATGGCGGGGTCGCATACCCAGCGGCGCAGATGCTCTGGATAACTGTAACCCACTCGCGATCGCCTGGCTGGATTAAATTAGGCCGTGTACGTCTTTCAGAAGCTGTGACGACCTTCATTGACCCAATAACGCCCATCTGGAAGCCAATCTCGTCAAAGTTGTGCGTATCCTCGTCGTGGATGCCGTACTTTGCCTTAGTGTCTGCAACGAGCTTGAACCACGCGCCAATAATCTCTGAATCTTCCTGTAGTATCCTCTGCCTATCCTTAGCTCGATTGAAGGCCATCTTGAGCTCATCTGAGCGCGTTATAAACCTCTCAGCCCAGTTTTTCCCTACAGGCTCTCCACCGCGTACACCTAGTAGTTTATCCGCCATATCTGCCACCTCACACAGCCGGGGCGCGAATCCTCGCGAATCGAGGTCGAGGATGTATTGGACAATTGTCTGCTCTTCAGTCGTAGTGAGCTTGTGTTGGGCGTTGCGAGTATCTAGGCGATACGTGATTCCGTTGTATCGGCTAGTCAATGTTGAAGGAGGTACATCAAACGCTTCAGCAGCGCGCCGGAGGCTTCGGAATTGGTGGGTGCTATAGGCAGAAAGGGCAAGCTGAATTCTGCCTTCTTTGTTAGATAATTGCGCATTTTGTTGTTGAGACATATCGTGTTAATGAGGGAGTTGGTCGTCTTGGCAGAAACTGACCAGCTCGGTGGGTTGACCAGCTCGGTGGTGGAACACGTTAGCTAATTCTGAAGATCTACTTATAAGGCGGTTCGGGTCTATTCGTCTTATTTCTAGAATCACAAATTTTCCAGATTTTGGGATTGAGAGAATGGACACTCTACAGATAATAAACTAGATTCTCTTTCCATGCATATTTATTTCAAGTCTGAAATCGTGACGGTGTTGGAACGACATCAAATCGGAGGTACCCGAAAAAATGTCTGCTCCTATTCACTACGTTCCTGCAGAAATAGAAATCTTTTTCAGTCGAGCTGGAAAAATTACTTCGTTCTCGAGACGAAGCATAAGGTGCAGGTACATTCTTCCGCGCTGACTATTCCAACCTAGCAACTCAAAACACCATTCACCTAAAGTTCCGGGACACTGAAACTTACCGATATGCTTGGATGAGTACCTTAGCCCCTGTACACCCTCCTCAACCTTACATGCAGTCCACTCTTAGGTTTAATCGTAATGACCCCCGCCGCCAAAACATCCATCCCCTTCATATCCAAATCCCACTCAAACCTCTCCACCAAAGCAGCAACCAAACACCTCATCTCCGCCCTCGCAAAATTCTGCCCAATACAAGATCTTGGCCCGTGAAGGAAGGTCAACAAAGCATAATTCGATTCAGCACCACCGTGATTATTCGGTTTCGGTGGTAGTGAGGGATCTGTAGAGTTTGCGTTGTCGATCCAGCGCTCTGGGACGAACTTTTCGGCTTGTGGGCCCCAGAGTTCTGGGGATCTGTTTATGGCCCATGGGGAGAGGAAGATTTCTGTGCCTCGTGGGATGTGGTGGCTGGCTATTGTTGTGTCTCTCTTTGCGATACGTGTTGTGATTGGTACTGTTGGGTACAAGCGCACAGTTTCATTGCAGACGCCGTTGAGGAGAGGTAGTCTCTCGAGGACGCCTGCTATGCCGAAGCTGGGATCGGTGAGGGCTCCTGGGGGAAGCGCAGCGCGGATCTCTTCTCGAAGTCGACGCTGGTAATCTGGATGGGCGGCTAACAAATAGGTAGCCCAGGTGAACGCGGCCGATGTCGTCTCGTGTCTACGGCGGTGGTCAACTTCCATCTCTACTAGAGAAATTTGCTGAACATACCCAGCAGCCAAAAAGGTAAGCAACTGATCCGCCAACTCTCGATCCGAAAAATTATCCGACCGGATGAGCACCGACAAAATATCAAAATGTTCCTCCTCCTTCGACCCCGACTTCAACGCCTCCCTCTTCCGCCTCACCAAATCCTCACAAATCCTCGACAAAGAACTAGTGCACCGCTCAAACACCTCATTCAACCCCCACGGCATCCTCAACACCGCCTTCCTCCCCAAAAACACAACACTCAAAAAGAACATCATCTTCTCCCCCGTCGGCTCAAGCAACTCCTCATAATCCCTCACAATCTGATGATCCACATTCTTCAGCACATTAAACTCTGTCCCCATGGCCGCAAGTCCAATGATGTCGAGCGTAACCTTACTAGCCCAAGCATTTATTTCCGTCGCCCCACTAACACCTTTCCCATCAACCTGATTAGCTTTCTCCCGAATCTCACCCTCCAACGCCTCCGTCAACGCCAAAGCCTTTCGCCACATCATCGGATATAAATCCTTTACATGTCTAAAGCTAAACGCAGGCATTGTATGTTTCCTCTGGAACTTGTGTACATCGCCCTCAACCACTATCAACCCATCTCCCAGAACCTTGCGCAGGAAATCCCGAATCGTTTTCGGTTTGACGAAATCGTAGGCATTGGCATTGAGAAGATCAGCGAGTGCGCGCGGATTCGTGACGAGGAGGCGGGAGGTAAAGAAGGGCGAGCGAAGGAGGAGAAGCCCATTATTCGGTGTCGTTCGGGACCACTCTAGGAAATGTTGACCTGGGGGGTTCTGGCCCATGAATTGGAAGTAATAAAGACGGGCGCTGAGGGACTGCTTGGTTGTGAGTTGCGAGTTTTCATCTCGGTTATAACTGTAGGATTTACCTTTGGTTCTGGGATATCCCGCAGTGGGCTGAAGAAATATGGATACAGGAGTCCCCAAAAAAGAGTATGCAACGTGAAATTAAGCAACAAAACAGGTAAAAAGGCCCACGCTAACGCATTCCTCTCAGAAACCCATTGTGGTAGAAACTTGGCGACTAGAAATGCCTCGATGACAGCATAAAGCGTGAGGTATTGCAGTTTCAACAGCTTCATCGCCGACACTGCCATAGTAGATGACTGTCTTCACTCCAAAAACAAAGTGTAGAGTTGAATTGAAGCATCGGTCGACACGCGATTTCGATTTTGATCTCAAAGATTTGTAAAAAGATTTGTAAAAAGATTGCATTGACGAGACGCACTGTCGTCAAGTATCTTACGTACGTAGGTACCGTAGCTACCCCTGTACTGAGATTGTTCTTTACATGTGAGAATGATGGTGCTTGAGGTAGAGCGTATCAGATTTATTTATATACCTTGGCGCCAATTGCGTCAATGCACGGAAGCGTGTCACTACACCTACTCACGTACGAAAAAGGTCATCGCGGTCAATTTCCAGATCATGGATGTAACTGATGTGCGTGATGCTCAAACCATTTAGCTAGAGTGTTTAAGCAGTAGCTTAAACAATGTCAGCAGTTATAGGAGGCGAGAAAGCTTCGAGGTGGGATTTTGCTGAGAATGACTAGGACTTACAAACACTGCGTATCAGTAAATGGAATTGGAAAAGCGAGGAGAACACTCTCGACTGAACAGAACCAATGAAGACCTCTAAAAACTTGTCTCTCCACAAAGCAAACAACCATCACATTCGCATTCTGAAGGCCAGATCATAACCTCAGCTCCACCAAACTCAGTAAAAAATTCTTATGCCAATTCCACTCACTGTGGCTCCCTCACCGCAGCAATAGCCTGACTGATAACAGACGTCTGCCACTCAGGAACAAACTCCGTTTCCAGCGCCGCCCACGATGTCCTCAACTTAAGCTTCGGCCTAGCCTTCAGTCCAGACCAGAAATCAGACCCGCCCTCCATCACCGTATCGATCTCAACGGTGCTCCTATCGAAGTGCTTGAGCACCAAGATTGCATTCTGTTTTCTCTGCGCAGCCCAGGAAATACTGCCGTCGGGATCGTGTCCGCGGACAAAGGAAGTGAGACTTGCGATGTCAGATTCGAGGTAGAATAGACCTTTTTCTAAGACGTAGGCGAAGCGTGGTTGTTGGAGTTGAGATTGGTGATGTGGGAAAGCGAGGTGGGGTGAGTCGAAGTGGATTGGGAGGATGGTTTTGGCGGAGAGGGCCTCTTTGCGTTTCTATTTACCTCCTGTTGAGTTCTATCTCCTTTGAGTGGCCATGGGAAAACGGGATGGGGAACTTACAATCTTCGGCCATGCTCTCGTGTCGCACTTTTGACAAGCCCATATGAAACGATTGAAGATGGCGCGTCGGTTCGTTTGTCGCCCACAAAAGAGACACCTGCAATAACTCCACCTCACCCATAACAGCCTATAAGGCGGCAGAAGGTGCATTTCCTCATCCCTCTGTTCATCCTGCAACTCAAGTCTCTTCCAGCGAAGTCTGTTCCTCCCCCTGATCCCCTCCCACCAGTCCTTTACATCAACGTCCTGCTCCACAATCTCGAAACAGAGAATTCGTTTATATTGATGCAGCAAATGCCTCGCAAAAGTTTCCACCGCAAACCTCAAGGCGTGACAAGTAGCAGCAAGTTATCTCTCTAGCACAACCCTCGCATCACTCAATCCATTCAAGCCCTTCAATTCCTCCTCATTTCTCGGTCTCGGATCCACGGTGTAACAAGCAAGCGGCGCAACCAAGTAAGAAAGAATGTTTTCGATGACTTCCGCGGGCAGATCTATTAGAGGCATCCCGTCTTAGTAGCGCTTCCGCTCACTGTCTTCGGTGTGGTTTGAATTCCTTTGCCTGAAGCTGAGACGTTTTCCCAAGCTCCTTATGTGGGTCTGCCTTTTTGTGCCGCAGCGCCTGTGTCTGTTCTCGTTTCCTTCCTGGTAGTGAGGGTGAAAAATATAGTCGTACATTTTCACATCGCTCGATTCGCCCGGGCGGATTTTTTCGGTTGACGTGTGAGTCGTACCATGGCTTGAGACTTCAAACATGGTTTCGGATGAGGAAGATGCGCTTCGGTTGAGGTCGATACAAATCCTTTTCTGGCGGTGCTGCCCTCACATTGACGGCTGCTGCTGGATCCTGGATCACTTACTTACAAATGATGGACGTACCTTGAACTGATATTTGCGATCGCAAAATGGTGGGCTTCCGTGGAAACGTGATGCTGGACAAGAAGGTGAAGATGTGAAAGATAGAATTTGTGTTGCACCCGTAAACACGAGTCAAATTTGGAGAACAGCCAGATTTCTTTGTTTTAATTTCTTCTCATCAGTGCAGGATTTTTGAGGTAGCTGAAGCCTAGTGTCGTATTCTACCTACATTTCGTCAATTGCTCTCCTCTCTCAAGCCTTTTGACATTTACTTCGATGCAGCAAATCCCGAGTGGTAGTTGTCAAGTGGAGCATCATGCTTAATCTTCTCCCAAACCTGATCGATCCTCTTCACAGAGCTCTCCTTCAACGGCCCTTTCTTCAATCCCTCAACCGTCTGCTTGACCTGCTCAAGCTTGCTCGCTCCGATAATGACAGCATCTCCCTGCTCAGGCTTGAGTGGCGAGTGATAGCTTACCCAACGGTAAGCCAGCTCAGCCTTTGGGATCCCTTCCTCATTGGCAATGCTCTCCCACTCATCCAATGCGTCAAGGTAGGATGGCTTGGCATAGAGACCGAGGTACATATCGCCAATCGGGTTACCTGCAACGAAGCGGCCATACTTTCCTTCCTCGATCTGAGCGCGAGTCTTGGTGAGGAAGCCTCCAGCAACGGGACTATATGCGTAGAAGGAAATCTTCAAGTCGCGCAAGACAGGGAAGAGTGTTGTGTCCTGCAACCTCGCAACGGGAGAGTAGTTGCCCTGGTAAGCGGAAGGAGAGATGTAGCCTTTGCTCTTTGTGTACTCGTAAATCGTCTTCACATCCTCGGGCTTGAAGTTTGAGAGCCCAAATCGCTTAAAGAGGCCTTCTTTGTACAGCTTGTCGATTATTGGGACCCACTCTGATAACTCCACCGAACTGTCTGGGGCATGAATGTAGAAGATATCCACGTTCTTGACCTTTAACTTCGAGATTGATTCGTGGGCGAGCTTGTACAGATTCTCTGGCTTGAGAGCGCTCGATGGTTTGAAGCCTCCTGCTGATTTGGTATCGATGATAAACCGGTCGCCTGCGTTGTGCTCTCCGAGAACCTTTTCACTCTCTCCATAGAGCTGTGCAGTGTCGAGATTCTTGACTCCTAGGTTCTCGAGCGTATCGAGCAACTCCTTTACGTCAGCTGGGTTATAGAAGTTGGAAGCGGGATTCAAGCCTGGCTTCATTAGTTTCTCTACACCAAGGCACTGCTCTGCTTCGGCTCTCACCTGCAGCTCCAAAGACGATTTTGATTCCCTGTGACATGATAATTTCTGGTGATTGTTGTAGGTTGCTGATTGTTGTGAGTGAAGAGTTATAGTTATCGAAGAGGTCACCTCCGTTCATGCACCGCACCTTCACATATATATCTCACCAATCGATCACGTCGATCGCGTTGTTGCCATATGACGTGACGAATCATACCGAGCCATGCTTACTAATTGTACTATTACGCCCCGATGGTGCTTGCCTACGTTAACATTCTGAGACTCGTGCAACATGTTGCATTTCTCTGATTCGTTTCAGGGGTGAGATGATTGGTAATTTCCAAAGGGCTGAAAGAAGTGAGGGGCATCGTCAATTTCGTGACGTGACGGTGTTAGGCGACTAATCAATCACATTAGATATAGCAACATCATACGGATCGTCTCACTCAGTCCATGATGCAATGTTTGAAAGGTCATGATTAGGTCATTTGTCATCTCTCTATACAAGGTATTATACAAAGTCTACAGCTCGCTAGCAGCCGAAGTTGGGTGGGCGTCTATCCTCACCAATGCATGATCCGTTTAAAACCCCAGAAAATGATGCTCAATCTAACAACAACAGCAAGCGCCCTGGCAGACGCTAATAGGGGAATAAACCAAGCGACAGAAACAATAAAGAAGAAGAGGAGGGTATACCATGACGCACCCGTTCCTAATAGACAAACAAATACCATCCAAAAAGAACCTGCTCCTATTGTGATGGTTCAACTACCACGCCTATCATTGGAATTGGAATTGGAATTGGAATCTGCAAAACCACCATCCCCACTAGTATTCCAACTCGTTCCCATGCTCTTAAAGAATTCTTCGTTATTCCAAGGACCAGGTGTCAGACCCGTCGGTCCAGGCGTTAATCCTGTACTCGTTGAACCTGTGATTTCGATGCCGCTCATCTCCCATCCTGAGCCCATGGGCGCAAATATGCCAGTCGCATCACTAGCCTCAATCGGTTGCCCCAAGAATCCATGTTGGAAGCTTGAAAAATTGGTATCCATGGAGAAGACGTTTCCATCTGCCATTGTGGGCACTCGACTTCGATTCGTATTATTGGCATTGCTGGTAGAAGCAGCAGGAGAATTGGCTTTGTTTAGACTGTTGTGTCGCGTTTCGTTGTTGTTGTCACCGAGCGACGGCGGAGTGAAGGAGGTGTGTGAGGAAGAATCTCTTTGAGAATTACTTTGTGTGCTTTGTTGGTTATTATTCATGTTGGGTGAGCGACTTGCATCAGAGGTAGAAGGCGAGAGAGAATCCGCTAGAGTGGTCATTCTCGTGCCGCCGAATTGTCCTGCAGCTGGGCCTGAGCGATTGCGATTTGGCAAGTTATATGGCGATGAGTCATCGTTTCCTCCTAGATAGTCAAACGACTGCCTGCGTGTGTCATCGCCAGCCATGTTGATATTGGCGTGAGCAGTGTGAAATGGCGGGCCTGGACTTTCTGTGCTAGGCTTTCTAGGATTGCCGTGTCGGCTGATTCCATTGTCACCAAATATAGGCACGCCACCACCAAAACGATTGAATTTCGGGTTTGCGGCTTGCGAATCCCGAATTTCGAATATTGGGCTGCATTTCATCGAGTCTATTCCATTGGGCATCTCGGCCGCTGCCATACGTGCCTGAGTAAGAGGTCTCTGCCCAACATCCATACCCATACCTTCGAGGTCGACATCCAATTGCACCAGAAACGACTCGGTGAGTGGATTTTTGCGCTTCAACGCGTGCATGGCTGCGAGGAGGAATTGGAGTGACGAGATCATTTGCTCGTCTTTGGGGCGGAACTTGAGGTATTGAACGAACACACGAGCTGCTACATACAAGCAGAACGCGAGAAAAGGATTCATCTGCGGACGTTAGCAGTGGGCTTCGCAATGTCATTATTGGGCCAACTTACTGTCGAAAGATCGAGTGTGCTCAGCATCCGCATTATTCGAGCAATTTCTGCTGCGGCTGTAACGCATCTGACTCTACTCTCGGACCCAACATTCGGTGGTAATTTGTGTTTATCTGCCTTGAATATTGCTGCTTGGTGTAAACAAATGGTCGAAGTGTGAATGGCCATATTCATGAACACGACGTTGGGATCAGGCAATCCTGCGGGTAGTCTCAGATGATCCGGCAGTGAGAGTGCTGTATGCGAAAGAATGCTTTCAATACGTCGATGGCGCCGCCAGAACTCGCCGTTGAGATTGTCATCATTGTCATCGGGAGAAGGTCGATGCAAATGCAAAAGATTCCTGCCAAACATACATGACATGATTACTACTCCCGACAACGGACTTAGCTTTTGAGCTCCAGCTGGTTTAAGAGCTTGCTCGAGTGAGATTGTTTGCTCTGGATTACCCCTTTCAAAGGAATCTTCCGAAGCGGGAAGATTGGCCATGATCTGGATCATCATTTAGCGAGTGAAAGTAGTTTAATCGCTTGCGAACTTACATCTCGTTCGTCAATGGTCATTGGCCAACCTGTGCCTACAGACGCATATCTGTCCTCACAAAATGCCATCCAGAATGTTCTCCGACGCTCCTCTCTTTCTATCCAATCCTTAGCCGGAGGCAGACATTGTTTTACATCAAGTCCAAAACCATCAATCCTTGATAATCCTAGCATTTGTGCCATTCGCACACCTCGTCCAGTACTTTGCCATGCTCTTGGAAAGTACATGTTTTTAAATTCGTAAATCGTCACAATGATCCACGCCTGGCAATGATGAACGCTTATGATCCCTTCTCCATGGCCCTTCATTTCATCTGCTTGTAGATATTTTCGCGCGCGATGGTAAAAGTGTTCTGCAAGGGATTCGTATTTGTCCGTTACGGACGCAGCCATTGTCCACATTGCATATCTCAGACCTATTGGTGGTCGCAATTGTGGGGCCAGATTTAAAGAGGCGAGGAACCGTGGGCGGTGCATTATAGGACAAGAGGGATGGATTTTCTCAAAGTATATTTGGTATCTGTAGTCTCAGTCAGCATATTAAATACCCTGTTCCAGACTGTGAGGAGCATATACAGATCGTCAATGGTATCCTGGGGCGGCAATGGCTCGTCTAGACCAAGTCCAACCATTTCCCAAGGATAGGCATGTGCATTTTCAGTTGACATGCCAGGCTGGTCATAGTTCAAGCCATCCGTTCCATAGTCTGTTGATATTCCTCCCATTGGTGTACCTGTGGGCAAAGTATACTCATTCATCGAGGTAAGATTACTCTCGATTATGAAGTTGGTGGACGTGGGCGGCGGAGCAGATGAGGTTGGGAAGATTGGATAGGACACGTTGGTGGGAGGACTTGGTAGTTTCTGTTGCTGCTCTGGTTCTTGGGTCTTGAGAAGTGTCTCAACTTGTTCTGTAGCGCATGGTATCAGTATACTTAGGTGCTCGACCGCAACAAAGTAGATTGCGAACATACGTAGACGGGCTTCCAGCAACTTGACATATCCCCTCTTTGGTCCACTCTTCTTTCTGACCTCATCATATGCGCAGCCGTGAAATAATCTCTTACAAGCTATAAGACAATTAGATTAGTGAAACATAGATGTCGTCCAGGAATTCATGTTTTACGAACTTCCACAAGCTGGTCTGGCCCCATCACACTTGAGCTTCCTCTTTCTACACAGCACACATGCTATTCTTTTGGCCTTGGGCTGCAATTCGTTCAATCCTACAGAGGCATCTCCGCTATTCCTACGTGTACCCTCTGGACTCGGGTCGGCGTTTGGTTGCTGGGAGACATTGTTGAAGTAATCGCCCTGCAGCTGGGGATGCGACCCCGATTGAAGCATGTTCGGCAACCCTAAGGGACGTGAATCGGCTTGAGAAGCAATAATTGTTGTATGCTGCGGGGACTCCAATTGTTCCGTTCTGAGGCTCTGAGCGCCGTACCTCGTAGAAAATGAAAATCGCGATCTGACGCTGGGATTCTCAGATCACCCGCAAAGTCGAGAATGGTTTCTTCTCACAACCAAAAAAAAAAAAAGAGGGAGCAGTGGCGAATATCTGGCAAGACCAAGATAACAGGTGTGTGAAAGTGTTTGCAGAGTAGAATCAGGCAGCTGTTTTGCAACCTCACCCTTTCGCTTCGGTGGTTGATGACGGCGTAGACATCACACGGCTGAAGCGCATTCACTGGACGAAACACGACGGGTCTGCAACACGAGGCTGGAGATGATGATTATGACAGGGCTAGGAGTTCGGACCGGCATCCCAGCACGCTCTAAGTGCTTACCAATCTTCAACCGCCTTCCCGACTGTTATTATAAAGAGTGGTTCAGGGTCACTGTTGGGGTCAAAACGTCAGGAGTCGTGTGCCTGACAACACTGCTGGAGATATGATAAGTGCGCAACGCGCGGACTCCGAGAGTCTCCACACATCATCTTCGGCGCCGATACGACAAGTGAGCTGGTCAAGAATCCTCGGATGTACCCTGCCATCACAGCTAGATTACCAGATCGACAAACACCTGACCCTTCGGAATTTTCTCCACGTCGATGTGGTCATACCGGAAGAACGAGCAGGATTTCTCGACTCGCTGGATGGGATCGAACTTGTGCAGCCTACTATTTTCCTAAAGCTAGGCAAGTACAGAGCCAAAAACTTGAGATTAAAGCTCTTTCTGCCAATTTCTGCCATCAGAAGAAGAAAGAGTTCCCCTCTGTATCCTTCTTGACACCATTCTTGTAGTCTTGCTTAACGTCATACTCTTCCCACGTACTCATCGGATAGATATGCTTGTTACGCTCGTACCAGCGTCGATCCACCACTTTGCTTGCTTGAGGCTCGTCGTTGAAACCTTCAAGCTCGTTGTCTGGTACCTTTGTTGTCTTATCATCTTTGTCTTCTCTCTCCTTTCGAGCAAGAGGGTCGTAGGTCGATGGTTCCACCGCTGCGGCCACTTCTTCTGGTAGGGAGGTGGGAGTTGCGGATGTTCTCTCGGCGGAGAAGGCGAAGATGGGACCATCAGGGGTCTTGACGTTGTTGGCTGGGAAGTAGTAGAATTCGAAGTGCTGAAAATATGTTATCAAACCATTCGTGTACATATATTGGATGCGTAATCTTACATGCGGAATTATCATCGATCCTCTCACCAACATCAAATCGTCCACACTGACTCTTGCCCATGATTTCCCTCCCTTGTCCTCACCAATTGCAAGTCCAGCGCCTACTTTCCGCGCCTTGTCAAGGAAGACCCAGATGTGATCCCGCTTCTTGACTCTTACTTTGCCGCCAGGAGTCTTCGCACCGTCGTAGAATATGAAGGGTACCACGATATCCGTATTTTTGACCAATTCTTTCGTGATTAGGAAATCCTTTCTCATCTGGTCCCTCGCCTGTGCTTCTCTCAGCAACACTGCCTTCGTCCGCGCTTTAGCCACAACAGCGACATTGGCATTCGGCTTCAGCTTCTTTCTGGTCGTCCCGGAGTCATCATCCTGGGAGTCTTCGTTGGGGGTTTGATCGCGCGGTGTATCCGACTTCGGCACAGACCTTGGAGTCGCAGCAGCAGAAAGACTCGAGTACTCCTCTTCTTCATAATCGAAGGCAAAAGATAGCTTTCCTTTGGGTTTAGCGGCGCCCTTCTTTGCCTTCTTTTTCACGGGTTTTGGTGTCTCAGTCCTGTACTTTGCCAATTATCCCTGCTTCCTTGATTCGAGTCGTTCAACTTACCCATCAGGTGTGTTGGTACCCGAGCTTGCAGTTGAGCCCAATATGCCCATCTCCCGCAGCTCCATAGCCTCGAGACGCCGTTTGCGATAATCTGAGAGAGTGACAAGGCCCTCAGTTTGCGACTTCAATAGGTCTTCTGCTGTAATTTGTTGCGATGTGAAGCGGCTTGGATTGGGCGAGTCGCCCAAGGCTGAGGGATCTGGGTAGCTCATCCCTGGCTATGTGTATGTTGTTTGTTTAGAGGAGGTGGCGTCCAAGGCCGTCGAATTTCGATACAGGTATGCACGCGAGTCATGTAGTGGTTTTGAATTCCGCGTCCTACAGTTCGTCACCATCACACGCGTCAAGGGCCGAAGCATCTGCTACCGCTGACCCGGGCTGAGTACGTTCTTAGCTAGGCCAGCACCTGTGAGGTCAGCACTCGGGACATCAACGCGTCGCTGGGTCCTGGATACGCACTCTTGTAAAAATGTGAAGGCCGCCTCTACATTTGCCTTGGCTGAAGATGGGTGCTCGCCGTGTGTTCTTGGTGAACAGCAACCTCAGTTGTCGCATGGCCTTCTTTTCCGTCATGACCACACTGGGAGGCCTTTTCCTGGATCAGTACGCTTGAGAACGGTCAAGACTGATCTCTGTCCTTATGAGCAGCATGGTATTGGTGATGAAGTTTGACACTTGGTCGTGACTTCTCAGCCTATATTCAGTAGGCACGGCGACTTCAATTTCGCTATCTCAACTTCAATTTTCAACAATCTCTCAACCTCCCCAACTCTCACTTCAAATCTTGCATTTTTCGTCTCCAATCAATGGCCGCCGACTTCTCCTGGAGATGCAACATTCTCGAATGCCGAGAGACCATATTGCAGCAGGCTGTTGTCACCACTTGCAGGTGAATTGAGATTCCTGCCCTCTTATACCATCGACTAATACCAGACAGCCACATCCTCTGCCTCCCGTGTGCCGAGAAAACAGGTCTCTCTGCGCCAACAAACGATGGCGTTCGACAATGTCCCGCGTGCGGTGTGCGCCTGATGAACCAAGACGATGCTGTTATCACCCAACTTGACCCTTTGGAAGACTACAAGACCAGTGTATTGAGCGGCTTGACGCCCACCATCATTATGGAGTGCGCTGGTCGAGGCCTTTCATTCTACAGCTACCAAGTCAACCAAGAAATGTAAACGTTTACCTCTTGTACCAGTCCATGACTTCTGCTAACTACCTATAGCACCTATCAATCTCACCTGGCTAACAATCTTCGCAAAAAACATAACAACATAAATCAGCAGCTCGACACTATCATTGCACAGGCTAACCTTCAGATCAAGAAACTTCAAGACGCCCTCTCAGGTTCGTCTTCTCGATCGGCCACGGATCAATCTACTGACTCCAGTCTCAGAATCAGATCGTAGGTATTCAGACCTTGAGAACAAAAACCTGGACCTCCGCAATGCATTCAAAGACAAAAACAAAGCCTTTCAAGATATACAGAAACAATACACAGAGCTCAAAGGAGAGAAAATGCGATCTCATGCAAGAGAGGCCGCGTTAGAGGTAGCCGAACAAGTATCTCAGGGCGCAGTTGCAGGGCGCTTTCCGAGCAAGTCCCATGCTGTCTACTCCAGGGGCGTTGGTGGTGTGAGCGGCGAGTTCCAAGGAGCAAGGGGACTCTATACGCGTCCTCATAGCGGCAGTTCCGAAAGCACAGATGGTCTCCGCGTCCAGCGTGCAGCAGCGTCTCAAGCGTGGCAGCAGACCAGACAGCCTAGTCGCGGATACACTTCACGTCAGTATGGCAAAGTGTGCAAAACGAGTGAAGCTGACCATGAACAGAGAGCCTGCCGATGTTTGCGACTCCTCCTACACATCGCACCCGTTTGCCTATGGCTACGAATCAACATCAAGGCTCTTTCGGTGTGGATGGCATCACAGGTGTCTCACGCGAGCCTCTCAACACTCTCGACCCGAATAATGTTGGCACTCAGCCGATGAGTGGCTATGGCATGAGCGCTGGGATGAAGATGGGCAAAACGAGGTCACTAAATCGAACAATGCCTAGGGTTAACCGGACTTCGCTTCCTCAGGAATTCATGCGCTAAATCTGGAAGATGCTGCACCCATATCTATTCTCATTGGCATATTCATGAGTGATGGCACATGTGGTATATTAAAGTAGCGACGTATTTAGTCTAATGTCGGGTTGTGGATGTCACAGGTATAGTCACCTTCCCACTGTCACCACTACATAGCTAACCTCAGCATACCTAGTTTACATATGGTCAGATCAACATTGGAGATTTTCTCGGCACTTTGAACCTGAATTCAATTACTTACTTTTTAAACACATTCTGATTATGGCTGCATCCTCCGAAATGCTGCAACATCAGTTGAAGTGTTAAGACATCATGTTAAACAAGACAAATCGTGTTCTCCTGCGCGTGTTCTCTGCTGGCGAAGTTGAACATGGTATCCTCTTTGTCTACTAAAGAGTGCTTCCTTTCGTTTGTTCTTGATCCAAACAGCAGCATTTCATCTCTGTCCACCAAGCCTATAACCACTTATAGTTTAACTATTTCGATTTCGGAGGACAGAACCATGTCAAATACTCTACAACCAGTTGAGCAAGTCCTTGAGCAACCAGACCTGACTCCCAGCATAGCCCCTGAACAATCACCCGGCCAAAGACTGAATCCTGCCGCTCATTCGTTAAGATCTAGTCCGTTACCCGTCCCAGCAGTGCCTGTTTCAGATCTCCCGACTGAAGTGATGTCCTCCACTTCCAGATCTCGTCAGTTACCTGGCCATGCGATGCCGATCTCAGATCTCAAATCCTCCACTGACTTCAAACCACCATCCTCATCACAAGTACCACTTTCTAACCGTCGCTTCGTTCCTCTACCCAACATTCATTCCGGACCGATTCGCAATCAACCATTACCAAGTACAATGTCTCCTTTGGGTTATCTCGGAGGCACTACTTCTTCAACTCTCAAATCCAAAGTCCCATGTAACGTCATTTCAGGCAATCAAATTTTGGCTCTTCGTCTCAAGCCGAGCCATGAAGCACCAGTGGATAGCCAAGCCACCAACCTTGTTCAGCGAACTCAACTGCACAAAGATAGAGCCAGCACCGATGCTGTATTGGAAACTTTCCGAGGGTCAACCACAGAAACTCCTGAAGACAGCCGTCCGGCTTCACTTCCACCCTCAATCGACGAAGAGGCTTCTATCACAGAAGCGGAAGCAGAACCAACGTCAGATTCCGAAGGCTCCGATTCATATTCAGACGCAGCTCACGGATATACTTCTTCGCAGCAAGGCGAGTGGGTCGATGACGAAGTGACGCTTCTCGAATTCCCTCCAGCTAGCGATACCCAGCATGATGCAGCTTCGGAAACAGCTGAGCCGGACTTCGCGCAGAGCACACGCACCCTTTTCTCGGGGTGTGATTGTGTTACCGACATCGGCAATTCCGGCACTGTCCAGGATGACACCGGAAATTCAAAGGCTCTGGAACTCAGTCTAGATATGATCCATCCACTCAAGCAAGCAGAGGGACATCTTGTGGGACTGAACGGAGATGAAGCGCAAGAATTATTGAACAAGCTCTGGGCCGCAGACGAGGAAATCGCTAAACTCTACGCAGAGAATGAACAATGTCGGAAACAGGTCAACGAGACTGGGAATCGACTGCTTTCCTTGCGTGAGGTTAAGGATGGCATCATCATCAAAGCAGAACTCAAAGTCCAGGAGCGGGATGCTATTATCGACCAGAACGAAGCCGTCACCAAAGATCTACTCGACCAAGTGCACAAAATGACTAGAGCCTCCCAAGCTCTCGAAGACGCATTCAAGAACAAGCGCAATGAGTGTGATGATCTTGTCGCAGCCGCTCACCAAAAGCATCCCAGTGAATATGAGCGGGAAGTTGCGGTCGCAGAGCTAGCCCGCACTCGCGAGGAGCATGAGAAGGCTCTCGAAGCAGCCGAAGCCGAGTTTCAACTGGAGCGAGATTGGCATGCAAAGATAGTCAAGGAGCAAGAGGAAACGATCGAGGTACAAGATGCCTTGGTTATCCAACTCGAGAGTGAAGTGGAGGAAATTCACGATGCACTTTACGATGCGGGAGGGCTGGCTGAGTTGAAGGAAGACTTGCTTCGTCAGATGAATGGCGATTTGGCAGTCTTGCGGGATGCGATCACGGACTTTTGGCGAAGAGAACACCCTGCGAGACGTCAGATTGCACGCTTCGAATCTGACCTCCAGAAAACTTGCGATGAGATTGAAACTGTCAAAGCCGAAGTCGAATCCAATTTCCAGAAAGCTCGCGATGAGATTAAAACTGTCAAAGCTGGAGCGGAGCAAACCAAGAACAATCTTGAAGATGACATCGAGCAATTGGAGGAAGAGCTTGGGAAACTACAATACCTGAACAATAATCTCATATCCGAAGCTGCTGATGTAGCAAAGGAGAAGGTCCACACCGAAAAGGAGATGGGGAAACTTCGTGCCGAGCTCTCAGAGGCAAAGGAGACGGTTGTCGGGTATGAACTACTCGGACATGTCCGAAGTGACATCGATATCTGCGATCTCAAGCCTCCGAAGCGCTTGTCTCAGAAGGAAATCCTCGCTTCTTCGGATTCAATGCTCCTTACACCTGCATTGGCAGATACGTGGGATACGATCCGCGGTTATGAGATGTTGGGTGTTTCGAATACTAATACGCCCATTGAGCTGCGCGAGTTGGATGTCATTCGTCGCGAGGACGAAGTCATTGATCAGGAGATGGAAGTCGCTGAAAAGGAGGAGGAGGTTGATGGTATTGTCGGTGCTACGCGTGCGGAGGTCTTTGTTCTCAAGGAAACGTTGGGGAAGCGTGAGAAAGAGATTCGAGATTTGGAGTGGTTTGTTAGGGGCCTTGAGGATGATCTTGTGTATCAGGAGAAAGAACGACGCGTTGGTGAGGTCGAGGTCGATGAGGTGGTCGATGAGGATGACGATGAGGATGGTAAGGAAGAAGGTATTGATGTTATCGAGCTTGGTGCTAAGCTATTATGGAACGATGATGGCTCCTATATTGGGCTTGACATTGGGGGATTGGGTTTAGAATACATCTACGAAAAGAAGTACCGCATTGTGGATGGAATCGTCGGACGAATCAAAGATGAGTACAAACATGAATTGGGGGGTGGAAAGGTGTCTGAGGAAGCGGTTTGGTGAAGAGGTTGGAGAAAAGTTTCATGACGTGGTCGAAGTTGTGGATGAACCTAGGTTCGAGGATGGAGAGGAGTAGAGTGGATTTTGCGATATTGTCAAGTTAGATATGGTTTTGGGTGGATCTTTAGGGACTGGAAAGATGGACGGGGGGGGCATTGCAGAATGAATTTCGCAAGAGCCAGTTTTTAGTCTGCTTTGTGGAATGCGTCGTTTGCCACGAGAATCTGGGGACGACGCCAATTTCGATCCTCTCAGGGTCAGGTACTTGCGATGAGATTTCTCAGGGCTACGGGAAGTGCTTCACATTACGCTTTTAGTATCTATTTTTTCATTCGAATCTACATACAATGACAGCATACACCCCCTCTCCAAGTGTCTTGGAATATTACAACTCCTCTTATACCAACCAGTCTTGAAATCTACAGATGGTTGAAAGTGGGTTTAAAGTTAAGTTATATACATGCTCACTCTTTGATTCCCATCTTCTCAAACGTCTCATTCTATTATACTCACTCCTTCCCCATCTTTTACCCGTACATTTCTCCACTTACCCCCTCCAACCCAATAAGTGGTATATAGATTTATAGAAATCTCTAATCTCTAATCTCTGATGTGTATTGAATTGAATTAATCTTCTCCGTTCTCGATATGAGACTGTGTGACTGAAATTAATATTCTTATTCGCACTACTGTGATTTCAAGTCCGCCCATAGGAAGCCGAAGACTATTAGTATAGATTCGAATTTCCACTGGGCTATTTCTCTGTGCTTATGCAGCTTGATGGTGTATTGTTCATGATTGACATGATAACGGTAGAGTATATCGTATATAGATTGCTCTACTAATCTCGAAGTGAGCCTTGTCGCTGTGATTTGAGTAAGGAGAAAGGTACTAGTAGGATAAACTTTATTATCCGGCAGGCTCAAACTTGTGAGTGAAAGGGCCGAGTTACTGGATGCTAGCTAGGTAGTTTGAAAGGGAGGTGCATTTTGGGACAGATTGGAGGGTATTCGGAAGTTGTAAGAGCCCTGGAAATATTCGGATCGTATCTGGGTAATCAGCCCTTTGTGTAATTATCGAGATCTATGTCATCATCGTTAAAATTGTGACTTCGTAACCGCGTGGATAAAGATAGGTCGAGTTATGAGATCGTTAGAGTGTGACTTGTAGATGCCTACTCCATAGATCATACCTTCTACCATGTTTCCAACCGCAAGAGTTTTCTTCCCAGGTATATCTTCTGCCTATGCCCTGTCGTGTACTACCATATACGCCAAACATAAACGCATGCAACCCGACTCATACATCTAAAAAAAACTTCACCCCCTCACTCCCGCTCTCCCCAAAAACCTGCGCCCTCCCCCTCTTAACAAGAACCTGCACACTCCTCTGCAACAAAACCTCATCCATCCCATGAAAATCCCACCCCCTCGTCCCATCCCCCTCCCCAAGCTCCCACATGGTAAGCACAACCCCCCTCTGCCCCATCTCCTCAACCCACCTCAAAATCAAATCAGCCCATTCCTCCGGCCTGCGCCAAAAAACCCAACACCGCCCCCCTCCCCCATCCACCCCTTTACTAGCAGCAGGCGGTTTACTCATCCATTCAACCCTCGAATTCCCCTCTTTGGTAGACATGTATGTGAGGACGGTGAGGATATCGGAGATACTCAGTTCCCTGTTGATGGACTCGTTGTAGAAAAGCGCCGTGTTGAATGTTTCTACGGGGCTTAGTTGGAAGATGCGGTGGTGTCGGCAGTATGAAAGGATTAGACTGCTCCAGGATGCGAGTTGAGAGCTGAGGGTGAGGGGAGTCGGTTGGAGGGTGAAGAAGGGAGGGAAGGAGTAGTGGGGTGGGAATGCGAAGGGTTTATCGGAAGTTATCGTTGTTGCGGGAGTGAGCGGTTCCGACAAGGAGGCCTGGAAGCCTTGAAGGGACAGGGAGTCTGTCATTTTGTAGATGGCTGTGAGGTGGAGAATGTGAGGGAGTCTTTGTGTTGTTCTCGTTACTTGTCGAATCTCGGACTTTAATTGTTAGCTCCGAGACTCGAAATGGGTAACTTACCATTAAAAGAAAAGAAGAATTTAATTTAAGCTCTTAATTTTGACTTTGCGGTCCACAAAAGGAGTTCATTAGGAATACAACGCCAGCTTCTATGTACAAAACAAGGTCGAGCGCATCAGAAACGCTCCCACAGCTCAAGGATATCAAGTTGCGAAAAAGTTGAGCAATAAAGAAGGCGATAATTATATCCATGAACGTTCAGACCGACCACCCAAAAATAACAAACCTTTCGATGTTCTACAGCTTCTGGTCTACAGCTTCCACTTGTCATCCCAGTGTACCAGCTGCCGCATCGCGACAGAGATCATCCAGTCTGATCGTGCGATGACAGGAACCATATCAGCCGCCTTGGCCATCTGCTTGAACTTATCCCAGAGTCCAGCCTCTGACGGCTTCTCACCACTAATCAAATACAGTGTATTACCATTGTCTTCACCCTGACTCTCTGCTGCTGCTGCACCTACATTTCCTGAATTGAAACTTCGCTTCGATACATTCATCGCTGTCCTTCCTTTGTACAGCATGGCCACACCGCCGTTAGCCTCGATGATGGTCTTGTACGTGTCGAAACCGCCGGTGACATCCGAAGTGCAGAATATCTGCCAGCCTTGTAAAAGTTGCCCGTTGTTCTTCTCAGCTTGCTCGATGCTTTCCTTCAACTTCATCCCCGTCTTTTCTTCCGTATCTCCATCTTGCAACGTGAACTTTTCAGGAGCTGGTACCTTCTGATTCTTGAGGCAGAAGTCGAGGAAGCTTGTTGACACAACAAAGGGCGCGCGCGCCAGGGCGCTGATGAACTTCTTCGTCCGCACGATCTTGGGCGCACACAAAATATCCACCTTTGCTGTGTCCTCGACAATTGAGATGCCAAGATTGCGAAGTGTGTTTCGTTCCGTCGTCTCTGACTTGGGATCGTCTACCCATCGTTGGTAGCCAGTCAGTACCATTCGGTACTCGATATTCGGCAGCTTCTCGCCACTCTTGACCCTCTTTCCTCGCTTTTCAACTGCGGGTGCCTCTTCCTCAGTCTCTTCTTCTGCTTCTGCTTCCATTTCTGTCGATTGCCGCTTGCGACCGCGCTTTTCTTTTCCAGCAGGTGTGTCTGGATCAACGGGGCTCTGTCGGTCTCGCCCGTGAGTAACACCGCCCACTCGCTTCCTCTCCTTGTCGTACAACGCCATGTCCGCGGCTGCGTCATGTAGTTTAGACATCGCTCGAGCCTTGGCTCCACGTGAGCCGGTGGTTCCCGGCGTTTCGTTCTCCTTTTCCGAGTCTACGAACTTGCGTAGCGCGGGAGTTTTCAGGCCAGGTTCTGTTTTACTGCGCCGTGCCTTGACAGCTGTGGCGGGAGGTTCGTTTTCATCGTCTGTCACTGCTGTTTTTGACGGACGAACACGTTTGCCTTTTTGCGCAATCGTGGGCGGCTCCTCATCTATATCCATATGGTCAGCCTCCTCATGGGCTTCTGGTGGCGGCGTAGCAGTATCAATTGTTTCCAAAGATTCCAAATTGGAGCTTTCTTTTTGCATGTTTGGCGCACCACTCAGTAGCTTGCCTGTCTTCTTACCCTTCGTCGCAGCCGGCCGTGGGTAGAAGTATTTCTCTACTACCTGTCGATCGATCCTAGTCTGGCCAACAATTTCTCCCAAGTTTGTTCGCGGTGGAAAATGGGTGTACTTCTTGGTTGTCAATGTCGCTACGCGATGCTGTGCGTAGCTCTCTTCCAACCATAAATGATTCACCAACTCGATATTCCATTCCCGAGCCGCGTCGCACTTTTCACTAGCTGTATGTGCCGTGATAAGATGTGTGTTATCCTGTCGCATGGTCTTTGTAAAAGCTCCGCCGCAAGCCTTGACAAGATTTTCCAAGTATAGTCGAGACTCGCCAGCATAATTGGAAACACTGATGGTGAAGTCCTCAAATCCAGGGACCCCATTCTTCGGTACGGGATAATGGAGCAATCTTCGAGTAGGCACTGTCCATCGATTGTGTGTTATCATATGATAAAGCCAGCCTAGATTGCCCACTTCGCGGCCAGCTTGACTTGCTGTGATGTATTGCGCACCCTCCCGGTATTGGCAAACGAGCGTATCACATTCATTCAAGCCCTCAACTACATGTCCACCAGCTGTTGTTATGAGATCCTCAAGAACTCTTCGAAGGGATGTACTGATGGCAAGGTCGTCTGAGATTATGATCTTGCGATCCTTGAATACAGTGAGACGTCGAGTTGAGCCGGAGAAGCTAGGATCTGGTGTGGGCATGTGGGCAGGGTGTGGCGAGGAAGCGCCTTTGACATCGTCGCTGACCTGTGGTCTTGGAGGCTTCGAAGTCCTCTGCTGATACAAAATTTCTGGGTCTGGAAACATGTACGGCTGCTCTCCGATGCGCCTACCAAGACGGAGGCAGTCGTCGAACCTGTCTAAGTTAGGAGGAAGGCCGACGAAGGGTGCCGTTGACTTACCAGTGCGGCATCAAAACCTTGCATCTCAGATTCTTGTCTTTCACGGTTCTGCTTCGGGGATCGTCATCTGTCAAGACGATGAGATGTGTGACGAGCTTCGACATTAGCTGGGAATATGTGCCACCCATAGCTATCACACCTCCCGCGATAGCTTCCTGGTCTCCTTGAGGAATGGCTCCGCACGCGATGACAACATCGCTCATGAACATGTTGTAGTCCGGGCTATATGGGCGCGGGTTCATCTGTTTCTTCTTTTCAATACAGTGAGTGATGTAGGAAGGTTTAACGACGTGTATGAAGGATTCGATGGCGAGTTTGTAATCCGGGAAGTCTGCGGTGGTGGAGATGATGAGGTTGAGCTCTTTGATACCTTTGATTCGATTGGATTCGGGGTCGAGAGGTTGGTATTGGCCTTCGCCTTTCACCACCAGGTCTGCCAACTGTATTGGACGCGTTAGAGTTGGGGATAGGATGCGATGGGATTGTGGAAGTCGAGTGTACCTGTTGTAAATGGTCTCCTTCCAAGTCATCACTAGGAATTATAGTAAAGATAGCCTCGTGGAAGATACCTGGACCTTGGGGTTCTTCATCCAGTTGCTCGGGACGCGACATTGTTAAGGGGGGCATGAAATTGGACTGGAAGTTCGAGAATGCGCGCGAGGCGTTCAATATCAATGCGATCCGACGCGATTCTTGGCCCGCGAACCAAAACACTTCTACGTAGTCACGTGCAAAGTGCAAAACTGAAGCTCGACACCTAACCCCTTCCAACTTTTTTCAACACAAAAAAGAGCACACACAGCGAGAACTCAATTTTTGGAATTTACAGAAGTATCATCTAAAGATCATCAAAACACCTCTGCCAGTGGCCGCTCCGGCCTCTAGAGGCCATCGCGCGTCCCTCAGCGTCGATGAGATACCTCTAGAGTCGCCGTCGCGGCCACGGCAGAGCAAGCAGACGAATACATGAGCAAGCTACACGAACGATGCGTCCACCAAAGACAACAGCAACCATCTAGTCACTATCTCCCGGCTAGTCCATCACCCCAGATGACACTGCAACGCTCCGAGTCGACGAGTCACTGCTAGAACGGCAATACCTTCAACACAACTCAAACACCAGACGCCCGGTGTGCAACAATCGGCACCACACACCACTGCAACGACTAGACAACCTCTCCCAACGTCTTGGCAAACCGTCCTGCTACAAGCTGTTGCCCAGAGCCTTGAGCCTCTCCCCAAACTGTTGCCTCCCAGTTATGGCATTGGCAAGAGTAGGTGCGCGACACAGTAAGTAGTAAGGACGCATAGAAGGAGCCTATTGGCGGCAAATCCCCTCCCTGTAAGCTAGCAGACGTAGCCTTGAGCCTCTCCCCAGACTGTTGCGTCCCAGTATGGCATTGGCAAGAGTAGGTGAGCAACACAGTAAGCAGTAAGGACGTATAGAAGGAGCTTATTGGCGGCAAATCCCCTCCCTACAAGCCAGCAGACGTAGCCTTGAGCCTCTCCCCAGACTGTTGCGTCCCAGTTATGGCATTGGCAAGAGTAGGAGCGCGATATAGCAAGCAGGGAGAGCGACTAGCAGCAGGTAGGCTCCGACTATAAGACGGCAGGTCTATAGCACGATCGGCGCCATACAATACGGCAGCTACCAGACAGCCTCGTCCACGGGCATACCCGGAGTATCACACCCAAGCAGCGAAATCACGTCTACGATGGTTACTATTGTCTCCAGCATCACACAACCAAATACACTGCCGCATAGGAATCTGGTGCAAGGCAACTTTCACAAGCAGAAACATACTTAGGGAACCCATTGGCCTTAAGAGATAAGGCGAAACAGATAGACAAAGCTGAGCACTAGAGGGAGACTGTAGGTAGAAGGATAGCGAAACACGAGGCATTGCCTCTTGAGTCTACATAGCACAGATATACTAGCAGAGTAACCAGTATCTACAAGAGCCAGCGGGCATTTGGAGATACTGGTTAAGGGAAAAGAGGGAGGATCGAAGGGACAGCTGGTCTTGTTTCAGTGAACGGGGCGAAGTGGGGCGCGGTGGATTATATAATCTATCACGTGTCGGCTGTCTGATGAAGTCCTCCTAACCAGACATAGCTGCGTGATTAAGCGGCTGCAACCGAGTAGGATAAAATCAATCAATCAATCAATCAATCAACTCTTTTCAACATGAATGTGTATGTGAGCAATCGCCTCTTAACCGAGCAAAATGAAACATGTTGCGTTGAAGATGAAGCATTGCCTTTCAAATGCCGTCCCCATCAAGACCTCGGCTTTGTTACGGCCAAGGTTTACCTCCGTACCTCCATCTTTCATTGAGCGTAAACATAGAGCGAGGCAATACGATGTCAACATCCCATTACAAGGTGCAGGAGCACACACTTCCCTGTCAACATATTCGGGGCTATCCTCATGCAACTCTACATTCCCAAGAAGAGGTCCTACATATAGCCATCAAGCAGTATACACCATCGGATAACCTCAATCCTCAACCCGGTGATGTTACCATAATAGGCGGACACGCGAACGGCTTCCCGAAGGTAGTACACATCATCCATCACGAACCCTCTGCAATCCGTCTAACGATTTCGAAGGAACTATATGAGCCGTTATGGGATGAACTACTGAAACTCTCCAAGTCTGCGGGCTTCAGAATCAGAAGTATATGGATAGCAGATGTAGCCCAACAAGGAATGAGTAGTGTACTGAATGAAGACAAGCTTGGGAATGACCGTATGGTACTTGCCGACATCAGATATAGAAACAAACTGACAAGGAAATAGCAAGCTGGTACGACCATCCGCGAGATCTTCTCCACATGGTCAACACATTCCGCGCAGAAATGCCTCGTCCGATAATCGGCGTAGGCCACAGCATGGGCGGCAACAACTTAGTAAATCTTTCCCTGATGCATCCTCGACTCTTGGAAACCTTGGTCTTGATCGATCCCGTCTTTGCCGCAACAGCTTCAGTGAAAGGAAATCTCACCCCAGCCGCCATGTCAGCATACCGCCGCGACAAATGGCCCTCCAGAAAAGTAGCTGCTGAAAGTTTCGCCCGCAGTCCATTCTACCAAGCATGGGATCCGCGAGTCTTGAAATTATGGATTCAACATGGACTCCGAGACCTACCCACGAAAATCTACCCGCAGTCTCAGCCTTCACCCGCAGCAATAGGTGCCACAGTGACTGTGGAACCCACGGTCACGCCGAATACGACCGCCAACAACGAGGAGAAAGAAGTCACCCTAACAACACCTAAACACCAAGAAGTATTTACCTTTGTCCGTCCAAATTTGCCTTTACTACCCAACTCCCCTCCCCATAACTTGACGCATCCCGATGTGCCAACAGAAGGACTCGTAGCCCCTTTCTACGCACCAGCCGCGCCGATGACACTTCGAAACATCCCATATCTACGACCAAGTGTACTCTATATCTTCGGTGAAACATCTGATCTTTCAGCCCCTGAGTTCACTGCTCAGAAAATGGCTATGACTGGATCAGGCGTGGGCGGTTCTGGAGGAGCCAAGATTGGTCGGGTCGTAGAAGTTGTGATCAAGGGGGCAGGCCATTTGATCCCCATGGAGAAAGTTGCGGAAACAGGACAGAATGCGGCAGGGTGGATTGGTATGGAGCTGGCGCGATGGAGAGTAAACGAAGAGCTCTTGAAGAAGCAATGGGATAGTACGCCCGAGGTTGAGAAATACACTTTGAGTCCCAGGGTTATGGAAGCTTTCAATGCACAGGTGCCTCCTCGACCTCGGAAGAAGGCGAAGCTTTAGGGATGGTACCCAGATGTCAATGGAGGTCGAAGCTATACGCATGAAGCTGCGGTCTCTTTATGCTAACAATCAACGGCTCTCTCTTGAATTTACACGCTTAAACCAACTGAGTTGTATATAATTGTTACGTCCCATTCGTGGCATAATGCAGCCTTGTGAGCCTCACGCTAACCGATCTCGGAAGCTCGATCTCCTAAAAAATCATCGTGAACAACACAACCATCTCAACGCATCAATTGAGTGACGGGCAACAATGAAGCCATCCCAGCTACTCCTCCTCCGCTCCCTAGTCCATGGCCCTCAACGCACCGTCTGCAAATCATGCGCGAATCGCCAATTTCGCACCCTCCAACCTTTGCGCCAAACACCTCAATCTCCAAACCGCAAACCCATCCAAGGCCTAGCAGATAACCTCCTCGACCCTTCCAATTCCAAACCAACCCCCAGAAGTCCCTCATCCATACCTCGCTCCGGTTTCAAACTCTCCGAACTGCAACCCCTCGGCCGGCCCATCGGTCAACGCATCCCACCCCATCCCTTAGACAACGACACCCAAGACAAGCGCACCTGGGGCGAAAAGCGAAAAGACTTTGGGAACTGGGATAAACATCTCCAACGGCGAGAAGAGCTCAAAAGAGCCGTCGCGCAGCCTTATTTCAAAAACTGGAAAGGGCTGGATAATGCAAAGGGCAAGAGCTGGATTGCTAATGAGCGGGTCTGGAAGAAAGAGGCAAGTTTGTGGTTTCCGAACTTGAGAGGGACGACGTTGGATAAAGGGCAAGATGCTGTGGAGGGTGGTGTCAGTAGTACAACGAAGGTTTTGACTGGCAAGGTTACCGTAGTAGGTGTTTTCAGTAGGTTGTGGGCTAGGAATCAGTGTCTTTCCTTCTTTGGATCGAGAGAACACCAGAATCCAGAGATCAGATCGTTGATTGATCTGTATGCGGGGAAAGCGCAGATCGTGGAGATTGATGTCGAGGATAAACCTGTTATGCGCTGGTTTGGATATCTCTTCGGTTGGAATCTAAGGAAGACCATGAAAAAGGAGGAATGGGGAAATTACTTCAAACTCAAGGAAATGCCGGGTAGCGTTGCGGAGACAATTGGTGTCGTCAACCTGAGTGCTGGAACCGTCTTCCTCGTAGATCGAAAGTGTAGGATCAGATGGGCCGGAAGTGGCGACGCCACCCCAGAGGAAAAAGCCAGCCTCGTCAAAGGCTTCAGGAAGCTGCTAGCTGAAAAGTAGCTCCTTGCCTCGTCTGTAACCAAGTAATGGAGACGGAAATTGGTATATCCTGATATTGTATTTATAGATATGTAAGATACCCAAACCCAGTCCTCAAGATTTCCCTTCTCTTCGCTTTCCTTCTCTTCAATGTCTATGCAGCAAGGAAGGTCCATCCATCTTCCAGTCTAAAGACCGACACCCATTACCGCATTTTCCTACCTCAATAGTGGAAGGGCGAGTGGTCGGTCCAGTCAATTGGTCTACGACGATCAGAAGTGTGTAAGTCCCGTTAGTGTTGTTCGTCAATGCGACCCGAGGGTTCTTCCTGTAGAAACCTAGGTTCGACTCCTAGCTCGAGTCTTGTAATTCAAATTCTAGGTACATCTGATTCTGTGAGGTCTACTAGCGAGCTGAAGATAGAAAATAAGGCTATGTATGTATGTTTTTGGACGGACTCGTGAGGACATTGCGAGGCGAGCAAGGCTGTACATTTATATATAACGTATTCGATCACCCAACCCGTCAGATCACCCAACCGGTCCAAATTTGCCAAGACCCCAACTACTCTTCTTATTCTACTATGTCTCAACAACGTAATGAGTTACTACTCCAACACGAAGGGAGAATTCAGCTTGCAATCCAAGCTTTGAATACCGGCCAACTCCGAAGCCAACAGGCTGCTGCGAGCGCCTTCAACGTTAAACAACAAACCCTCTCCGATCGCGTCAGAGGAGTCCCATTTATCCAGTTACTGCCCAGGCAGGCTTTTCCCTGCTTGTCAAGGGCGCTGAATTGATGCTGCACCAAAACGCTCTACTTGTTGCGCGTAACCGCGAGCTTGAAGAGCAATTGGCAGTAATGACGAAGCGAAAATGGCGCAAAAGGAAGTGGATCCAGCAAGGTGGTACTATACAGTATGGGACTGCAGCAGCGCAAGTAGCTGCACAGGCGTCTGTAGCGCCTCAGGGATCGAAGAAGGCTCGTGGTAGTGGTGATCAAGAAACAGCCCGACCAACTCAACGGCGCTGTGGGAACTGCGGCGCAACTGGGCATAATGCACGAACTTGTAAAAAAGATATTAAGATGTCTTCTGAATCAGATAGCAGCACGACGGACTTAGAATCTATTGTTAATAGCAATGAAATTGAAGAGTCGTAATATAAGATGGTCGTGCCAAGAAAGTTGGACGGGTTGGGTGATCTGACGGGTTGGGTGATCGAATATGTTACATACTTCTATTATTTTGGGCTCGCTTTTCGTATATATGAATTTTTTATGTACTAACAGTGTCACGGTACGACCGCGGACAAGTCCTTACCGCCGTTGGGGTGGCCCCACGGCACGTGATCAAGGCAGAACCGGAGTTCTGCCGAGGAAAGGTTTTAAAGCCTACGTGGCTTCAACCAATTCATAGCTCTTTGAGCTACGTCCTGTCGTTAAACCTGCCTGTTGATTTGCCTGCCAGTTCGTATATAGCCTGTTAAATGATACCTGTTCCTGCTGCTGCTCCTTCCTCCTGATACCCGAACCCGCCCCGTGACAAATAGTTTGACTTTACTTTATAAGAGAAACTATTATATCGGTAAGCAAACACCGTCTTACTTACAAAACATGTTAACGTGTTTCACCATTCACTTGGCCACCCAACCAAAAAGTCTAATCCCTTCGTACAATTATCGCGATAATGTCAACACCAACCCCCGGATCGGCTTGCAAAGAGGCTAGATTACTTCTTGCGAAGCAGAGCTTTCAAACGAATCCAAATTTAAGTCAACGTCAAATCTCAGCGTCGTACGATATTCCTCGATCTACACTTCAGTCTCGTCTTCAAGGTGGTAAACCACGAAGCGAATCTAACCACCAAAAGAGAAAGTTACAAATACATGAAGAGCAGGCTCTGGTTCAGTGGATCCTAGACCTTGATCGACGAGGATTTCCGCCCCAAATTATCGACGTACGACGAATGGCAAACGCTTTACTCGAAAAACGCGGTACGAATCCTCCACCGTCATTAGTCGGGAAGAACTGGGTATCCCGCTTCATCAACGCTCAGCCGGAGCTTTGTACGAAGTGGAATCGTAAATTCCATTCACAGCGTGCAAAATGCGAAGATCCAGCGACAATCAACGCGTGGTTTCAGCGTGTTGAAGAGACGCCCTCACCACCAGGTACACCCCATGGAGTAGCGCCACAGTGGACGTCAGAAACTCCTCGTACGATAGCTCAGCTTGAGCAGCAGGCTCAGCTCGTCCGAAATCTTCTTCATCGCCAATCTCAGAGCCCAAGTAGTCAAGCAATTGGTCAACTCATCAAAGGATGTCAAGTCGCAATGAATTCAGCAGTAATACTTGCAGAAGAGAATAGGAAGCTTCGTACAGAGAATCAACGACGAAAACAGAAGCAACAGTATCGTAGACGATATATTGCATATGGAGGCGTTTTACAAGCTCAACAGGGTCAGTTCTTGGTCGAGGGATGCGAAAATAGCTCTAGAGATAGTGTTCAAGATCATGAAGTCGTCGTACGACAGCGAGCATTACCAACATGTAGTGGCTGCGGTATTCAAGGTCATAAGATTAATCGATGCCCAAATACGTAAAGAATGTATTGTTAGAATTATTTTAATAAAAGCTGTATTGGTGGGAGGTTTATCGCACGATGACTTGAGATTTAGTGGTTGGGGTGGCCAAGTGAGTGGTGAATCACGTTATTATCTTTCCTAGTTATATATAACGTATTCCACCATCGAATGGGTCAACCCATCGAGCGGGTCAGTTTATGCCAAGACCAGCTGCTCCCTTATCAACACAATATGTCTCAACAACAAAACGCGCAATCATCTAACAGAGAAGGCAGAATCCAGCTTGCCCTTTCTGCCTACAATACCCACCAATTCCGAAGCCTCCGGCGCGCTGCTGAGGCGTTTGATATACCTCCTTCAACATTAACTAGGCGATATAACGGAATTACGTATCGCCTAGATACTCGCAACGCCCGACACAAGCTCACTACGACTGAAGAGCAGACAATTGTCCAATACATCCTCGACCTCGATTCGCGAGGATTTGCGCCCCGGCTGTGTGAGGTGGCAGATATGTACTATAGAGTATGGGACTGCAGCAGCGCAGGTAGCTGCAGAGGCGTCTATAGCGCCTCAGGGATCAAAGAAGGCTCGTGGTAGTGGTGGTCAAGAAACAGCCCGACCAATTCAACGGCGCTGTGGGAACTGCGGCGCAGCTGGGCATAATGCGCGAACTTGTAAAAAAGATATCAAGATATCTTCTGAATCAGATAGCAGCACGACGGACTTAGAATCTATTGTTGATAGCGAAATTGAAGAGTCGTAACATAAGTTGGTCGTGCCAAGCCTTTTTGACCCGCTCGATGGTGGAATACGATACTCTTCTCTTCCTTAAGAGCGCTGCTAATACTATCTACGAGGTAGAAAGTCTCTTTTACCTACCTATCTATATACCCGGTCGAAAAAGACCGCATCAGCAGTGATACCGCTCCGAAAACGACTCAATAAAGCTTATAGCCATCGGTATCCGTATCTACACTATCAATTCACCTATCAATTCCTATAGCAGCCATCGCACAAGGCATGGCTGCCGTAGGCGTACAGCCGTCGCAACGTGGTCGCACCGATGCGTCGGGCAAGAGACCACCAGAGGAAGGAGACCAACCACCGCACCGCGCAACCCCAGCTCCTTGCTGGATAAAACTTATTGACACACTTACTACTATCGGCAATGATCTCATGAAAGAGGAGGATGTCGCTCCGAGGAGAGGTATCGCCAGTCAGCTCCAGGATACGATTCGACAGGTCCGCGCAATGAGCGCGCAGCCGTCGGGCCCGGATCCCATCAGCGATAGGCTCGCTGGGTTTGAGAACACTCTCAAACAGCTTACCAAGGCCACACCAAAGGCGAATACGAATACTCCTACCCCGAGAGGACAGACGTGGGCTGCGATTGCAGCGGACTCGGCTCGTAGCGCACCCACCGCGACATCGAACCGCGCCGCCGTCCGGGTACGATTTGAACAACAACACGAAAACGCTAGGGATACTCTTGCGAAGGCACGTACGATTATTCCTGAGGCATACGCAATCCGTACGCTCCAAAGCGGCGATATCGATGTTATGGTTCCTTCCTACGCTATAAAGGATAGAATCCTTAATCAGCCGGATATCCAGGGCTGTAAGGTCCTCCGTCAAGACTACCCTATCGAGGTACCCGGCGTCCCGCTTTCGACACGCGTGGTTAATACCAAAGGCCTAGGGAATGAGGAAACGATCCAGGAGATCTGTCAGGGTATGCGGCGACTAATACCTAGCTTTGCTATTACTAAGGTCCGCTGGCTCCACGACCCCGTAAAGCAACCGACCCGCGCCGATACACGCCCAAAAACACGCGGTACACTTATCCTCAGTCTCCCTACTCAGGATATCCAGCATCAGGCAATCCGAAAGGGGATAGCCATCAATTCTATACTCTACGAAGCTAGGCTATTCGAGAACCGACTTATCCCTCGACAGTGCTTCCGATGCTGCCAATGGGGGCATACCCAGAGCGCGTGCAAGAAGCAGGCTAAGTGTGGCCAGTGCGCGGGGCACCACGATACACGGGACTGTACTACGACGAGCGTATCGTGTACAAACTGTGGGCGGCCTCATAAGTCTTGGCGGCGCCAGGAGTGCAAGGCCTACCAGGTATACCGTTATGGTATCGATACGAGGCGCGCTGTACTCTTTGTCCAGTCGGCTACGATACGTGGTACGGGCACAACGCAACCGCTACTCCAGGGAGATGGATTCCAGCTAGTCAGTAGCAAGAGGCAGAGGGTACAATCTGTAGAGAAACGCAGTGTTGGGCGACCCTCGTTTATTACAGCGGCAGCACGAGACAACTCGCAGACGAGGCTTACCAGTACCCCGATTGGGACACAGATCCCTAGCAGTCAACCCCAAGAGGTACCGACCCAGGACCTACTCATAGACGATGCTACACCGAACGGCTCGCTATGGTAGAGCTTACAGTACTCCAATACAACTGCGGAAATTCCAATCATCGAGGCTCCCGGCACTGGTTCGATGCCGCCTCGCAGGCGGAGCACCAGGTCCTCGCAATACAGGAGCCTTACTTCAATAAACGTACCCGATCTACCTACTGTCCTCCAGGATTCACCCTACTATACAAACCATACGAAGCTACCCGTGCCTGCTTTATGGTAAGCAAGCTTATCGATCCCACCCACTGGGCCTATACCCAACACGGCCCAGACGTCGCCTCTCTGAGGCTTACTACCGAATCCACGGTGGTCACAATAGTCAATATATACAACCCACGAGGCGACGGGCCCCGAATTAGGGTCTGGCCTACCCTAGTACGCGCTCTTCAGGATCCTGAAGGGGAAGTCCTACTCCTCGGGGACTTCAACGTCCACCATCCCACCTGCGAACCGAATGCAGAACACCTTCGCCGCGAAACCCAGGACCGAAACCTACACCTTATTACCCCTCCGGCCCTCCGGGTATCGCGACGTGGAAGAGAGGTATACAGGAAACTGTTATCGACCTTACCTTCGCGTTAGAAGGTCTTAGCACCCGGGTCAAACGATGCGGACCTGTCCCGCAGTGGGCCACTACGAGCGACCACGTTCCTATACGTATACAGTTCGACCTTACCCTACACCCGCCAGCGCCACGTAAGCGATTCTCCCTCGATAAGCTCAATACATCAGGGTTCCTCGCTACAGTGCGAGCCTCGAAATGGATGGATACCCCTGAGCCCCTCGAAGCACTACAGGAGCTCCTACGGACCGCGCTCGAAACGTACTGCCCATATTCAAAGCCTAGTACGCAAGCCCGTAAGGACTGGACTCCGAGGGCTGCCGAGCTACTCGCTGGCGCCCGACAGGCGAGGAGACGGTTCGCGGCAAATGCACAACCGCACGACTACGAGGCATACCGGTCTCTCACTAGCCAACTCTCGGGGGAGCTTCGAAAGGGGCGACGGAGCTCTTGGCGACGGTTCCTAGCGGACTGCACAACCGACCCCCAGGGCGCATACCAAAACAATCTATGGCGTGTATCCTCATGGAGTAAAAGAGCCGGTAGCCTCCAGCAGTCGGATCCTCACCTACCCGCACTTCGCCGGAAGGCGGGAGATCCCCTTACCGAGGACAACGCCTCGAAGGCGGAAATCCTCTCCGAGCGGTTCTTCCCTACTACGGGCGAGGCAGATCTCTCCGATATCGATAACAACGTCGATACACAGCCGGTACACCAGCTCCCCATTACCCAAACGGTTACCCAGGAAGAGCTCGAAGAGACTATCCAGAAACTACCGAACGGCAAATCCCCGGGCCCGGACGGGATCCCGAACGAGGTCCTCAAGATCGCGGCACCAGTTATCTCGAAGGATCTAGCACAGGCAATAAGCCGCTGCTTCGCTATAGGAGCACTTCCTACCCGGCTGAAGGAGTCTACCACAATCACGTTACGTAAGCCCGGAAAGGAGGACTACTCCCTACCGGGAAGCTACCGCCCTATCGCCCTCGAAAACACACTCGCAAAGGTTATCGAGAAGATCCTCGCCGAGCGCATTACCCTTGCCGCCGAGGAGCACCTCCTCCTTCCGTGGAACCAGATGGGTGCAAGGAAGCAACGCTCAACACTCTCAGCGGTTAACCTACTTACATCGAGCGTGCAGACAGCGTGGGCAGCGCGGCCCGGCTGCGTTGTATCTATGCTTGGGCTAGACCTCGGGGGTGCGTTCGATAACGTCGCTCACCGCCGCCTCCTATGAATCCTCGAGCGTAAAGGCTTCGCGCCATGGCTAGTACAAACCGTATACAGCTTCCTTACTACAAGGCGTACGCGGATTGCATTCGGCGGCTACGAGAGTGATTGGATCCAGACACAGACAGGGATCCCTCAGGGCTCCCCCCTATCGCCGATCCTTTTCCTTTTCTTCATCTCTGAGCTCTTAGAGGACCTCCACCACGTCGACGACAACACCTTTGGATTTGGATTCGTCGACGATACCAATCTCGTTACATGGGGTACCTCCGCACAGGATAACTGTCGACGCCTTACCGCTGCACACGACCGATGCATCGCGTGGGCTAAACGCCACGGAGCCAAATTCGCACCTGATAAGTACCAGCTTATCCACTTCACACGAAATCGGCGACATAGCTGCGAAGACCTCGCGAGTACAGTTCGGATCAATAGTCACCCCGCGAAGGTGGAGAACGGTGCCCTTCGAGTTCTTGGGGTCTGGGTCGACTCTAAGCTCCAGTGGAAGGAGCATGTGAGGCGAACTACGAGTAAGGGCGAAGCAGCGTTTACGGCTCTCTCTCGTATTATGGCCTCTACCTGGGGCCCGTCGGTACGGCGCTCAAGGCTCCTCTACTCGGCTACGGTGCGGCCGGTGCTGCTCTATGGTGCTCCGATATGGGGTGTACGTCTCGACGGCAAACCGGTACCAAGGAGCACGCTCCAACCGCTGGAGAAGATCCAAAACTCTTGCCTCCGTCGAATTACGGGTGGATATAAGAGGTCGCCGCGCGCTGCGATGGAACGCGAGACAGGGATCCTACCGATCGATATACAAACCGAGCAGGCAGCACTTCAATACGCCGTACGAACCACAAACCACAGGGTTAGTATAGAATCTAATACGCTGCTGGATCAGATTTGGGAGGCTACACGGGCGCAGCGTAGGCAGGTTGATACCGCTACGCGGCCGCCCGTTACAGTGGAACTACTTCGTAAAAGAGCCTTGGAGTGCGAAAACGAGATACAGGAGTACCTGCGACACAAGGCGGCGCAAGCCGCAACGCGTGGAGGCCGAAGGGGAGAGATACGGCGGGCGACAAGGGGACAACCACAAGTAAGGGCAGGGACATATCTCCAGCGCTGGGCAGACCTTGAGTGGAGTAGGCGCTGGCACTGTACAGCGCGAGGCAAGACAGCAACTACCTGGAGTACTACATGGCGAACGCCGGTGTCTTTACTCTACGAAGGCCTAACTAAAGCGGAAGCTACAGCACTCTTTCTTATGCGTACAGAGGTCATTGGCCTCAACGCGTGGCTTGCCTCGGTTAGGGTCCCTGGGATACTCCCGCGGTGCGAGTGCGGAGCCCAGGCGCAGACGGTACGGCATATCCTCCTTCATTGCCCTAACTTCGAACAGCACTTATTCGAGATACGGGAACGGAGATACTTCCTAGGATGCTCTCAGAGAAGGGTCGCGCACAGTACGCGGCGAGGTGGTTCGTTAAACAGGGTGTCCTCAAACAGCTACATGTAGCGCGCGATATCGAGGAAGAAGGTACCGGATCCCTCTTCCCTACGCCAGCCCTCGAGGAATGGATATAGGCGACCGGGCCCAAAACGGTCGACTACCGGAGCTGGGGATTTAGGTACGGAAGAAAAGGAGAGAGCTAGGGACGGAATGGAATGAGATCAGCCGGTAAAGGAAGCAGCGGTTGAGAAGGGGACTATACTATATAGTTAACGGCGGAACGCAGGCGATTCTCTATAGATACGCCGGCCGCCTGCGGGGCAGGGCAAAGGGTTTTTCCCTTAGGGGTTTTTCCTATGTATGGTAACATGTCTGCGTAGGCCAATCAGTGGCCCGTATCGGACGTTAAACAAGAATTTAATTAATTATATACCCGGTCGACAAGTGTATCCATCTCATACATACCGCTATTATTATGCGATACCCGTAGCCCCAGGTGATGTATACATTACCAAGTCCAAGTAATCTCTAGTGATAATCTCTTGGTATTAACAGCCACTTGTTTGTCGACCAACTAAACAAGATAAATGCGAGTCTACGCGTAATTGACACCAGAAAACTCCAATAAAGCAAGAAAGCACACACTCCGTGTCAAATATAACACGATTCCCAATTCAACACCAACGCCGGGCTCGTGGTCCAGCGGTCAAAAACAATCAACCAGGTTCTGCCATCTCTACGCCCCCCTCAGACGTTTGCCATCGCGCCTTGCGGTCACTGTTCAATTCACTAAAAATACCCTCAACGACATCTCCCTGTCGAGGGAAAAGCCGTCCATATAACGATATGTGAATCGAGCAGGGGTTGAGTCAGAACTTGATTAATCATGTAGACCTGATATTCCTGTTCGATAAACCCTCGTTCGACTCGAGGTGGGTCTATCTTTTTGGACTTGTTTTGTCATGTACATTGGATACCAAGGAACGGATTCTCGGTTTTCCAAACCGTAAGTATCTCAAATCAGTGATTCGACCCTCTCATGATGTTCTTTAACTTGATAAAATGTCACGCACAAGGCCTGTGGTTTTGTTGGTATATAACGCCATCAAACATCCCGCTGAAAAGTGTTACTGAAAAGTCATTTACTCCAATGCCTTTCGGCAGAAACCTGTGAACGAGGACATTGTTGGAGACCCACGGTCGACCCCGGGGAGGCCCATCGATCGCTTTTTGCCCGTACTCCATCCCGACCAGCAAATCGACTTTTCTCCTTTCAAGCCATGCTCCAAACACAAAATCTAGATGTTACAAAGTAAATAAATCATCCCTACATCAGTACTACCATTTTGGCATACATACCGAACCCCTTCAAATGCGCACAACCCACCTAAAACGACCCAATAGACTCATATCCTCTCCCACTCCTACTCAACGTACACCCCAAACTCCTGTGAACCTCAACCTGAAACCCCTCAAAGGAGACTCTCTCCCCATCAATACTAATATACCCAGTCGGCTGCCGTGGTACAAGTCTGAAGCCACTAACCTTCCTATACCTGACCACATCCTGATCAAAATGTCCTCCATTCTCCACCGCCAAAAGCAACTTGATACTCGTCAAGCGCGGAATATCGCCATCGATAGTTACGAGGTCGATGCAGCCATCATTTGGCATGGCGGCGGGGAAGAATTTGGTGTCAGCGGCCATCCAGGCCATGTTTCCTGCGTAGAAATTTCCGAGATTGGGGTAGGGTTCTAGTGTCCAGGACGAAGGGATGGGATCGTTGATGGTGCCATATTTGAGTTGGGGAAGGCCTTCGTCTTCTCCTTCCACTGATGGAGGTGCGGCTTGTAATTCGGTATCTGAAGAGGACGCGGATAAGAGTTTTGATGCTGAAGGCGAGGTGCCCATATGTTCTCTATAGGCAGACCTGATGGTGGCCTTATCCTCAATTTCGACGCCGACCGCGAGATCCACAGGCCATAGGGTTTTGCCCAGTAATCGTTGGAGGAAGCCGACAGTGAATCTTGCGCTACCCATCCATCGCAAGTTTTCTGTGCCTAGGTCACTCTCTGCTACAATCCCCACAGACTGTGAGAGGAAAGAGAGTGTCCTCTTGTCCCCTTGCGTGATAGAAACCAAATCAATCGGTGTCCTAATACCTTTCACGACGGCTAATGCCGCGAGAGACGGGCTATCCGTCCCATTCAAATTCAAGCTCATCGCATTACCTGTCCCACATGGCAATTGAACCACAGCCAGCCTCCCAAGTGCTGTCCGCGCATTTGTTTTCTTCCCAAGCCCATTGAATACCTCATAAGGCAGTCCATCCCCAGAGCAACACGCAACCACATCCCATCGGTCCAAGTCCAACTCTTCGGCTAAATCGACAGCATGTCTCGATCTTTGAGTGATGGTAGCATCAGGGTAGCACTTTGCCGCCTTGAAAATGGGTTCAATATCTCGCGTGTAGTACTTCCGCGCTTTGCCAGCACCACCATACGGATTTATGAAGACCTTAATTCTCTTATGGATTTGCGATTTGCCGTATGCGTGCTCCAGCAGTTTACGTATAAAGGCATCGAGACGTGGGAGTGAGTTCTCGTCCAGTTCGAGGGTCAAGGTATCGGGACGAACGGTGTCTTTGCTTGCGGAGGCGCGTTTGGCATAGGTGATGAGGATCTTTTGTTCCGAACGTTCGGCCCAGAGGATGTAGTGGTAGAGGATCACTTGGATACCGTCTGCTATGCGAAGAATGAGTATAAGCAGTTCTGATTGGGCTGGTTCGAGGTACAAGTACTTTGCTTGCCAGACAACAGGCCACAACAGTCTGTCTCGTTCGCGGCGGGATCAGAGACTATGAACTTGTTAGGGGTAGAAGGTATCAATCAAAGAGGCCCAAACGTACGGTGAACATGAAGCGACTGGTCAGTCAAATCGAGGGTCCCAGAGCCAGCGGCAAGTACGAGGTAGTCAGCGGCAGCATGATCATGATCATGGTCTTGCACCTCGAATTGGTCCTCGAAAGGGCCAAGGTCACCGGAAGGCCTCGACATGATTATGTACTGGTAATGGTGCCAACGTATGCCTGCGCAAACACCCAGACATTACTGGGAGTGGAATCAACAAGAGGACCTGTCGGGGGACGGGAAGGCTCAGCATTTCATTCGAGGTGCAAGTTGGGCTTTCCGGCCGTCACTTGCCGAAACAGGGCTCATGCTCCATATAAAAGCTAAATATACATAGCCGCGGGGTGTAGGCATTTTAAACCGTAATTTTCTTCCAAAAAATTTAAACTATAGTTCTACTATAACCTAGAATTACCTCTATACTTAAAAACCGTTTTCAATAGGTACTATACTATAAGATAAACGGTTTATTGGCAGTGTTACGCAGAGGCTATGACTCAAGTAATATAGCTGGATGTTACGGATACTGTCACGTGGAACGTTTAGTGACATGTATGGCGCGTTCCCTTTGTGATTGTCACAGGCTATGGCCTAGATTGTGGTTCTCGGCTATGCCCTCAACCTTTGGAAACTTCTGGAAGATTCCACAACCCCACCACCACTGATTATAAAACCATGTGTTCTACTCTTTCTCTCTTTTCTTCAAGTTTGTAATACTCGTCAATCAGGATAGTCAATTGAAAAACATATCGACCACGCCTCTCACAGTGATTAGTAAGTTGTTACACGGGATCGGAAGGATCATGTGAACGCTCGAGCCTTGGCAAAGCGAGCGTTGTGAGCGCCACGAGCGCAGGATTTCTTAGAAGATGAATCTCTATATAACGGACGAGACTCTGCTCCCTCAGTGTCTCGTATCTTCACTCTCTAGTTACTTCGCTATTGCTTTTAGTTACTTAGCACAATTCACGACTCTTATATCTTGCAAGCTTCGCTTCACTTGTTTGATACGATATTGTCGCCCCGGACCACTTGAACCCTACTGTATGGATTAGCCAAATCCAGCTAGATTACTTTGAGCCATAGCCTCTGCGTAACACTGGATTTGGCCAATCCGTAGAGTGGGGTTCAAATAGTCCGGGGCGACAATACCGTATCAAACAAGTGAAGCGAGGTTTGTAAGATATAAGAGTCGTGAATTGTGCTAAGATAACTGAAGCAATAGCGATGTAACTAAAGAGTACTATGAAAGTAAACTAGAGAGTAGAACTACAAGACCTCTGAGGAAGCAGACTCTCGTCCTAGATATAGAGATCCTGTGACGGGTTAAGATCATGCCAGGATACCAGGGAAAACCACCCAAATGTGAAATACAATCTAGCTAAAGAGAAAATGAAAGATACACGATTGCAAACTCCTCTTGAAGGAGATGCCAAGCCATTCACAAGCTTGCCCTATAATTATTCCGAGGCTTGACAGCAAGGTCCTCAAGCGCTATAGAGAGATAGGCAAAGCCTAGATAAAGGCCCAAGGGTCTAGCCCGTGACAGATCCCATCTCCTAGAGAATCCCAGGCTCACTTGGCTCATTTACCAAGAGGTGAACTTGGTGAGCTGGAAAGATCACTCGTCTCACTTCTAGCAAAGTGAGCCCAATGATCTAACAACGTGACCGTAAGTCCCGTGTAACAATCAACCCATCATAAAGGGGACACACTGGTACGCATCTAGTTATCCAGAATGCATACAGTTACAATCAAATACAATCCTGTACACGCTCAAGTGACAGTATCCGTAACAAAACTGTTAACGTTACTCACAAGCGAGTGACGCATACAAGCGAGTGACGCATAGAATCTTACATCTCATCTTTCCAAGTCTCTACACTACAACATCATGACTTCTAAAGCCCAACAAGAAGGGCGATTACTTCTCGCTCTTCAAGCCTACCGGAAAGGTCAATTTTCAAGCATTCGTCAAGCTGCATTGTCATATAATGTACCTCCAAGCAATCTCGAACACTGCCTCAAGGGACGCGTTGCACGCGTAGATTCGCGTGCAAATAATCATAAGCTTACTCCCACAGAAGAAGCCCTTCTACAGTGGATCATTTCAATGGACGAACGTGGTTATCCGCCTACAATCTCTGCATTACGTGATGCAGCTAGATTATTGCTTCAGCAACGCGTCGCGTCTGAAGGCTCAATCGGTGTCAACTGACCTCGCAACTTTCTCAAGCGTCAACCGACCTTACAAGCCAAGTATACACGTAAATACGACTACCAAAGAGCTCAATGCGAACATCTGGAATACAGTTCAGAAATACGGCATCGTAGATGAGGACATCTATAACTTCGACGAAACTGACTTTGCAATAGGAGTTGCAGGTACTTCGCGTGTTATTACCTCGTCAGATCGACGTGGTAAACCTCCTCAATTACAACCTGGCGATCGCGAGTGGATTACAGCTATTGAAGCGATCGATACGCGTAGCTATGCCAGCGCTGTTCTTCTTGCAAGTGAGAACGAGAAGTTACGGAAGATGAACGAGAAGAGGAAGAGAAAAGGACAGGTACGAAGAGCTCAGATCTCTGAAAACCCCTCTTTTACAATTACTGAGGCGCAGAACTTGGTATTTCGGCCTACAGCTAATAAAATACAAGTGGAGGCAGAGGCATCGATGGCTGGATCTCGAGAGGAAAGGTACGGGTTACCGAGCTGTTTTATCTGTAAAGGCTTCGATCATGCAGCTGGTGAATGCCCTAAATATCAATAATTTATTGTATATTAGCTCATTTAAATATGTTACTCAAAGATTGATTTATGGTGTTGCAAAGATGAGATGTAAGATTCTATACGTCACTCGCTTGTATGCGTCACTCGCTTGTGAGTAACGTTACGGATACTGTCACGTGGAACGTTTAGTGACATGTATGGCGCGTTTCCTTTAACGTAATCCACCATCGAGCCACCGAGCGGTACACATTTTCGTATCCTCATCAATTACTCTATTATGCACCAATAAATCTCTCATTTTTAAATATTGCTATCTATATTTCTGACAGTTGATTGCAAAATGGTCACCACTGCGACAAATAAAACAAGTAATTACAATGTTCTCCTCTTCATTTGGTGGTTCTTCCTCAATGTAAGGCTCTTGATCAACCTGGTTACTGCTGATAACCGAAGCTTCTTTAGAAAGTTGAAGTAAGCTCGAGCCCTCTGCAACAGTTAAAGCGCTTGATTGACTAATATATCTCCTTTTTAGTTGCCTCCTTCGCTTCTGCCTCTCATTTGCAGCCCTTAATTTCTCATTTTCCGCAGCTAGTAAAGCGGCGCCTTGCATCGCGATCTGGCAGCCCTTGACAAGCTGATTAATGGCCTGATCTGTTGGTCTTGGTGGACTTTTTGAACGTCTCTTAAGATAGCCTTTGATTGTAGCTACCTGCAGCTCTAACTGGGTTAGATTCTGAGGTGTTTCTGGTTGCCATTGCTCTTGGTTTGCGGCCAAGGGCGCTGTAGGGGTAGATGGCCTAATCTGGATGGTTGAAAGTACCTGATCTGGATCAAGAGGTACGAGACCGGCAGCAGTGAAGCTGCGTTGAATATTGCTTAGTGTGAGGGCACTCATTCGAGCAATTTTAAAGGCGTGAAGGAACTCAATTTTGTCGATATGATTTATGCCAAGCCTCATATATTCCGAGACTTGTTGGCCATAGGTACGCTTGAGGACCGAAAAACAACCAATATCGAGAGGTTGAAGAAGATGTGATGAACGCGGTGGCATACAAAGAGTGATAATCATCCCGTCTGCACAAAATTGATCAAATTCTGGAGTTGCGTGGCTGCCGTGGCCATCCAGAAATAGTAGTCGATAACTACCAACCTTTCTTGCAGCTGTATTTGGCTCGAAAACCTCTTTTAGCCAATGTAATCCAAGCTGGTCATTAGTCCATCCATTTGTACTCAAAGCGATTGTCCAATCAGGCGGTAGATTGTTGTTTTCGTACCAAGATGATATATGTACCTTGCCTTTGAAGATCACCATCGGCGGGAGGCTCCAACCCAGCGCATTGATCGATTCGATTGCCGTAACCCGTTCGCGATCGCCAGGCTGTAATTGAGGGGGTCTGCCACGCCTATCTGAGGCAGTAACTACGCGTGAGGTACTTGCAAGGCCCATTGCAAAGCCGGTTTCGTCGAAGTTATAGATATCGTTTTTGAGGATGCCGTATTTAGCGATTGTGTTTTGTACAAGCCGAAACCAGGCCCCAATAAGGGCTGGATCTTCGCATCTTGCCCTTTGATTATCGTAGCTGCGTGAATATCGCGATTTGAGGCTAGGGCGGCGGTTGATGTATCGCTGAGGTCAATTGACACCGATTTTGCAATCTGAGCCTACACGCTGCTCGAGTACGATTTTTGCCGCATCGCGTACCCCAGTAACGGTCAATGGATAAGCTCTTTCATTCATAGATAGTATCCAATGCTCAACGACCTCCTCTTCCGTATCCGTAAGCCTTTGGCAATTTGGGCGCGAATCGACGCGTGAAGCGCGTCCGCGAAGGGGGGAGGCAAGGGAAGTAAATGGGACAGAATAGGCATCAGCGGCCTTTCGAATACTTGGAAAATGGCCTTCCAAATAAGCGTCATGAGCAAGGAGTAGTTGACCCTCTTTCTGGGCCTTTGTATTGACTAGTTGTGGTGGCATCGTGGGTTAATCGATGAGGATACGAAAATGTGTACCGCTCGGTGGTGTGTAACGTGTTTCACCACTCAATGGGCCACTCCAGTCAGTGGGCCACCCCATCAAAAAGTCCATTCTCTTCGTACAATAATTGCGATAATGTCAACACCAACGCCTGAATCAGCCCACAAAGAGGCTAGATTACTTTTCGCGAAGCAAAGCTTTCAAAAGAATCAAAATTCGAGTCAACGTCAAATCTCGAGCTACACTTCAGCGTCGTCTCAAAGGCATCAAACCACAGAGCAAATCTAACCACAAAAAACGAAAGTTACAACTACATGAAGAGCAGGCTCTAGTTCAGTGGACCCTGGACCTTGATCGGCGCGGATTTCCCCCTCAGATTATTGACGTACGACAAATGGCAAATGTTTTACTCGAAAAACGTGGTACAGAACCTCCATCACAACCAGTCGGGAAGAACTGGGTATCCCGCTTTATCTCCACTCAAACTGAGCTTCGTACAAAGTGGAATCGCAAATTTCATTCACAGCGTGCAAAATACGAAGATCCAGTGATAATTAACGCGGGGTTTCAGCGCGTTGAAGAGATGCGTCTATTGTTCGGTATCCTTACGGAGGATACATACAATTTTAATGAGACTGGCTTCATGATGGGGGTTATTGCAACTGCAAAGGTGGTTACAAGTGCAGATACAGTTGGATGAGCAACTGTCGTACAGCTAGGGAATCGTGAATGGACAACAGCGATCGAGGGAACCAACGCGTCAGGCTGGGCGATACCGCCATTCATTATCCTTCTGGAAAAGTGCATCAATCAAAATGGTATCGTCAGTTACCGGCTGATTGGGTTATTGCTGTAAGCGATAATGGCTGGACAACTAATGAGCTTGGATTTGAGTGGATCAAGCACTTCAATACTCATACAGAAGCTCGTACAAAGGGTACTCACCGTCTCCTTATCCTCGATGGCCACAACAGTCACGCAACACCAGAGTTTGACGGATATTATTGTACAAACAACATTATTACACTCTGTATGCCGCCACACACATCCCATCTTCTTAGGCCGCTTGATGTAAGTTGTTTTTCGCCTCTGAAACGCTCGTACGGTCAAGCAGTTCAAGAGCTTGTTCGTCAAGGAACCCACCATATCGACAAAGAGGACTTTCTATCGATCTATATAAGCACCCGACCAACTGTGTTCTCTGAGCAGAATACCAAGAGCGGTTTTCAAGCGACAGGACTTATTCCATACAACCCGCAGCGTGTTCTTTCGTCGCTTACAGTCACCAAAACGCCATCACCACCAGGAACACCCTATATAGTAGCACCACAGTGGACGTCAGAAACTCCTCGTACAATAGCTCAGCTTCAACAGCAGGCTCAGCTCGTCCGAGACCTTCTTCATCGCCAATCTCAGAGCCCAAGCAGTCAAGCAATCAGTCAACTTATCAAAGGATGCCAAGTCGCAATGAATTCTGCAGTGATACTTGCAGAAGAGAATAAGAAGCTTCGTGTAGAAAACCAACGACGAAAACAGAAGCAACAATATCGTAGACAATATATTGCACATGGAGGCGTTTTACAGGCTCAACAGGGTCAGTTCTTAGTTCAGGGAGGCAAAAATAACTCTGGAGAGAGTGTTCAAGATCAGGGAGTCGTCGTACAACAGCGAGCATTACCAACGTGCAGTGGCTGCGGTATTCAAGGTCATAAGATCAATCGATGTCCCAATACCTAGAGAATGTATTATTAGAGTTATTTTGATAAGGCTCCAACTAGGGGGACATCCCCCCTATTACTAGGGAGACATCCCCCCTAAACCATAGCGGATAGCCCCTAAAACAGGGCCTTAAGTCTTGCGGGTACCCTCCAACATTACAGCGTCTCAATTTGAACTTCAACAACATCAAAATCACGTCACAAACACGAAAATCACGCGAAAATACTACGGAACAGCTTCTCCGAAAGTAACTATTGCTATTTTGCCTATCTGGCTACTAACTTGAGGTTAGGCTTGCCCTCCCATACGATTCCTCACCAAAGCGCCAGCCTTCAGACAAGCTATTCACCCTGAGGCATTGAGTTGTATAGTAACTGCGGTAGGAAGCCCTTGAAGCCGACTATCGACCATATGGTCAGTGGCGCTAACCGCATTTGTACAATATACAAACTCAAACTACACGGTAATCGACTCAACTCAACTAAGTGCATTGAATTGAGCTTAATTCCATCGCTCAAACCGTGCCAAGGCCGCTGTACAGCGTCGCAGGCGGCCTTAAAGTGATACCAGAGTGTCCCAATGCCGTTAAATCGCTTAAAATGCCGCCGCAATGCCAGACCGCCGTGTAGGACGGCTATTATGTGTTCGCCTCCAAGAATGGTCCATTTAGTGACTGCCGCACTGTGAACCTCCTCTTCATTCATCCTCAATGTCAACACCGAGTTTGGCCATCTTTGCCTTGTAGTCTGCCGTCGCCTTAGCGATCTTCTTCTGCCGCTTCTCTTCCTCACTCAGTGGCTTTGGACCACGCTTCTTCTGTAGTTTCTGCTTCGCTGCGGTAGAGAGAGTAGGTCTAGTATAGTTGTTGGTGGTAGAGGCTCGGGGCTGTGTACGAGATTGGAATTGTTGGAGGAGTGCGGCGGCATCATCTTGAGGAGAGGAAGGTGGATTCTGAGAAGAAGGTAGATTCTGTGAGGGTCCTGTATACAGATTAGCACTGCCATTACCGCTATTCTTGGTGTTGTACTTGCCTTGGACACGTCGCCTCTTCGCCGGCCGTCCATCTGGAGCAGTTTTTATGGCTATTAGCGCTGGCGGAGCTCTCCGACGTCGTTTTGCGAGTTGATCGGCCGTTAAGGCTATGGAAGATAGTGGTAGTGAGGGTGAAGGTGACTGAACAGGGCGTTGCGCAGATTCTGGAGGGTTAGATAGTGACCCGCCCGTCAGATCAACGGTCTCAGGCTCGTCAATGTCCATAAACTCTCCATCGCCGTGGATCTCGCGATTGCGACGTCGTTGTGCTTGAAGCCTTACCTTCTTAGCCGCTTGGTCTTCGTTGACGGGCTCACCCTGGCGGCTAGTGCCCAAGGACTGAATATTGAGCGAAATCGCTCTGCGTAGATTCAGGCATTGGTAGATAATTGAGAATGGGCCGTTAGAGTTAAGCGAGTTGAAGTTTAATGGGGTGTGGCTTTACTCGCCTAAGGGCTTGGCAATTGGCGCCAAATTATTTGAGCCAATTAGAAGCCTGGACCCTGAAATTAACCCCGCGAAAATGTTGGAGGACGCCCGCGATTGATTTGGCAGCCGTTTAGCGGCGACCCCGCTAGACTTTGGGGGGTTATTTAGGGGGAATGTCTCCCTAGTAATAGGGGGGATGTCTCCCTAGTTAAAAAGGGATGTCCCCCTAGTTGGAGCGTTTGATAATGATCATAGTGGTGGTAGATTTATTGGACGATAACATAAATTTAGTGGTGAGGGTAGCCCACCGACTGGGGTGGCCCACTGAGTGGTGAAGCACGTTAACGGTTAATTATCGGCTTAACAACGGGTAAAAAAAACCATGTCCCGCGGCTATGTATCAAGAACAGAGCGTCAGATATCGCGTCAGTATTATCACTTGAATTTTGTTTGTTGTCTTCTATTAGCGACCGACTGCTAGATAACCATCGAGTACGAACTCGAAATAAGTACACCACATCTCCATTAAGTACACTAAGGACCCGAGCAATGCACCATCTTACGATGCTGTGGCTTTTAGCCCTTTGAGCGACCCTAGACTTAATGCAAGACCTTGTGATCGACTTCGTATCCGTACGAACCCAGTGATGGCCCCATTCTCTCCATCCTTCTCAATGCTCAAATTAGCGAGAGCATCCTCACCTGTCATCCGTTAGTATTGTTACACAAAGGGCGGGGAATATAAAGACCTACCAAACACGCTGCGCGCGTACAAGTTGGCGCTCAAAAATTGACAATCGCCCTTCATACTGGCCTCAGGCGTGAGACAGCTCATATTCGTCGAAGCCATCAGTTGCTTCAGGAACTCGCGCAATGACTTGCCCTTGGAGTTGATATTGACCTTGTTTTCCCATTCGAATTCCGTCCACATAGTGCGGAATTGCGTTTCTGTGCACTGTGCTGGCTGGATGTAATCCATAATGTCCACATGTACGTCGTTGAGAATCACTACATTGCTCTCTGTTGAGCTGGCACCGTCGTAAACAATGTTACCGAAAATGACGCCAGTGTCCGTCGACGAGACTTTGATCGTTGCCTGCACGTTCATAAAGTCATGAGGTGCGAGATTCTGGACGATCGGCTTCTCCACCACTTTGAGATCGCCAAGTGTTGCAAATTCGACAGTGAGATTTTGGAGAGTATCGGAGACCTGGTTGACAAGCAAAACATCGAGGATGATGTCGAATTGGGCAACTTTGACATACGCTTCGGCATACACAGCATCTGAGAATTGGTTAGCATCATAGTTGGCGTCGTAAACGTTGGATCGACTTACCAGAAAAGCCTGTCAGTTGCACGACTCTGCTCAATTTCGACGAAAGATCTTCAGTAGCTGCGTCTCCTCCAGTTGCCTTCTCCATGTCACGGCCACCATCATCAGAGCCATCGACTCCAGACTTCTTTGCGAGCTGCCGGATAGAGACCACGTCATCGATTTGGATAGCAGATTTGGCTTTCTCGATAGAAGCCTTCTCTGCACGCTTTGCGTCCTCGACCGCCACCATAGAACGGAAAGCTTTGCGAGTGTCATCCAAGAAGCTCTGCTCAAGTTCCTTCTTCGACGAGAACTCGCTGAGTGATCTCACACAGCTCATGATACGGTCCACTGAGTCCTCATCAATCGGTTGCTTGACGAATTGTGATTGCCCAACGCGGATGATTGAGATCAAGATCAACATGGCCTCTGCCTTGAGTGCGTTGGTTCGTTGGGCGTCCCCAGAGATCTCGCTGTGCCTCATCACCAGCTTGGTCAGCGTGGCCGCCAGGACCGAGGCGAGGTAGTAATCCCCATCCAGAATCAAGCCGCGCAGAGGTGGTTTCGATGCCGTACGTACAGCCTCGAGGGTCTGTTTGTTAGACGCCTCGCTTGTTAGAGCCGACTCGGTAGCATAAGTGCCATCCGCCAGCACTCTGGATCCACCAGAGGGTTGTGGCGGCTTAGCATTGCCATTGCCGTTAGTGTCCTCGCTGACTGGTTTCTCGCGAAGCTCCTCCAATGCTCGCTGTTCGCTGGAAAGAATAGGAATCTCGCCTAAGCTGGAGCGAATGCGCTTCCAGGCATCTCGTATTTCCTTCTGCTCTCCAGAATGACCTGCATATTCGCCAATGATCCATAGAGCACCACGGTACACTTTGCCTGCCCTAGCTTCGCCTAAGAGGGCTGTGAGTCTGTCCACAATGTTCGATCGGAGCTTGGGAAATTTCTCAACCACCTCCTTCACGAAGCCAATGACATCAACGGCGCTAGTAGAGTTGACCTCGGATATGAAATCCATAAGCGATCCTACGACGTTGGAAGCGACTTCGCTGAAACGTATGGCCACTTGATGTATGGAGTGGATCAGAAGGGTTCTATACTCGGCATTCTTCTCGTAGCTGTCGTCGACGGTCTTGCGCAGTTCCTTCTGTAATAACAGGACGACTTCTTCCACAGTTCGTGAGGTCACCATTTCGAGCCCAATATCGAGTGCTTTTGTGCGAACATCTAGATCTGGAGATGATAGTACGCGAAAGACTTCCATGACCAGGTCGTCGAGTGTTCCCTGGTTCTTCTTCTGCAAAGTTGCCACCTTTTCCAAGACTATGAGCTTAACGTTGTTATCCGGTTCCTTGACTGCCAGCTCGATGAATTTGGTCGCTGCCGCCTTGATAGCAACTGGGTTGCTGGTCAGAGCGCACAATGATGATGCAGCTTCGTATACTACTGTTGATGCCGGCGCTTCCAGTAGATCAAATATAAGTCGTAGGTATTTGGCCTTTCTGTCCTGGTTTGTCGCTGAATCTTTGCGGATGAATGCGAGATATTCCAGCTGGAGTAGCTCATCAGCGTTGACAATGCTGTCGAAAATTCCAGAGAGGTACGAGAGTGTAGTTTCCGGACTAATGCTGCTGAGGGCCGCAAAAGCATTTCGCTTGGCCGTAATGTCATTCTCTTCCCCCAGAAACTTGACCAAAAGTTCCGGCGCGTCTGGTATCAGGCTTTCGTCTCTTTGATATATAGATGCTATTGCGAATGCCGCCGTCTTCCGCACGTAGGCATGTCTGTGTTCCAAACATTGCCTTGTTGGCGCAAGAAGTGGTTCGATGAGTTCCGGATCGGACAGTTTTGGCACTTGTGAGAGTTAGCAGGAGTTCAGAAGCAGCCTGGAAGCTGTTGAGCATCTAAAAACTCACAAAATCGCAAAGTATTACCACGGATATATTCCTATTCATGGTTAGCTTCCAGTCAGTAACTTGGCCGCTGCTTGGGTCAACTGTCAGCGGAGTGGGTACGTACGTTTGGGTGCTGCAAATCGAAACGCATGTTATTGGTGACCAAGATCCACTCCTGCCTAAGCTTTCCTGGTTTAGTGTGAGAAGGATGTAGTCTTAATACTTGTGTTTGCGTGGATAGATCCTACCATTGGCATCGTGCTTGTTACTCAGCTCGTAGTAGTAATACAGCAGCTTCTTCAATGGCTTCGACTTGCTGGGCATAACAAATCGTATAATATGCATTAGCAAATCCGGCATGCTGTTCCCTTGAAGCATCTGGCTCAATATCCTTTTCATGGTTTCGATCTTCGTGTCGTCCGAACCCTTCTCCAGTGACTGCTTCAACTCTTGAACCGATGCCTGGGGCGCATTGTCCTGGCCTACAATCGTGTAGGAGCTATCTAAGAACGTCGCCATGGCGGCGGTCTTTATTTGGGCAGTCCGTCGAGGGGTGTGGAGTTCGGGGGACGGTTAGGACGTCGGTCTCGGTGAGCAATGGTGAGCGCGGTCGAGTACGATTGGAATTGGCCGTCTTCAGAGCAAGATCCCCCAGGCTTTCCTTCTCTCTTCAAAATTCGCGTTGTCTGGCGGTTTGGTGTTCTCAAGTTGTGACCTCCAAGTGGCCAGTAAATGTAATGTGGGTCCGCGCGCATATACCGGTAGAGCTAGACGCGTGAGCTGCTCTACGAAATCTCCATGCAACATCCTGCCGAAGACAACCACACTCACTCATTATGACTTCCTCCACCACTGCCAGCTCGAATGAGGCTTTCTACGTGCGATACTAGTAAGCCATCCTCGTGCCATGTCTGTAACACGACTGACCATATGCCAGCTCGGGACACTCTGGCAGATTCGGACACGAGTTTCTTGGTAAGGCGACGTCTGTGAAATAGATGCCGTTGTATCTAATCAATGCCATTACAGAATTCGACTTCAGAACTCTTGGGGACGGACGAAGCTCCATGGTGCGCTACGCCAACAACTCAAACTACCGCAACGATTCCTTAATCCGAAAAGAGAGTAAGCAGTCTCGCCCCATCGCGCTCAAGCTAACTACTGATGGAAACAGTGTGTGTGAGTTCGCTGGTCATCGCAGAAATCAAGCGCATCATCAAGGACGCAGAAATCATGAAGGAAGACGACACGGAATGGCCTCAGAAGAACAAAGACGGACGACAAGAACTCGAAATCAGGCTCGGAAACGAACACATCTCATTCGAAGTAGGTAAAATAAGCCAACTCAAGGTGATGCAGTGATAACCCGTGAATCCAGACCGCGAAAATAGGCTCCCTTGTGGACGTTACCGAATCACAGGATCCGGAAGGCCTTCGTGTGTTTTACTACTTAGTGCAAGACCTCAAGGCGCTAGTCTTCTCATTGATCTCACTTCACTTCAAGGTAATCTTGCTCGTCTTGCAGGGATGCTCGGTGCTAATACTTTGTGTAGATCAAGCCTATCTAGATCAGAAAGCTATGGTTGAAATCGGCGTTCAATATTCTTTTTGGTAGGCTATAAAGGAGCATCAAATGTCACCTGAGAGGCGGCCTCATTATTGCCGCCGGCCTGCAAGCATCCAAATCCCGGTTCGTTAACATTTTTGTCTGGTTCTTGTTCCACACAGCACTAAATTCTGCTGCAGTGACCGTGACGAGAATAATTATAATCCCTCATTACAAAGAAAATAGAATAGCAATACCAAGGGAGCGAATCAAATCTCAACGCGCACAGCAGGAAAGCAACACTCATTGAGCTCGAATATCCTTCCAATAACACCAAGATTCTTTTGGATATGTTCTTTCGGTCTGCAAACGCTCATCAACACAGATCTCTCAATTCGCCTTTTGATTCCGAAGATGGTATTACTAACGATCATCCGGGGGGTAAGGTAAAGAAAAAACTTAACGCCTTTGTTTCTGCGATTAGTGCAATACTGGAAAATGACCAACACATTCAATTGCAGAAAGTCGGCTTGTCTATCGAAAGCGAGGAAAGTCAGAGGAAGCACAAAAGTACAGTTTCGTGCCAGAGCGGGCGAGAGCAGTTCCTCTACTAGTAGGATAAGGAAATAGTGGTCCTTGTACTAATATTCGGTCTAATATTCGGTCTAATATTCGGTCTTTTCCTCAAAGAAGAATATCGAAGGGCGTTGTCTTGAAATGTTTACGGACCTTTACTCTACTTGAGGAAGGCAACAAAAGTTAGTGCATGATTTTTTGTCTTTCACAATCCACGCAAACAACTGGTCTCAAGAGGAGAGAAAGCCAGTATTCGTATTGGTGGAGAAGGGTCTGGTGACTGCGAGAGATATGAGCTAAGGTTCGGTCGAATGACTGTTTTATTGTCATGAAAGGTTATTACCCTACCCAATAGGATTCATTTGCTTTCGCCAAGGAGAAAGAGACACGGCGAAATCGACTGTCAGACATCGTGTTTACCAAGGACCTCTGCCATGATACCGGATACCCATCATAAGAGAATCAGGAAGAAGGAATATCACCTAACCCTTCTCACAAACCAACCACAGCAGCAGTAAAAATACCCAAATCTCACACACCTACTAACCACCCTCCAAGCCCCCACTCCAAAATAATCTTCTCCATTAACCTACTTCCCAACACATCAAACCCCTCCCTAACAGCCCGACTATCCATCGAACGCTTCTCCATTGCAAATTCCAAACCAGCCCGTCCCGGTTTCTCATTATCATGTTTCTCGGTGGAGAAATCGAGAAGTTTGATTATGGGGGTTTTGGATTGGATATTGTTCTCCCTCGCATAATCGCTTGATCCATTCGCGATGGCGGACTGTCTCGAAGATTAGACCGGCGGAGCGGAGAGAGGGGAGCAGATGGTGTGTCTAGTGGAAAGCTTGGGTGTTTTGGATGTGATAGACGACTGTTTTGTCTGAGTTTTGCATGTTGGGACTGGGTGAGTCAGTGTTGGTGAGGTGGGAGAGTTCGAGGATGGCGCTGGCGACTTTGTCGACGGGCATCCATGAGGGTGTCTATCAAAATCAGTTGGTCACAATTACTCTTATGGTCATAAAATGGACACTCACCTGCTGCAGCGCTGGCAAGGCACCAATAGAAGCAACACTGAAGCATCCATCGGTAAAGCCTCCGTCGTATTTCACAGCCTAAACTCAGTATTCCCAACAACCTGTCCAATCCTCAACACCCTCGCACACAAGCCCGTCTTATCCGCAGCAGCCTTGACAATATGCTCCGCCACCATTTTGGATCGAGCATATCCCATCCCTTGAGCATGGGCGAAATTCTCAATGTGTGTTTCTGGACTCATCCTCATCTTCTCGCTCGGCACAATGAACATGCCGGGAATTGCACGTCCGACACCGAAGAGAACAAATTCGCTGACCAGCTCATTCTTGGCAGTACCTTCTCGCCATTGATTAGTGTGATCCGGTCGTCCAGTCGACTCAGGTACTTCCATGCATCTGGGATGGTCGGATGCGGGGTGAACATGTCACTGGTGTGGTACTAATTGGGCGGCTCTGACGAGTTAGAACGCACCTGAGAAGGAAGACCATCCAAGCCGATGTATTCGTAGACGTTTGGCGAGCACTCGATCATGCGAATATATGGCTTGGCTAAGGGAAGCGGCCGCATTTATTTCCACGCCGTGTCTTCTAGCAGTCGGAAGGAAGTCTTAGCTGGTCCGTTTCTGTCCTGTCAACCACCAAGCGTTAGCCAGAGAACGATACCGGGTGCGACTAATTCGAGCTTCCTCGCACCCTTGAGGCGGCGGCAGCGTTAACCCTACCCTGCTATACAAGGCTGTCGTAAACCTGCACGGGTACAAAGTGAACATTGGCACGATCGCGCAGATCAAAGCACACTCACGACCATCACTCAGCTGTACACCACTATCAAGATAGTGCTCCTTACACCGAGAAGGACTACACATGGGGGCCCAAAGCCTGGCTCTCTCTTGTCGCCTGGAAGAATTTTGTCGCTGAGAATGGACTGTCGATGCAGACAACCCTAAGCTGGGAGCGAGGTGAGAAGGAAAATGTAAGATTTCCAAATTCCGATCATTCAATTCTCACAGGCTTCGACAAGTATTGGGGATCAGACAGTGCTTTAGAAGGTGGCACAAGTTTTTCAACTGTAATCACCGTACCGATACTTTGGAAAAGAATTTGGCCATAGATTCAAATTCTGACCACTAAGTAGGAGCTAAAAAAGATTTCTCCAACGCTTCCATCCGGGACCTGGCTGTGCTCCATTGGCTCCACTGCTCGCCATCACCTTGACCCGCGCCAATTTTCATCAAATGGTCTTATTCAGGGCAATTAATGGCCTACGAATACGTCAGTACGGCCTCTAAGCTGGGAGAGGTAGGTCTTACGCAGCACCTTATATTACCTAATCCAACATCGTCAGAACTGCAGGTGACCCCACATGTATCAGTAACGCCCTGACACACCAATGTCTATGATATTTTATTAGCCTAGAGGTTATATGGTCTGTCTAAGTATGTTTGGTAGAACATACGTAAACTCTATAACCAGTGGCAACACATGTCCCGCACTTCCTTATTTGCTTAATTGAAATATCTTGAACTTCTGTAGCTTCTATAGCTCGAGGGATCATAAGAGCAGATCCAGAGACTTGCTGCACGGCGCCGAGGACGATTATTGGGAGGTAGAGTAGCAAGCGCATATTGAGAGTAAGAACATATCAAGATATCGGGGTAACGAATCAAAATAGAAAACTGTCTTGCTGCAGAGTCAGAAAACAAAGATGTAGTTATATATACTTTTAGAGAGGGGGGATAAATATAGACGGACACTACTGTAAATCTATCCCCACCCAAACATCAGGAGCTACCGCCCCAACTTAATTGCGCGCCCCGTTTTCGATTGGTATGCATTGTCTGGCATCACTTGATAAGCTGATCTGCAGGTTCTGATGTTACCGATTGGTGAGCTGTCCCTACCAGAGGCCTGTTTTCATTCGTTGTTGATAGCGACGATAGATGAGATCAAAGTGGTGATCCTACCAGCGCCCGTTAGTCTTGTTTTAACGACTAATGAATATAGGTCTCTAGTAGGGATACTTCGCCAAACAGTGACTTCCGATCTTGTTGATCAGTTTAACAACCAATGTATACCAATCGAAAGTTGAGACAAGATTGACGCTCGCTGCTAATATGAAGTAAAAGTGATTCTGGATAGATTTCGAGGTTGGCTCACTACTATAAAATTATATATCGCCGCGAAGGCATACTCTTCAAAGGTGTTAACTGTATTGGAGTAATATATAGAGTCAAGTTATACCGCGATCGAGTCAACGTACCGCGATTGAGCGATCTGAATACTCAGAACCTTGATGGTTATTATTAAGGTGACCCTGTAGGTAAAAGCCGATGTAGTTATTACACAGTGGCCCCTAGCCTCAATTCTAGACGAGTATAGATTTAAAAATAGTTGGGGTAGATTTACCCTAGTGTGCCGCCTGAATATACATTCTCGTAATACACCTGCGCAATTCGCTTTCGCTTTTGGTAGCATGTCATAGTCAGGGAGCCTCACCGTGAATTTTTGGAAACGTGGGTCGTCAGACAATATCTGGTCAGAATGTTCAGCGAATGATAGACCCTCGGGAGATCGTTCACCAAACCTCTCATAGTAAGAAGTGGATGCCTTTTAGAGAGAATCCTCCCGCTCTCCCATAATCTGGAGTAAAGACACCCTTAGCTGCCAACTTACAAGGATTCGAATACCAGATAAGGGATTTGCATACTAGACTGGATTTCTGCAAGCACCTTGGTCTCAATGGGACGCCTTGCGGCAAGATTCATCAAAAGAGAGACAGTCCGGCGATCTATGGCGGTCAGGCCATCGATGGCACCTGCTGCGCCAAAAAGACTATGGGATCGAGCTGCTGGCCCAACTCTTTTCATGCTCCAATGCACGTTCTGTCCAGAAGCGGGGTTTTTCTTAAGAATGCAGTCTGCTCTTGGTCGGTGCATTTGCGATCAGATCGAATAATTCCTGAGGTTGAAGTGAGTTGGTCAACTACCAGGATTTCGCCAACCATGAACGAGACCTCAAATGCTGTAAATGCTGTCTATTGTTTATAAATATGAGTTTTTGAAAGCTGAAGATAGGTTTACAAAGTCTGAAGTGAGGTCATTCCCAACATATGGGATGCGCTTCCGTGTTGATTTCTTTGAAACTAAACATGAATTTGCCTTGAGAAGCAGGACCGAGAAACTCGAGATTCATCTCTGCCTTTGTTATCTCTTCTCACAAGCATAAGTTTAGATCCGATGTGAAGACGAGGTCCTTCGCAAGAAGAAAATCTTGGATGATCCAGAGACGCGTCAAATACGAGGCGTTGAGAAAAGATATCCATTCCGCGCCACTCCAGTATGGGATCGATTCCTCTGCGAAAATCGTCAGGGAGATTATGAAAATGGTTGAATGATGAATCGAAATCCGACCTGAGCCAGACCATGACCAGACGTGCATCACTGTAGTATGGTAGTAAGGGATCTAAATGTCTATCGGACCTACAATGCTTTGACTGCCGCAAGAATTCGCAGGGGTATTTTTGCTGTAAAGCAGATGCGAGGCAGGGTTGACAAGGATGTGGCCACTTGACATTTAAATCCCTTAGTACCATACCATAGTAGGTATACCGTAGATTCCATGCAAAATTGTAGACGAGACTAGGATTCTTGAGGTCAGTGCAGAGACCGTACGGATGGGTAAAGTGTGATATCCAGCCGGTTTCTAGGCTATAAGAGGCTTAGAAGACTCCTCTTCGAGACTCGCTTAGACGGAAGTCTTTACCCCAAGCTCTTTTCACGCAGCTAAGCAGGCTATCAGTGCATACCAAATACGGCCGCTATTTGATACAGTCCGACCACCCCCAAGTTCGTGATAACTCAATCAAAACAGATTCTATACTCCCGAAACTTGTTCTCAGCGATAAGAATAGGCATCTAGATAGTAAGAGAGGTTTTTAGAATTTATTTTGCTCGTTGTGGTATCGAGTGAGGCAAATTCGTTGCGTGGCTGGTGGCTGTTCAATCCTTGTCTCGTCTACAACTTTGCACAGAATCTACGGCATTGTGCTTTCGAAGCTAACGAGGACAGGACATTATTTGCAGCCTGCGATCGATCGTCGAGTAGTTTTCTGAGAGCCAAGACAACTGAGCAGGAAAATCTTGCTGATCAAACATGTATCTTACACAGTAACGTCGACTACACCCCATAAACTTCCTAATTGGAATCTTACGAGAATTTTATGAAAATCCTGCAGGTCCTCATCTACGGCTGTCATGGCTCTTAAAAAAAAGCACTCGATCGCAGGTTGCAAATGTCTCCGTTGACTTTGAAAGCACAATATATCCGCCATCAGGCCAACCTGATGGCCGCGATCAGATATGTTTTCCTGGTCGATACGAAGAGCGTCTATCCAGAAATGAGAGCCACAACGATCTCGACTGTCGTTCTCCAGAGAAGTAGGGATGCTCCTGCAGCAAGCGCTCGGTAGAGATTGCGTCATATTGTGAACTCGATACTGTTCGTCCGCTATGGTGGTGGTTGGGGGCTGCATGCGGACGTCAACAGTTTAAATACCATACAACTGGTGAGTAAGGGTTATCTTCCAGGGGTGTCTGCCCTAGGCATCCAGGCAAATTTTACCTCTCTTTTCTCCATATCTGAACAACTACCAGCCTGATTGAAATACCGAGAAGAGGACCTTGTAATCACGTGGAGACCGGAATAGCGTTTTTACTACCCCTGGAAGGTAAACCTTATTCACCAGTGCATACGATACGCGCAGATACTACCTGATTAGACGACTGAAGAGGACCTACGTCCGCCAAAGCCTCGTCGTAGCGCCAATTTCAAGCTCAAATACTTACTTGATTCGTGGCTCAGAGCAAAGCCCGCAGGACCGTTTTCTTTGTCGAATATCTCCAGTTTGAGATTTCCATTTGACTGGGGCGATTCGAAGAATAGAAGCCTGATTTTTTGAGAGCCAGTATCTAGAATAGAGGAGGATGAGGTCGGGTTGGCTCGGCCGTAGGCAGACTTGAGACAGGCTCTGGTGGTCCGTTTGTATATCGTCCATAATAGATTTGATGAGACTGAGTACGAGAATTGGGGTTCGATTTGGTGAGGAAATGGTGAAAGGTAAGAATGATAAGAAGAGTTGGAAGGAGATGATCGCGGAGCAGATACTTGCAATATAGGCATGTCTGGGTCTGGGGCTGTGTGGTGGCGCAGTGCAGAAGTCTTGCTTCTTCCAATATTCGATGCATAGCGAGCATGGTATTTTCCATGCTCCAGGATCCATTACATCTTCATCAGCATAACACATACCCATATCCAGAGCTTCTCCTTCGAACTTGACCTTCTCTTTATAGCGCAGCAACGAGACCGAAAAGGCCAGCTACACCCATAATCGCAGCTGGAATCTCCGTCGCCATCGCGGACCCACTCGAGCTCCTCGTCGTCGATGCAGCAGCTTGTGAAGTCCCACTCTCACTCTTAGTCGTAGACGTACTTGTATTTGTCCCTTCAACTCACTAACGCGACTTTCCAAACTAGCGATATTGGCAGAATATTGTGTAGGTACCGCAGAGATGCATTCTGGGATTGTAGATGCTGTCAGAGCTGAGGCGAGGATGGATGCGACATGGCCTGTGAGTGTGTGTGCTGAGGCGGCCAAGGACAGTGCGGGATAGACGGAGGTGGGGATGTAGAGGGGGATTAGTTGGGAGACTGCGGCGGAGAGGAGGGAGGGTTTTGCGTCGCTGGGATTTGCTAGTATACTCGAACTACCCCGTTGCTTGACCTTTTTCGAGGTTAGGAGTTGCAAGGGTGAGTATTGGGATTGGTATATAGCGCTTATTGTCCATCTTATGGTGCTTTTCTAGACGACCTGTAATCAAAACTTCCCAATCACAATCTCGCATTTATGCGCAGCTGGGGTCACAAGGACAAAATTCTCCATAGCCATACTCTCGGCCGTTGTCTGAGGAGCCAACCTCGCAACACGCCTCCACTCTCGGAAGAAAAGCGTCGTTGCGACGCGAAGTTCCATTCGTGCAAGATGGACGCCAATGCATGTCCGAGCACCAGCACCGAAAGGGGAAAATGCTGTTTTAGCTTCTTCGGACAGAGGGTTCAGTGTGTCGAGCCAGCGATGAGGGTTAAATCTAGATTTAAATTAGCATGTTGTTGGGAGGAGAAAGGTTGATGTTGACGTACTGCTCGGGGTTAGGGAAGACCTTGGGATCGCGATGGAGAGAGAAGCTTTGCGTGCTGACTATAAAGCCCTGGGGCACGAAGTAACCTCCCAAACGAGCACCGCCTTCTGGTATCATTCGTGGTAAAGATCCAGGTGCCGGACCATACAGCCGTAACGTCTCGTCGATTGTAGCGTTGAGAAATGGCAGAGCTTCCAGGTCTGCTTCTGAAAATTCGTCTGGCAAACTGCCAACTTCCTCCTCCAGAGCTTGCCGAATTTCTGCATCCTTCAGTACCGCCCATGTCAGATACGTAAGAGTGATGCCGGTGGTGTCGGCACCTATGGTTATTCATTAGTCTTGCGCAGGAGTGCGTCGAAATTGTTATACTTACCGGCAACAATAAAATTTGCAGCCTCACTCCGAATATACAGATCATCAAGCGTATCGGACCCCTCGTCCGCCGTCGCAATAGCATTAGCAAAGATATTCTTCACCCCAGCCTGCGACCTTGCCGTCTCAACCGCCTTCTCCCCATATTTCAAAATCAATGGAGTCCCATTAAACAATGTCTGCATCCCCTTGGACGGAATCATCCTCCCAATCGTTGCAAAGAAAGGCATTTCAACCCGAATCCCAGTCCCCATCATCACCTTCTCCAAAACCTCAATAAAAGCATTCTTCTCTCCCCGTTCTAAATTCCCGAAACTCTCTCCAAAAGCCAATTCCCCCAAAACATCGGATGCAAGAAAAAACCACCACTTCAAAACGTCCACTTGTCCCAGCCTCTTGCTCTCCTCTCCCATCCTCCTAACAGCCAACTCACACTTCTCCCTCACAACACCCTCCCAATCCCTCCTCAAAGTCGTCTTACTAAACGCTCTCGCAAACAATCTTCTCCGCGCACCATGCTCGTGCTTATCCGTCATGAAGAACATCCCGGGTCTTGGAAACGCTACGAGTTTTTCGTACCATGACGTTTTTTGGAACCCAGATTTGATAGAGTGGATTTGCTTGAAGCCTTCTAAGCTGTTTACTGAGATTTCGGTGGGAGAGATGCGGACGATTGGGCCGTAGGTTTTGTGGAGGGAGTCGATGAAGTAGATTCGGTTGCCGGAGAGAACAGCGAATTTTAAGGCAAGGTTTGAGAGGAGGGTTTGTATTGGGCCCGGGATGTGGCGGAGGGGGGAGGTTGTGGCGTTGTAGATTGTCTAGATAACGTTACCTTGTGGTTCTGAAGAGATGTTGTGGTTGGATTGATTCATCGTTTCTTCTATGTTTTGATGTGTGTTAGTGCAACTTACATTGATGATCCACGCTCCAATAGCAGAGAAAACAAGTACTTTGACAAAAGAGAAATTCTGTTCCGAAGCATCCATTGACACCATCTCTTCTATCCTCAAGCAAAGAAGATACTCACTGATTAGAACCAGTCTTCCCAGATCGGAATTCTAAGAGTAATTATTTCCTCTCCTCGGCCCCCGCCATCATCCATCCATCGAACTGGCCACCCCTGCGATGCGCCGAGGTTTCTGCCTTATCATGATTCATTCATCCCTGGCCTCAGTAAGATTCAGCTTTAACAGGTTGAGTCTTGGCTTGTTGGACTGGACGACGTGAAGATCTGATTGCAGGAGACGCTCTCCTACTTCACCACATCATCTCGTGTAGGGCTGCACGCCCGTTTGTTTGTTTGTTTGTATCTGGGAAAGGGAGATCGACTGTGGGGTACGAAGAGCACTGGGTAACGAAGAGCACTGGGTTACGAAGAGCTCTGGGTTACGAAGAGCTCTGGGTTACCAAGAGCTCCGGGTTACCAAGAGCTCCGGGTTACAAGATTGATTGTAATTGCAAAAAACGGAAGTATGGGGAATTAAAGGGATGCGCGGAAGCCGCTAGGTCGGTTTGAGGGCGATCTGACTTCTATGATTTCACAATCAAGAATGGATAACCCGACATATCCTCAATCGTTGCTCCTTCAAGAGTTCTAGCAAGATATCTGGTAAACTCTGGCTAATGAGCAACTGCTAGATAGTCGGTTTTTTTTAGTTTTTTTCATGCTTTCAATTAAATGTTATGCATCCAAGTTGATTTTCAAGAACAGTTTTTGATCGCTGTCGGGATGTCAGAGGTTCGGTATCAGATGTTTGGTAGAGACCGTGGCTCTATACAGCTTGCAAGCTGTTCTTTTGAGACAAGGATGATATTGGCGCTTGGGTACCTCAAAGTCAAGGCGCTAGACTTTGGAGCAAGTGAGAGAGCAGCGAATTAGAGAATCTCGAGAAAAATCTCCAATAAAAGCCATGGCTGGCCAAGGGTCTTGGTTTTGCGCTACGCAATTGCGTTAACTAATACGGTACCGGTCTGATCTTGCTTAAAAATGACAGTCGGGCAGTGTGCAAAGTTGTAGACGAGATAAGGGTGGCTTCGACCATTTTTGTTGGTATTTTCTGGCCCCCTTGATTTGCCTCCAGTTCTCTCAAATCAAACCTAGCCTGCAATGATTGCTCGTCTACAAATTTGCACGCAATTTACGGTACATTGACGAATCCATCCTTTATCTGGTTTTCGGAGCTTTTGGGGTCACCAGGAGCCTCTCGTTAGGCTCGTTCAGCCTGGCACAGACGCGGTTTGTGGCTGGTGGTTAGAATGCAAAGATCGTCCACGCTACAATCGCAATGAAAATCACACAGACCAGATAAGGGATGACAGGCAGGATATGTTGGACTTGTCAGACCTAATGGCAGTTCTTTGCCGGCTGGCAAAACCGATGTCGCACCTTTCATAACTTATTTAATAGCTACATTTAGTGGCAGGAATTTGGGTCAAATGCAACCTTCGGTTAATGCAACGAAAAGAACTTTGCCCCGGAAGAGGGAAGACGCCGTAACCTCCACCCTGTTAGCCCTGTATTATATTACTTTAGCCCCGTATCGTATCGTATTCTATCCTACCCCTACGAGTATTGGAAGCAGTACTTAATACTTTCGTTAGAAGAAGTTTTTCAAAGTTCAACCGAGCCTGATTGACCTTTAACTGGGCCGGGTTATGAACAGTTCCATCGGATGTCGCGGCGAAGCTGAGAAAGGGTATCCAAGTGGAGAAGTCGGACCTATTAATAATTCGATCGGGATGTGAGACTGCGTGTGCTTACACAAATTCGCTGAGATATTTCCCGGCTGACGAGCTTGCGAAGACATAAGATGCACGACATCATCCAGACTTCTAACTCCGGGAACGAAAAGCGACCAATCAGTCTGCTTTAGGGTGAAAGTATCAGAATTTTTACGTAGTAAATACCTGGTTAGTGACAAAACACCATCAACAATCCCAAAATCCACATAGCACTCACCTGTCAGGGATCTCCGCAATGGTACCCTTGTAGCCAGAAGTGATCACGGCGACACCTTTTCCCCAGACGGATCATTCGTCGCTTGTCTCTGCCTACCATTAGAGCCCTTCTCCTCTATGACGCCGTTTCCATTTCACCCTTTTGTGAAATCGGTGGACTTCCGAATCACAGCGTTTAGGAGGTCTTTCTTCACAAACTCATTAACCAGAACCAGATCAGGCGCATACGGAGAAGTCCCGTTGAAACTACAGCATATTGCCAACAGAGCCCCCGCTGCTTCTTCGAGATTGGCTGTCCGGTCCACAATTTCGAGCACAGGAGCGACCGATGGTGAGAGCGCTTTAAGCGACTGGACCTTATCGTTCGGACCTTCTTGTGAGACGTGGAGACATGGACGTATGAAGCAAGGAATTTCGACCCTGCAGGTTTCGAGCTTGCGACGGCAAAGATTTCAGCATCAAGGAATCTAGAAAGAGTGCTTTGCAGAAGAATAGGAAGAACTCTCAGGCTATTCTCAAACTAGGATCATCATAAGCAGTCAGTTTGCAACGAAATCTTGTACGAAATGACTGACCTGAACAATAACACAATTCCCTGCCGCAATGGCCACGCTCAGCGACACAACCACCGAGTAAAAGAACGTGTGCTTAGCTGGTTCAATGTAGACAATACCGATCGCTTCACGTTGGCCCGCCGCATCTACACATTTCGCAATCCGGTGTTCTGCTTCCAGCTCTTTCTCCGGATGAAGGGAAGCTATCTGGTTCTTCATTACCGAGGTTGGCAGAGAGCATTTGATGGCTGCCTCCGCTTTCGTGTTTCCCGTGTCTTTGACGATGGCTTCCAGAATCGAATCTGCGCTTTTGACAACACCATCATGAAGTCGCTTCAGCTGATTTGTCGGTTGAAAACATTAGATAGTCTGCCATCCACTGCAGTTGCGCGAAGGCGAGGTAGGTGGTGAGTGGTAGCCAAAGGAGATGGAATACGGATGCAATTGTCGAGATATTGATGAATGATTGGAGTTTTGAATGGAATTAAGAATCTTCATCCGGAGAACCGGGGTTATTTCCTGGCTGATCACGTGTATCAAAAGGGGCTCGTGCTTTGGTGGCATATCTTGCATTTCAGTCACTCATCTCTTCTGACTTTCTTTATAGTCAAAATTTCTGACGAAATACATCATGATCTCTAGGTGCTTCTAGATGCCGAATAATATTCCATTCGGGGTTGCTTCCTCGAAACTCCATCTATCGCCGCAATGTGTTTCTCGAATCGGGGATTCTGTCAACTTCCTGCCTGAACTGATGAAGCAGGGTGTTTTGGAGGGTATCGATGCTTCATTGACGACAATCTTTGCTTTGGTATTTCAAAAATCTCCAACAAATGATCGAGAACTGTGCTAATCTCATGCTACAAGCCAACCTTGAACCAATTCGAAGCCTTGGGCAGATCAATCCATCGAAACGTGCGCCAACGAATCCAAAAGCTCTCATCCAAAGATCAATTCAGCACCCTCTCAGCAGGGAGTTTACAAGACATCGCACAAGTAAAAATGCACCTTCACGTCAGCATCGGCGACTTCACAGATTTCTCCGCTTCAAAAGACCACTGCCTAAACGCAAGCGAAGCAATCTTCGGTGAAAGAAGTCTCCCAACCGCATTTCTAAACTTTCCAATAGCATATGCCGCCGAGCATCAAGTATCGTCGTTTCAGGGACGCCCATCGAGAGACCCCTGGGTCAATATAGAGGTCCAGACGGTATCATTTTCGGTCCAACAAAAGCGTTGGATTTTGAACTCGAGTTCGGGGCAATCATTGGCAAACCACTGCTTAGAAACTAACCAATCGATGTTGCAGATTCGGAAGACCATACGTTCGGATTCGTGATTGTTAATGATTGCAGTAGTTGGTCATCACTGATTTTATCGAGGAAACACCTTTTTACTAATTCATGATTAGCGCACGATATCTAAGGTCTAGAGATGAGTCCGCTGGGCCCTTTTAATGGCAAAAATTTCGGAACGTCCGTATCCCCATGGATCATCGTTCCCGATGCATTGGAACCATTTTCGGTTCCTGCGCCTGCGAGAGACCAAAAGGTTGCAGCATATCTCGATGATCCAGACGAGACCAACTATGACATCGAACTGCAAGCGGAGATTCAGGCTGGTGGGTCGGGCACAGTTGTCTGCCGTGCCAATCCGAAATGGATGTATTGGAATTTCCGGCACATGTTGAGTCATCATGTCATTGGTGGTTGCGATCTAAAAACGGGAGACTTGATAGCCAGTGGGACTGTATCCGGGCCAGGCGATTTGGAGCACGGTTGTCTGTTCGAGCCCACTTTGGGCAGAAAGAAGGTGCTAAAGATGAATGATGGAGCTAGTAGAACCTATTTGGAGGATGGAGATGTTGTCAGGTTTACTGGCAAAGCTGGAGGTGTCGGAAAATCCGGCGTCGGTTTTGGATCGTGTTGGGGCGAGGTGAAAGCAAACCCTAAAACTCGGTGATTCAACTGTCGAGTACGCAATATCCCAGGTCTAGAGGTCAATCCGCTGGGGCCTTTGAACGGCAAGAATTTCGGGATATCCATATCCCCATGGATCCTCGGAAGATCCGGCGTCAGTTATTGGACCGCGTTGGGGCGAAGTGAAAGCAAACACCAGAACGCGTTAATTCAACTCTCGAATACATTTCGAAACCATCCGTTCTGATCCGTAGCTTGAAGATTTTGTCGATCATCTACATCGTCAACTCAACACACAGTGTTCGATGGAGAATGCGATTGCCAACACGATGCCAATCATGTAGATACGAATCCAACGATTAGTTTGCTTTTGTCCCCAGCCTCCAGAGAAACTTACACCTCGTGAAGTATTGTAGCGATTACCCCGCAAATGTCTACGACGCCAGACGAGGCCCCAAATTATCACCTCCACATCTTCTCGACAACCCAGGCTATGACCATGCGAACGCTCTCGCTCGAGGGAGACAATCGGAGCCTCTGGAAAATTTATATCAACCACGAAGCAGGTAGTATCTTGTTAAGAGCAAGTCAAAGCAGTCATCCACCATGACAAGTTTCAGACAGGCATTCTCATTGTCCGCCAATGAAGCCAAGAACGCTTCGCCTCCTGGGACTGTAAGGTTGATCTGTGAGTACCACATGAATATTCAGAGAGGCGTCAGCTAACAACAACACAGCACATACCCTCGAAAGAACCCAAACAGGCAGAGATGTAACGCACGATGAAATCCAGCTCAATCCAAGGCCATCTTTAGATCCAGCTGATCCTTTGAACTGGCCCCTTTGGCGCAGATATGCGATCCTGGCTTGCATGTCTTTCTGTCCATTCGTTTCCAACTTCGCATCAGCCTCGATATCGAGTACTTTTCCAATATACGAAACGCCAACCGTGTTCACGCCTCCTCCAAGCTTTTCGCAGCTGACTCGCTTGATTTCGGTATGTACTGCTGTGATGGTGATAAGAAGAATACATGTTAATAATGGCAGGTGAATGTGCTGATGATGGGAGCCTCCAATGTATGGTGGACGCCACTAGCCAACGTTTTCGGAAGGCGGCCCATCATGCTCAGTAGCTTGCTGTTGTTGACACTCGCTTCAATGTGGGCAGGTCTCACAAATTCATTCGAGTCTTTGCTCGCTGTAAGACTGTTTATGGGGATTGGTGGTGGACCAGCTGACGCTGTTGCTCCTGACGTCGTTGGCGATGTCTTCTTCGTCCACCAGAGAGGTCGCGCGATGGTGAGTGCAACGGCGCATTCTTCTGCTACTCGCTAAGAGGCGTACAGGCCATCTACACCGTGTTTTTATGTTTAGGCCCCCTCGTCGGTGGAACAGCTGGCGGTTATATCGCAGCGTCCGTAGGCATCTTGTGGATCCACTGGGTCAACGTCATCCTGTGCGGTGCAACTTTCCTTCTGTGCGTCTTTTTCCAGCCAGAAACTCTGTTTGACCGCAGACAAGCACTATCTTTGAGCTATGACTATCCCTCCGAACCAGTCGAGCAGACTTTTCACTGGATGAGAAGGCCGTAGTTTCCAATATCGAACGTGGCTCTTCGCCCATATCATTCAGACCGTACACCTTTGGCCGCTCTCTGGGATTTGGCTCAAGCCGAGGAGGCCTGCTCCACCAGTTCCTCGCTCCCTATCCGACGCTGCGACTTCCTGGTGTCTGGCTAGTGATGTTCTGGTATTCCGGGCTCATTGCTGGCATTGTGACAATGAGCACTGTCGGCCCAACAATGGTCGCAAGCCCACCATATCTCTGGGGTAAAAACGCTGGACTGATCAACATCGGAGGCGTCATCGGTGCTTTCCTTGGAGTCATATACACTTATTTTACTTCGGATTTCTTAACAAAGCGAATGGCAACGAAAGAGATTTATGGCTACTCGGAAGCTGAATCTCGTCTTGGTGCAGCAATCCCAGCTTTGGCTGTTTCTGCAGCTGGTATCATTATATTTGGCTTCTGCGCGCAATACCTGGGAGCAGGATTTGATATCAGAAACCCCCTTACATACCACCATTCCCAGCAATGGATTGGTCTCGAGTTTGGCCTTGGTATAGTATCTTTTGGCTTGATGCAGGCTCCATCAATAGGTTTCACTTATGTAAGTCGATCCCTTTCACTGGTTCTTTGCGAGGACACAAGCTGATTTTGACAGATCATGGATTCATACAACGCTGTTTCTGGCGATTGTTTCGTTATGATTACATGCTTTCGTGCCATTATCAGTTTCGCATGGACATTCTTCGTTGGAGACTGGATTGACAGTAGAGGTGCGGTGGAGCCATTCGGTATTTTTGGCTTGATGATGGGCGTTGCCGGTTTTTTGACGATTCCCATGATGATCTGGGGCAAGAGAACACGCATTGCCACTGCTAAGTGGATTCCAGCGCATTCCGACCACTGAGTACCAGCAGTCGTCAGACGGTGATGCCGGGTCTTCTTTTGATAAAGTCCTGTTCTCGATGGCATTGTGTTCAAAGCGCTTGTTGTAGCGTAGGCAGCAATGGATAGCAAAGCTAATGTATGCATCCACCTCGGTGATCTCGTCAACCGATATTGCGAGTAGAATAGGGATTGTTAAAACAGTTTGATGTTTGCTGCTAACTCGGAGCATCTTTTGCTGCGGTCCGTAATCCTTTCATACGTTGGATAAGATTTTAGACCAGCGACGGCCGTGCTCCCATGTCTGAAACATGATTCACACACATAATCTCGATCGCAGCGTCCTGAATTGAGTTTGCTTCATGAGTACTTGAATTCGAACCCCGACTTCCTCGAATGCTTGGTGTTCCACGGGCGAGCGCGATGAACCTTTGCACATCTTAAGAATCGTGCTCATCGAGCCAGATGACAGGAAGGGATGCATTCGGTGGGACCATCTGCTGGTCCCGCTCTTTACCATGTTTTGCTTGGAGGACCAGTTTGCAAGACCAAAATGCCAGAGCTGAATGATACACAGCTATAGAGCTGAAATTGTGTATAAATCTGGGTGGCAAAAGCTTCGCCGCGCGAAGGACCTGTTCGATCCACTGCGCCGATTTCTATGCGAGCTCTTTACCAGTATCATCTCTGTTGGGGACGATGGCTGGATAATTAGATGGCCGGAATTTCCCACTTCGTCGAAGCATTGTATGAAGCGGTGGCCTGGTCACCCAATCTCGTGGAAGATGATACGAGATGTCTGCAAGAAGCATTAGCCCGGCGGCCTCGAACAGGTCTATTTAAACCACCAACGTTCTTGCGAAGCGCTTGTTACAGACTAAGCATCAGTAGGGTTTCTCCTGGGTATCTGGAGGTACGGAGGTAACTCCGGTCAGCTTGGTTTGCTATAGACATGGAGGGCCTACTATTGTTGTTGGCCATCTTTCTATATCCGCAAGACAATGCTGAATTGTCGTGTCCTCGGCAATGCGCAAGGAACCGTTTTCTGATTCATGGACATTTTGGGCATCTAAGGAAAGCCTGAGTGGTATATCTCAGGGAACCTTGCGGGCAGTCGGACTAGTGATGAAGATGGCCAATGGGAAATTTGAAATAATTAGATTCGGATCGGAAATGGCGACTGATATCACTGTTTCGTTTATTTTCCGCTCGGTACGAACCACGTAAGGAATTCTATGGTGAGTCCCTAAGGTTCGCGACTGGTACCCGATTCGCTGGTGGGCATCAAACAGCCACGGCCGTTGGAAGTGTGGTGGCTTGAGCGTGATCCGAAGAAGAAAAGGAGCAGGTATACCTAGTTATATCCACCTACCAGGGAGTACACACGACCTCTACACACGACTGCTTCTCCTCCTTCTTTTTCACCACCGACAACATCGCATTGCTTGCTCTGTGGTTTACACGGTAGCATCCCGCGAAAAGAAATTAATCTTCTCAATCAGATCAGCACAGGGACACCTTGGACCTCTCACAACACTCCAGCAGCGCATGCCTTTCCTCGCGACCCCAACTTCTCCAAGACCGATTGCCCTACTAGGGAGAAATGGGACGAAGCTACAATGACAATAATAGCATCGGCCTCATGGGGAATCCTGGCTTCGACTTCTCACAGGCCCAACAAGCCCGATATGGATATCTCCCACAACCCCCATCATCTCCCACAACCGGCTTCGATCCCTCAATGATCCTTCCAGATCGGGAACTAAGCAGTAGGACATTCACGCCTTCGCCTACCCGAGGGAACCAAACACCTTCTCCTGCTGCGACTCCACCAGGCCTTGGTCGACCTATCACCTACGGAAACAGTATGCAGAACAGCTATATCAACTTTTCGAGAACGAGCCCCCAGGTCCACCATCGTATTTCAAAAGCCTTGTCGGATATAGAAGAGGTGGACACAACACCGAGGGGCTCAGCGATATCCGGAACTCGACCCATCTACATTAGCCTCTTCGCCAACACTGAGAGAGGATGGAGTCATGGGGCTGGTGGACTGGAAGGCACACAGCCGCAAGCTGAGCGATGGCTCAAGCTCGGTCCATAGCGATGAGCTTGAAAATATGAAATGGCCCGGTTTCGACTCTGCTCATGGCGCTGATGTGGAAAGTGTCGTGCTCGAGGAAGACGAGGACAACTATGGGAGTTTGCCCCAAGTGGCTGACAGCGACGATGTCAGCGTGATTGACGACCTATGGTTGGGCCCGCGTGCTATCGACAATGACGACGAAGATTTGTTGAGCAAGCGTGCAGACATAATTTTGGCCAATGCGAAAAAACGGTTGAATGTGAGATTGCGAAACGAGTCAACCATAGGCCTCCCGCTAATTCTGTATCAAGGTACTAGAAGGAAACCTTCGAGGCGCACGCCATTCTTTGCTGGCCACGCCATCTCTGCCAAAGACACCTCCTTACATCACTGCGCTTGCCAACTTTTCACGAGATCGAACCAGCTCAGGAGCCAGATCACAGCGGCTATCATCCACTTCACCAATATCTACAAGCTTTGGACATTCCCGCATGCAGAGTGACACCTCACCTGCTCCCATTCTGTCCATACCAACTCGATTACCACTTCTTCAAAAGCGATCGTCCAGTGCCCACGGATCATTCGCAGGTGGCCTCAATAACTTGGGAAGATCTGGGTCTCTACGAGGTGTGAGAAGCCAAGAGCTGATGCGCGAGAGCAGACTCCAGACATGGATGGAAGAGACACCAACGCGACACTCGATGGAGCCCGGCACTAGCAGATCTATGAGTCAGCAGAACTTCCATCGATCTCGTACTCCTTCGGTTGAGAGTCTGCGCCGCCCAGCTTCGTCTACAAGCGATATTCGCGCTCAGATGGATGAGTTGAAAGGACGCATATCTACACTCAAAGAGCGCGCGCACGAGGATCGAATGAAGAGAATGAGCGTGAACAGCTTTAGGACACCAAGTCCATTCACAGCTTCCGACAGGTGGCAATCTCATGATTACAAAGGTGGTTCAAAAAGTGCAGACTGGAGCCAGAACTCCTCGCCCGCTGCTAAACAGGACGAGTTCTCCTCGCCGTACTATCATCAAAATTCCGAACTCAGATCGAGCCTACCGAGGGCGTTTGATGGGCTAGATTGTACGGAAAGCACTTACGAAGATACCGAGGAACTTTTAGGCGATATCAAGGAGGAGCCCGAGGAATTGGTCGAACCGAGCACCCCTTCAACCACCGTGTACACAGAAAGGCAGAAGATTCTGATTGGCCCTCATGACCCGACACCAGACGAATTAGGCGACAAGCGCCTGTCAGACGCGACCGCAAAAGCGCAATTTGAAGATGAATACCCGGAATACGAGGACAGTGTTGACAGCGATAGTCTGGATGGCCGGAGTGAATACCACGAAGCGGCACCTTTGCTTGCAGAGCGCCACGAGGACCGCGCCGATGCATTTGATTACGAGCACTTCTTCCTCCACAGCGCCATGGGATCTTTTACACGAGATCGACGCGATAGCAGTACCTCAGAGGACTCGTTTGATACGACGCGACCTGCTTCGCCCCTTCAAGCTAGTGTCATTGACATGTCGGAAGACCCTCAACTTTTACATCGACGCAGCCAGAGCACGGAGTCGATGTCAACTGTACGGTCGTTTGCGACCGCCGCTGAAGAGGTTGATTCCGATGATGGATCCGACGATGGACCTGATCCTCTTGATTTAGCGACTGAACATCTTTTTGTGCCCCAGATACACACCCCTCAATCTCTATCCCCCCGATCCTCACTACGGCCCGCTCGCAATAGCCGCCGTCTTGACTCTGCTGTGCACATGGCCAGCGACGATGAAACTGATGCTGGGTACGCCAATTCCAATGTCAAGCAGCGTCCTGTTTCAGCCTTAGCATCTAGTTTGCTCCAAATTCACAACATGGTCGCGGGAACGGAAATGAAAGCCAGTGATATGGAATTGGTAGAGGCTGTGATCAAGAGTCTGAGGAGCACCTGTATACACTTGCAGAGCCTGGCTGAGGATGATTATGAGAGGAGAGTTTTGCGAAGGAGATTGGATGGGGCAAGGAGGGCGCTTGACGACGAGTAGTGCGCGTCTCAAGGAGACGAGAGATGGTTTGAGTGGAGTTCCCGTCCATAATATTTTTCTGGGAGAGGCTTTGTCGATTTTAGCGTGGCGCTCTTTTGGATGATGGGAATCAATAGCTGGGCTTTCTTACTATACCTCGTCAGGTCATTTGTTTTCGATAGGGAAAAATAATTATGATGGTAATGGGGTTGGGATTAGGTTTGTAGGACTCTTTTGGATGATGGACGGCAGCGACTGGAATAGGCCGTTGCTGGCCGTTATGGGAAAGGCACGTGACCAATACCAGAGTGAACTCACGTCAACCAAACTCTAATTCATCTTCTGTAAAAGCTCAATTCCATTCATTTTGCCTACTACATCTGTAGACGCTGTTCCAGTCGCTCTCAGTTACAATGACAGTGTCGCTGCCGGTACGAATACTCGGCCCGAAGACGCGATAGGCGCAGTGCAATGAGATGCTCAGGCAATCAACAGCCTGAGGCCCAGCGAGTGGCAAGCCCGGTCTCCGGTCTCCGGTCACCGGTCACGTTCTCCCTTGATTCTTCGGCTGTCCGCAGCAGAGCGAAAGAATTTTCCCATGCGGAGGTTATTAGAGGAGATTATTCCTAGTAGCCATTGAGCACATATCGGAGTCGATATCGCATATTTGGCGGCCCACCAGAGATGCACGACGAGAGCGGTTGCACTCCAATTGGTAGATGTGGCAGAGCTTCCGACGCCATCTTAGAGCCGACCTATCAATCCGTCGACTTTTGCATATGGCCGACGCCATGCTCGTGAAGTTTTCAGGAGCGGTGTAGGCATCGAAGCAGCCCTTTTCCGTCTCTACACCAACAATCATTCAACAGAGCACTCCCGACTTCTCACGCAGCGCCGGCCGAATGTATGTATGGCGGGAGGCCATCTCGCGTCATCCAAAATTTTCTCCAGATCACCATCCTTTCAACGTGCGCGTTTGTTGACTAAATCAAGGAGACAGCTTGGACCAGCCATCCTCACACAGAGTGTGTCTTAGGATCCCTAGCCCCTACCCATCTGCTCTTCTCTCGCGAATCCCAGGACTATACTACCTACCATATTCCTAGTCATCATACCGAGAGTGAGACCTGCTCCATCTCCTTTGGTCACCACTACTCTGCTTTCCTCCTGCTGCGCTGGGAGGCTCTTCTGCTTGCGATTCGCCTTTGTTTGTACGACCGTCGTTCTTGTTTTGCAGCTCTTCGCTTAGTCGCATCGCATCGCATCGCATCGCCACTTGCTTCCGCCAGACTATCCAATGCGCCTGTCTCCAACACTTTCACGTTCTTTGTGTTCTACATACAGTAATGGCTGTCAGCGTCGCATACCCCGTCGGAAATCTGCTCGAAGACGAATTGCGCAATCTAAGGACCCCGCGATTGACGACTGGATCGGATAATTGGCGGACTTGCGACACTCACAATGTTTGCGATTTGGAATTTATGCTGGCCTGTATTCAGATGCAATATGCGATACCGAATCGAGACGTAAAGCGACCACTTCTCAGTAAGGATGAAAATGTACGGACGAACAATTTCTTGGTCTTTCTTTGGACGTGATTTCGGGTTCACAATCTTTATCTGTACTATCTGTATATCTAATGCATATCTTAGACGCGCTCCGCGCAGCAACCAGTCCCATATGAGAAATCTTTTTGGGCCCCACCCATTTTGCCCATCGGACCTCCTCCTCCCTATGTAGAGACCACCCTCGATTTGCCTCCCGATTACACAAGTACCGATTCTGTGGCTCTTTTCCAGGTACCAGAAACGGACTTGCCCCCGCAATACGGTCCCTGGGTAGCACGAAGAACAGACAGCCCTCCTGCGTTGGATCCTCTCCTCGCAACCCGAGTCGACTTCTCTTCATTGCACAATATTCGTTCCTATGCGAAGAAAAAGGCGGGCAAGGGAAAGGCAACACCAGCTCCACCACCCGAGAAAAAAGAAGAGCCCAAAGAGGAAGAAAAGGCAGACGGAGGTGACAAGAATGGTGGAGCAAGCGGCGGAGGTAATGGAGGAGCTGGAGATGATGGAAATGGTGGAGACGATTGGGGGGACGATGGCTGGGGTAAAAAGGACGACAAGAAAGGTAAGAAGCTGACCAAAAAGCAGCAAGAGGAAGAGGACAAGAAAAAGGAGGAGGAGGAAGCGAAAAAAAAGGCCGAAGAGGAAGCTGCTGCGGCAAACGATGGATGGGGAGGTGCTGACGATGTTTGCGGCAGTTTTGGTACAGGTAAGAAAGGCAAAAGGACCAAAGAGAAGGCAGAAGAAGAGACGGTGGTAGCAAGCACAAATATCTGGGCAAATACTGCTGCAGCTCCCGAAAAAGATGATGGATTTGGTTTTCTAGCTGGTACGGGCCTAGGCACGGGTAAGAAAAAGGGAAAGAAAGCAAAGGTAGGCTATATCGACAACCAACTCTTTGTGATGCTCTAATGAACTGTTTATAGGCTCTCGGAGACAATGCAGCGCCAGCAGCCGAAAGCTTCCAGGACATCAGCTTGAACGACGAGCAAAATGCGGGTGTTCCCAAAATCAGCCTGAGTTTCGAAGAAGAGGCCGCCGCCACCAAAGAAAAGGAATCGAATAGTCTTGGACTTGGTGGCTGGGGTACAAGTTGGAGCTTTGGCGGACTTGGTGGCGCAAAGAAAGAAGAGGAGAAACCCAAAAGCCCAGCCGGATGGGTTAAATCGACTTTCAGCGACTTCAACTTTGGCTTTGGTGGAGGCAGCGGTGGTGAAGCTAAGGGCGCATCCAAGAAAGACGATAACGACGACGATGTCCTGCTTCCTTCCTGGGGTACTGCAGGCATCGGAACTTCAACAAAGAAAGAGAAGAAAAGCTCAATGTTTGGTGGAATTGATGAAGTGGACGATGCGAAAGAGGATAACTGGAGCGGCTGGGGCTCCAGCACGAAATCCGACAAGAGGATGTCCTGGGGCAATTTCGACGATGGAGAAGAAGAGAAGTTTGATCCCTTGCCTGCTGTGAAGGAGGACGAGGACACAGGCGGCCGGGGCGCCTTTGCTGGCAAGTCAAAGTCAAAGCTTAAGAAGGGCAAAGCCGAAGAATCAATTCCCGAACCGGCGCCCAAGGAGGATTTATGGGGATGGGCAGCCAAAGACGGCAAAGGCAAAACCGACGACAAAAAGGACGACGATGATTGGGGCGAGTTTACCTCCACTGGCAAAGACAATAAGGAAGAAGTCGCAGTTGGTGACTCACCGCCTCTGTCTATTCTCAAAGGACTTCCAGTGCTTGCAGATGGCAAGATTGAGAATCTCATAGGGGAAGTTGTCGGTGAACTAATTGAAGAAGACATGGTCCATGCCAAAAAATGCTTCCGAATGATGTATCTTTGCGATGAAGAGGGCAAGATCAGAAATTCCAAGGGCAAGCTGATCGCCTCCGCGAAAACAATCGGGTCAGCGAGCGTGCCTGAGCCCGAGCCTATTATCGTACCGGAACCGGAAGTGCTCGTTGATACGCCAGAAATAGAGCAACAGACCGAACTCCTGGATATATCGATTCTGGACGGTCTCCGGGTTGAAGATGATGGCAGAATCCTCAATTCCAATGGGATACAGGTTGGTGAGCTCATTGAAGGCGATGCTAAAGCCATCAACAAGAAGAAGTTTACCTGCAATACCAGGGGCGAATTCAGGGACAAGAAGTGGAAGACCGTTGGCCAGGCCCGAGTCTTGCCCGTCACCCAGGAACCGATTGTGGATGAAACGCCCGAACCAGAGCCAATGATCGAGGAAATCATCCCAGAAGAGAGCAAAGAGCCACAACTTCCAGACATCTCCACTCTCCAAGGCTTTAAGCTCGACTCCGATGGCAAAGTGCTCAACGATGATGGGATTGCGATCGGTGAGCTTATCGAAGGCGATGCTGCCTTGATTGTTAGGAGAAAGTATGCCTGTACTGCTGAAGGTACATTTCTCGACAAGAAGCTCAAGGTTGTGGGGCGTTGCCAAACTTTGCCCGTATCGACACCAGACATACAAGAACCAGAGCCAGTACCCGATCCCCCAGCCGAGCCAGAGATCACTTTTGAAACTCCAGATATCTCGATCTTAAAAAATTTGCCATGTGAAAAAGACGGCAAAATTGTGAATGTTGATGGCGTCCCAATTGGCGAGCTCATTGAAGGAGATGCCAAAGTCATCGCAAAGAAATACACACTGTGCAATGCCGAAGGTGAATTCAGGGTTGGAAAGAAAATCATAGGCAAGGCTCAAGTAATACCACAAGAGATCATCAAAATACCGGACCCACCAGCAGTGGAGGAAGTGCCTGAGCCCGAGCAAATCGAAGAGGCTGGACCTGCAGATCTTCCCCCTATTTCTATACTCGAAAATCTCTGCATCGAGGCCGATGGCACGATTTTGTCCACGGATAAAGTGGTCATTGGTAAAGTTGTGGAGGGCGATGCGAAGAAGTTTGCTTCGATGATGTATTTTTGCGACGCTGAAGGCAATGTCGTAAATTACACGGGCAAGAGTGTTGGCATAGTTGTAACGGTTGCTGCGACTGGTGCTACGGTGTCGAAAGACGAATCCACCGGGGAGAGCAATGACGACAAACCTGTCGACAAGCCCGATCCTGTTGTTGTCGAACCGCCTCTTCTTTCCATTCTCAAAGGCCGCTTTGTTGAAGCTGATGGCTCGGTTCTTGATACAGATGGCAATGTCGTTGGAGAAGTGACCGAAGGAGATCCAGTGCGTTTCCAGGCCATCAGTGCCAAATGCGATGGCGAAGGCAACGTTATTGGTTCGAAAAAGAAAAAGGTCGGAAAAGTTAGGACTGTCCTGCCCGAGGTCCAAACCCCTGCCGATGAACCCATTGTCGAGAACGAAGTTCCAGCAGTCGAAATAGCTGAAGAGATCGTCCCTGAGGCCCTATCTGAGGTGGTAGACGACACTGTCTCCTTGGAAATACTGAAAGGACGTTTTATTGAGGCCTCGGGCGACATTTTCGATGACGACTACAACATCATTGGCAGACTGATTGAGGGAGATGCTAAGAAGCTTAATAAAGGGAAGGCTAAATGCGATGCTGATGGAAACGTTGTTGACAAAAAGGGCAAGCAAGTTGGCAAAGCCGAAGTAGTCCAGCCAGAGAAACCAGAACCGCCCGTCATTCCCGACGAACCAGAAAAGGTGGAAGAAGTCGTTGAGGAGGTTGCGCCGGAAGTCGTCGATGAACCTGTCTCTCTGGGAATACTCAAAGGACGTACAATCGAGGCCTCGGGCGAGATATTCGATGCAGAGCTCAACCCTATCGGCAGACTGATCGAAGGAGACCCAGCAAAACTCAAAAAGTCAAAGGCTAAGTGCGACGCCGATGGAAACGTTGTTGACAAGAAGGGCAAGATCGTAGGTAAAGCTGAGGTCATCCAGCCAGAAAAGACTGAAGTCCCCGAATTAGTCGATGTCCCAGAAGAGCCAGAGAAAATTGAAGAGCTGGAAGAGCCCAAGGAGGACGAGGTCGTGGATGTAGTCAGTGCAGCGCCTGAAACTGTCTCTCTTGAAATTCTGAAGGGCCGTACGATTGAAGCTAATGGCGACATTCTCGATGACAATATGAACATCATAGGGAAACTGGTCGACGGCAACGCAAAGAAATTGAACAAAGGACAGGCTAAGTGTGATGATAATGGTAACGTTATGTTAAAGAATAAGATCGCTGGCAAAGTCGAGGTCGTTCAACCCGAAATCCCAGAAACACCTGAGGAGCTGGCCATAGAGCAAGAGATAGCCATCGAGGCCCCAGAAGCCGCCACCGCATCGCCAGCAGCCTCTATACCATTGACTCTCGCAAGCTTGGAGAATTTATCACTCGATGAGGTGGGTGATGTCCACGACAACGATGGAGTACTTGTTGGTAGATTGGTGGAAGGGAGTGGCAACGCACAGAAATTGTTTAAGAAGTTTGCCTATTGTGATCACGAAGGAAATGTTTGGACCGGGGAGGACAAGGCCAAGGGCCGTGTGGAGCTTGTACAGCCCGGATCTCCCGAAGAGGAAGTACCCCAGCCAGACGATTCCGAGCAGTCATTACTCAAAACGATCACACTCGAAGACTTGGAAGGCCGTACAATTGAGCTCAACGGCGATATTTTGGACGATGCTGGTCAGGTTATTGGAAAGCTAGTAAAAGGTTTGGCCGCGAAGCTTTTCAAGGCCAAGGCTTTGTGTGACGACAATGGTGGTGTTTTTCACAAGGACAAGAAATGTGGTACTGTCGAGGTGGTCCAACCAGAACTAATACCAGACACGCCACAAGATGAAGCCATTGAGGAAGTCATACCACCCCCTCCACCACCCCCCGAAGAAGTGGCCGAGCCGCAATCAGAGAAGCCAGAACCCCCCACATTTGCACTTGTAGATGGTCGCAAGATCGAAAAGAACGGAGATGTTCTCGATGATGATGGCAATGCTATCGCCAAACTCTCGAAGGGATCTGCATCCAAGCTTTTCAAAGCGGGCGCTACTTGCCGCTCCGACGGAACGATATGGGCCAAGATGAAACAAGTCAAAGATACGGCGCTCGAACTCATCTTACCTGAAGTCCCAGAACAACCCGCCCCTGAGATCGAAGACCCCGCTCCTCCACCACCACCCCCACCCGAGCCCGAGATCATTGAAGAAGAGCCTGCGCCAATAGCCGAACCACCCTCTTTTGGTAGTCTTGCTGGCATCAAAGTTGACAAGTTTGGCGAATTCCTCAATGCTGATAATGTCGTTGTGGCTAGATTGGCGACTGGGAGTGTTTCCAAATTGTACAAGGCTGGAGCTACTTGCGATGCTGAAGGCAAGGTTTGGGCCAAAGGCAAGCTTGATAAGATTGCGACTGTTGAAATGGTCTTTCAAGCTGGGCCTGAAGTACTTGAAACGCTGGAAGCGCCGGAAGATTCACCTGGTAAGTTCTTATTGTTACGTTTCTCATTGGTTGTGTTATGGCTTTGTGACGAGGCTTTGCGCATCTTGGTGAGAGCACGGGATTCGCGGTGCGCAACCTTGCGTAGCTCATCGAATGTGCGCGCGCTTGATTGGTAGCATTGCGAAGTCTAGCACGCCTTTCCAAATGTGTAGACCCTTCGGTTTTGAGCGATGCGGATTCTGCGCAGTCTTGCGTAGGCTTCTTAACAGCTTTGCGCGTTCTGACGCAGTCTTGCGCAGGCTTCTAGACAGCTTTGCGCTTTCTAGTTTAGCCTTGTGCAGCTCGTTGAATGTGTTTGCGCTTGATTGTTAGTATTACAAACTTCAATGCGTATATTGCTAGATGTATGGGCTATTCAGTCGTAGCTAGGCGCATCTATGCAGTCTTACAAACTGGCGTACTCATGATTTCGATAATCACACATACGCTAACTTTGTTGTAGCACCTCCAGCCGACGACCCCGAACCAGAGATAGTGCCTGAGGAGCCTAAACTATCGAAGTATGCCAAACTCGAGGGACTAAGGATCGACAAATATGGCGAAGTAAGAGACAAGAACCTCGACGTGATTGCAAAACTGGTAAAAGGAACTTGTGATGCAAAGAAGCTGGCGAAAGAGAAAGCTACTTGCGATGGCGAGGGCAATCTCGTCGTCAAGGGCTCTGTGGTTAAAGACGCGAAAGTCGCATTGGAACCTGAATTTGATGAAAAGGAGGAAATCTCACCGCCCCCGGAGTCAGAAATCGTCGAGCCAGAGATTGTTGAGCCAGAAACAATACCGGAACCAGAGATTGAACCAGAGACACCAAAGTCAAAGTATGCAAAGCTTGAAGGACTGACAATTGATAAGTTTGGTGAGATTATGGACAGGAACTGGGAAGTGGTGGCTAAATTGGTCTCTGGGAACGCAGCGAAATTATTCAAACAAGGGGCCACTATCGACGCTGAAGGTAATGTCATTTTGAAAGGAAAAATTGTCAAAGATGCAAAAATAGAGTTGGAAGGCGGCAGTGAGGAAGTAAGGGAGACGGAGGAAATCCAAGAAGAAACGACGGCCCCTGAACCCGAGTTCCAAGCAGAGCCAGAGCCAGAGCCAGAGACCATTGCCGAACCACCAAAGCCAGACTTTTCAAAGGCCGAGGGTCTCAAGATTGATCGACGTGGAGATGTCCTGGACAAGAATCTCACTCTTGTTGCAAAGCTAGTCGAGGGCGATGCGAAGAAACTGGCGAAAGACAAAGCGACGTGTGACGCCAACGGCAACGTTTTGGTAAAGAACAAGATTGTTAAGGGTGCCAGGATTGAGATGCAAATCAGCGAACAGGAGCCACTCGAAATCGAGGACCCCATCGTCGAGGATCCGATCATCGAGGAACCAGTTATCGAGGAACCAGTTATCGAGGAACCAGTTATCGAGGAACCAGTCATTGAGGAACCAGTCATCGAGGAACCCATCATTGAGGACCCACCAGCCGAGCAAGCTGCAGGACCCAGCTTTGCGTCAATCGAAGGTTTGAAAATCGACCGATTCGGAGACATTTTTGACGACGAAAACAATGTCATCGCTACGCTTGTTGAGGGTGATGCCACCAAATTGAACACCAGAGGAGCGGTCTGTGGCCCCAATGGCACCGTCATAGCTAAAGGGAAAACGGTTAAGAAAGCCAGAGTCGAGCTCAAAATCCAGGACCCGGTCGAGGTAGAACCCGAACCAGCAGAAGTGATCGAGGAGCCGGTCAGTGAACCTGTCGAGGAGGAAAAGGAAGATTTGAGCAAATTCGCTAAACTTGAAGGCTTGAGAATCGACAAGGCTGGGGAAGTCTGGGATAAAGAGTGGAACTTGGTTGCAACCTTGGCGGAGGGCAATTCCATCAAGCTATCCAAAGACAAGGCGGTCTGTGACGGTGAAGGAAATCTTCTTGTCAAGGGAAACATCGTGGATGGTGCTAAGGTCAAGCTCTTTGAAGCAGCTATTGTTGAGAACGTGCCCGCCCCTATTGAAGAAGAACCAGCAGTCCCAGAGCCTCCAGTCTTGACTTTGGCTTCACTCGAAGGCAGGCAATTGGAAGCAGACGGTAGCATTCTCGACGATGATGGCAAAATCATTGGCAAATTGATTGACGGAGTGGCTAAGTTAGCCATTCTGCGCAAGGCCAAGGCAAAATGCGACTCTGAAGGAAATCTCATCGCCAAATTGAAGATTGTGCCAAAATGCAAGGTCAATGTTGTTCTGCCCGAGCCAGAGGAACCCGCCGCAATCATCGAGCCCGAGGCGACGAAAGAAATAGACGACTGGATGGGCGATGATTGGGGCGCACCAACGAAGGGCAAAGAGGTCAAGAAGGGCACTGTTGCAAGCCGTCTGGCAGCATTCGAAAATCCCGACAGCACTTGGGGCGACCCATTCGCTTCAACCAAGAAGGGCAAAAGCGTTGAGACCAAATCATCAATATCAGCAAGCAAATCGGCCATCTCCAAAACATCGTCCAAAACGAAGGCTATGGCTATGGACTGGGGATCATCATGGGATACTCCCGTAGACAAGAAGGAGCAAGAGGAGCCAGCTAAAGAAGAGGGTGGTTGGGGCGCAGCTTTTGGATGGGGCAGCAGCAAGAAAAAGACCGAGGATTCAATCGACGACAGTAAGATTATGAAAGCATCTGTCGAAGAGCCCAAGAGCGACGACAACAAGGACACTTCTGGCTTCGCATTTCTCAACAAGAAGGACAAGAAAAAGAAGACCAGCAAAAATGCGCCGGTGGAGGTCATTGACGATACAATAGATGTCCCTCTTCACGAATCTGCCAATGTCGAAGAAACAAAATCAAATGTTGAGGACCCAGACTGGGCGTTTGCTTCAAACAGGGTCAAAGCCAAAAAGGCTAAGAAAAGTGCGAGTGCCGGTAACGATGATGATGGGTTTGCGCGAGCACCCTCGCCTCCTGAAGAGGACACAATGAAGGCCATCGAAGCACCGCCAGAGACCAAGAAGTCGAAGAAGAGCAAAAAGAAGGCTGCATTGGATGAGGCCGATCTCAGCACATCGATCACCCAAGGAAGTACAAAAAGTAAGGAAAGCGACACGCCAAAGGACCTCATTGACATTGGAGAAGGCGAGGATAACGATGATCTCGTGCCAGATGATTCGGCCTCAGTCGCCAAGGAACCAAAGGAAGCTCCGATTGAAGAAAAGAAAGAGGAGAAGAAATCTGGGTGGGGTGCTATCTTTGGATTCGGTGGGCCTGCAAAGCCGACTCTTGCGCAACTCAGAAAGGAGCGTGAAGAACGCGAACGCAAGGACAAGGAGGAGCGCGAAAGTGTGGAACAGCAAGAGCGCGAGGAAAAAGAACGACTCGAAAGGGAGCGCATCGACCAAGAACGGATCGAACAGGAAAGGCTTGAACAAGAAGAACGTGACAAGGCACTGGAAGAAGCAGCAAAGGCTAAGAAAGAGGAGGAAAGCATGTATGCTCCGACCACCAAAAAGAGCAAGAAGGGATCCAAGAAGAGTGGAAAAGGAAAGGCTGTCGAAATGGCACAGCCCCCTCCACCACCGCCCCCACCAGTCCAGGCTGCAGAGAACTTGGACAATCCGGAGTCAGACAAAGATGACCTATCAGATCCGACCAATGAAAAGTCGTCGCTTAGCCAGCCATCAGCCGAATCGTTGCCTGGGATTGCGAATACGAATACGCTCAAGTCAGCATCGGCGTCGGCGACGAAGGGTATAAAGGCGAGCTCGTCGAAGGCCAAACCTCTCTCAACAGCTGGATTATCTGTTGCGGAACGTATCAAGGCACTCAAGGGTGAAACAAAGCTCAAGGAGGCTGCAGCACTGCTAACGCCTCCCGTCCCGCCCCCGGTAGAAGCCGAAATAGAAGCCATATCAAGCAAGGACAAGGAGATCGATGTTGCCGTGGAATCTTCGTCTAAGAAGTTATCTAAGAAGCGGACCAGCACGAGCAAAGCCGCCGCTGCAAAACTCGCTGCCAAAAAGAAAATCCCCGAGCCAGAAGTCGAGCCAGTACCTATTGCCGTCGAGAAGAAGGTTTCCAAAACGAAAGCTCCAGGTGGATTTCCAGGTTCAGACGAAAGCTCGGATTCAGAACTAGACGATCCGATTATCGTACCACCAGAGCCAGAAGTAGAAGACCCGATCGTTGCGCCAGAGCCAGAAGTAGAAGATCCGATTATTGCTCCAGAGCCAGAAGCAGTTGAAGAAGCTTTAGTCGACGTTGCGCTCCCGACACCGCCTGCCGAACCAGAGATAGGCGCGAAAGCTGCTACCAAAAGCTCGAAGAAGAGAACGTCTGACAAGAAAAGCGCTGCGTCCAAATCTACATCCAAATCCAAATCCAAATCCAAATCCACCAAGGCTGTCGCAAAGAAGGTCATGGACACATCGTCTGAATCCGAGTCAGAGACTGAAGTTGAGCAAGACAAGGCTGCAGTCAATGCCGAAGGCACACAAGGATCGGGTAGCACGACTGCTGTGGATTCACAAGCCGATGGCAAACTTCCGACACCTCCACCAGACACAAAGACTCCATCGGCAGAGAAAAAGCAGCGCGCAAAGGTGGTCCGTTCAGCAACAGGAGGATCAGCGTGGGGACTTCTGGGATTATCGACATCCAAGCAGATGCGGGATAAGGCGAAGCAAGCGACGCCAGCACCTGCTCCCAAGGCTAGCGCAAGCGCCAAACGGATGATGGTGCGCGAGCGACCAGCGCGCAAAGAAACTGTTTCTGCTTCTCTCGCAGCAGCATCTGGCGCGGAATCTGAAAAGAAGGCATCCCCTTCCAAAGCGGCCAAACCAGTCCCGAAACGTACGCCAACATTCTTGCTGTTCGGGTCAGCCCCAACGCCTCGAAAAGCCGTGCGCACACCCGGGATCCCAAGATCAAGACCAAGTTCGCGACCGCAATCTCGCCGCACGTCACCATCAAGGACAGATGGCACAAAGACAGAAGGCGACGACGATGTTCGACGCGTTTCTGCAAAGGCGGAGAAAGTGATGGGAATTCGCACACGCCCGTCTGCCAGCCGTCGCGTCAAATCGCAAGGTAAGCCGGCCGAAATTGCACCGAAAAAGGAGATTCGATGTTCGGCAAGCAAGGAGAACAATACTGACTTTCAGCAAATAGGCGCCCCTGGTCCTTACGCCATTGATGATGAGCCAGTAATGGTCGACAATGGGTTAGAAAGCTTCGCCGAATCATCGCCCGTTGCGGCGACGAAATCGGAAAGCAAGAGCGTCGCAGAGGCCACATCTTCGACCAACGACGACGGGATTCTAGTCGACGTCGACGCTAGTGAGGGAACACGAGGCGCGGGGGCTGACCTCCAGGAACGCTCTTCCGGGACAAGGTCAAGGAAACCATCGCCCTCCAAACGTCGCTCTCAATCACGACAAAATCCGAGAACCTCAACCGGTGGCATTATGGGACTATTCTCTGGTCTGTCACGCAGCAAGACAGTAAGAGAACCAAGGTCCTCGGATCCGCCATTTTCTTCCTCTCGATCGAAACGCGACGGCTATGGAAGTGAGGATGGCTCAGCCAACAAAGGCAAGCAAATGTCTGGGGCATACGATGATAATTCCGAGCCGCGGCAACATCGACGAAGAAAGTCACGACGGGATACTGCTGTTGATGATGAAGGATTCATAACCGATGCTCCTGGCGCGACCACCGACTACGATGAGGCTGATCGACAGCGCGCTGAGCGCCGTGCATGTCGCGCCGAAGAAAGGCGCAATGCCGAGGATGCTCGCGCGAGCCAAGAACGAGCTGCGCGCAGAAGAGAACGCGATATGGAAAAGGAACGCGATCGTGAAGCTCGTCGTATCGCAAGGGCTGAACAAGTCCGCCAGGAGGAGGAAGCTCGCAGACGAGAGGAAAAGGAAGCTCGTCGTGCTGCCCGTCGTGCCCGTGATGAAGAGCGCATTCGCGAAGAGGAGCAAGCTCGTCTTGATGATCAGGAGCGCATCGAGAAAGAGGAACGTCGAGCTCGTCGACGGGCTCAAAAAGAGAAAGAACGAGATTGGGATATGCCACGTGAATCTGAGCGTGAAGAACGACCTTCAGGACATCGACGACGATCCTCCTACATGGACTCCAAGCGAACGCCCGGTGAACGTAGTTCTCGTCGCATCCCAAGAGCTGACCCTATCGAGAATTACTTCGATCCTCGAAATGCCGTTCAGAGTTCCCAAGCTACGCCCTACCTCGGATCCGACAAAGACAAAACATCCTCCTGGGTCGAGAGTCTGAGCAAAGAGAACCCACTCCCCCTCGCACCAGAAGATACAGCAACCGTCATCGAGCCCACCCCAGGCGAAGACCCAAACTCCGCCGACGAAGAAGAAGTCCGCCGCAAGATGCAACAACGCTCCAGTCGCCGCCGCGGCGAATCCTACCGTGAATCTGGCGCTCCCCGGGAATCTAACCGCGAACGTAGCAACCGTCCTCGCGACGCCGATGGGAAACGGGAGAGACGGCGGCGTACTGATCGGGGACCTGTCAAGAGTAGTGAGTCTGGTGATGAGAAGCAGAAGAGACGGAGGAGTGCTTATCAGGATTTACCTGCGGAGGATTTGGGTGCGCCGAGGTTGTCTAGGAGGAATACGAATTCGTATCAGGAGTATGGTGGGGATGGGTGGGAGAGGCCTTCTCAGACTAAGAGGGCGAGTTGGTTCAAAAAGATTTTTTGAGGGACGGGTTTGGTTTGTTTACTGGTAGACTGGGGCTTTGGATCTGGGTGGTGAGCGTTTTGTTTTGCCTTGCCTTGCCTCGCCTCGTTGAGGTGCTTTTCTTGCGATCGTTTGGATATATACCCCACTCTTACTCTTTTTGGATTTTGGTTAGCTACGCTTTACGCAATGGATTGGTATGATGGATCTTTTCATTCGTTCGCTAGATGGATGGGATGACTGATCTGATCTGTATACCCCGCACTTTACATATGATGACTTTGGATATTTAGATGGATGGATGCAGCGGCCGCGATATTAGGACACGATATACCCCCATTTTTTCATGTTCCTTCGTCGTATATAGGTAGCTAGCTAGCTATGTAGCCCCCTTTTTAATTGTTGGGGAACGGAATTGTATTGTTTAAGTTTCTTGGTGAGCTTTTTGCTTTGGTCTTTGGTGTGAGTGGTTAGTCTCGTTTGTACTGGAGGATACAGGAGTGGTGTGCATTTGTGGATTGTAGTAAGTCGAGAAGATACATCACCTCTATCCTTCAAATCTCTCGCGGGGTGAACAATCTGGGGTTCTACTATCTCGTCGAAATTCGGTGGCGAGACTCCCCTCCTTCCCAATGAGACAAGACGTATTTGATCTCGCCTTCCCTCTCTCTTCCTCTTTACAACAACCCCAAGTTCCCTTAAGAGATTATACAAGAACCCTTACCTTCCTTCTCTATCCAGAAAAAAAGGTTGAAATTACAAAAGAGTAGAAATAGGATTGTATCATGATTACAAAGACATGCATGCGGTTCTCTCAATCCCGTAACCAACAACACAAAACCCATATCGAACCTCATTCCACCACCCCCTAACACTTCTTCATACTATCATCCCTCATCTGAACAACAACACCAATCTTCCGATCAACACTCCAAACCACCCCAACAGACCGATCAACCCTCCCATCAGAATAATCCACACGACACGTCAACAACCTCTCCACCGCATCAGCAAGCGGCTTCGAATCATCAAGACAAAACTCATTCCCCTCATCACTGCAAAACGTAATCGCGCTGCCATAATTGCAATTGATGTATTTGCAGGTGCCTTTTCCCGGTCCGACACAGATTCCCTTTTTGTCGTATTGGGTTTTTAGTTTGCGGGCGCCTTCGCCTATGAAGTCGCGGAGGGGGATGCCTAGTTTGTGGGGGCCCGGTCGCATTCGGTGGTGGACCATTTTATGTCGGCGTTGTGGAGGTGCTCTACCCAGACTGTGGCGATGACTTCGCGGGAGGTGAGGGTGGTGTTTGCGTCTGGGGTTTGTGAGGATTGGAGATTGGTGGGCGTGTTTGAGGGTCGGTGAGGCGAAGGTGGTAGTGATGAGGATGCTGAAGAGCGTGGACAGGTAAGGTATGAGTTGCATGGTGAGTGAGTTGAGTTTGGGGGTGGGAGAGGATGGCGGGTTGTTCTGGTGAGCGTGTATGAATGCGTACTCCCAGACTTGCGAGCGATGTAGGACCTTGCTCTTGGTTGTGTGCTTGTACCAATCTCACGCTGTACTCAAATAAGTGAGAATATGATTGCCTACTTTCAAAACACAGCTTTCGTATCGCAAAACTGTCTTACACCTTGCCTTTCTGGTCAAAGTTCAAGCTGTACCCGCCAGAGCTCTCATCTTTGACCATGTTGAAATTGTCTGTACTCAACCCAAAAGGCTTCAAGATGCCGTTACCCAACTGCTTCAACTTTCCCATCATATCCTCCATCTCCACCTTCTTGCTCTCTTCCAATTGTACGGGCAACTCTCTCATCGCTTTCTGCACCTGCTTCCTGTCCAGTGGCGTAAGCTGCATACCCGAGAGTGCCTGGTAGTCCTCCAAGCTCCCTTGTAAATTCGCCCACGTTTTCAGAGCATGTCTTGCTTTCGCGCGCCGCAGTAGAGATTTAATGCGCAGATTCTTGAGGTCAGAGAGGGATTTGCCAGACGTGCGTTGAAAGGTTTCGAAGCGGGAGGACGTATCTTCTGATAGTTCTTGGACGACAGCTTCTTGTGTGACTGATGCTGTGTCTTTGCCATCTTCTTGCGTGACTGATGTTGTGTCTTTGCCATCTTTTCTTCCGTCTGGATTCGTGACTGCTGGCATGGGATCTAATGTTTCCAGTCGGTCCAGAGCTTCTGTTGCAGCCTCAACGGCCTCTTTCCATTCTTCGAGTTTCAGATGACATGCTGCTATGTTGGACTTCAAAACAGCGAGCTCGTAGTCTAGATAGGACGGTAGGATATGTAGGGCTCGATTGTAGCCAGTGATGGCGTCGGCATAGGACGACGTGGTGAAGAGGGCATTGGCCGTGTTTTTGAGGGTATTGCTTTCGGTGATGAGACGGATCTCTTCGGCTTCGGAGAGGGGATCGATGGCTGTTCGTTCTTCTGGTACGTCCATATTGTTCTCAGGAATGGACGAGTCCATTTCGGACAGAAGGAAATGTTCAGTCCAGGGTTCAACATCGTTGAACTACACCACCAATCATCCTTTTCTCCGAAAAACTACACAAAATGGCAAAATCACGTCTCCCGGCTATCCGAGCCTGTCTCTTCGATATGGACGGGCTTCTTATCGACTCAGAAGACCTGTACACTATCTGTACAAACGAGGTCCTTCGTGAGTATGGGCGACCAGATCTACCGTGGAATATCAAAGCCCAACTACAAGGAAGGCCTGGCCCCGAGGTATGCTTCTTACTGCTCTGTTCTTTAGAAAAATGAACATCTAGCTAATAGGGCCAGGCCGAAAGAATCTTTAATGAATGGGCGAAACTCCCCATCACCAAAGAAGAATATTCGGAAAAGCTTCATCACCTAAAATTGAGGCATTTTCCAAGCACGAAGCCATTACCCGGAGCGTCAGAGCTACTGCGAACATTATCCGCCACTACCAACCCCAGAATCCACATGGCATTGGCAACATCTTCTCACCGGGTGAACTATACCATGAAAACCACCCATCTCGAATCTCTCTTCGCCTTATTCCAAGAAGAGCACAAAGTACTTGGAGATGACCCAAGAATTCCTGCCGGACGCGGAAAGCCAGCTCCAGATATCTACTTGGTAGCATTAGAAACCATCAACAAGAGATTACGTGGGACTGGGGAGCGAGAAGTGCACCCAGAAGAATGTCTCGTATTCGAAGACTCGGTCCCCGGTGTTGAGGCTGGTCGTCGAGCAGGTATGCAAGTTCTGTGGTGCCCTCATCCAGGTCTTCTGGTCGAATATCGTGGGAAGGAGAAAGAGGTCTTGGCTGGTTTGACCGGGCAATATGATGATTCAAAAGATGAGGCTACGAAGATCGTGGAACATCTCAAAGAAAACGTTAAAGGAAAAGAGCAGAGAACGCATGCCAGAATCTCTGGAAAGCCTGGTGAGATTGATGACGGGTGGGCTGTCTTTGTCAAAAGCCTGGAAGACTTCCCGTACGAGTGGTATGGCATCAAGACTGGAGCCACGCTTTGAGGCCTTCTTTGAACGGATCTGGATCTTTTCGAAAAGCCACAAGCCATCTCCAACATACGTAAGGGAACAGTAACAACAACAACATTATCCCCCCTTGACTCCACTTACTTATACTCCTTCCACTTCTCCTCAAAGCAAGCTATGGCTTAAGCGCCTCATCTTTCTCTGTAACCTTTATCCCAACAACCCCATCCTTCTCTCCTCCATCAACTCGTCTTTCAATCACACGAATCCACACTCGACATGCCCAAAATCATCATGTCCAGCATGCTCAAAAATCCTATCCAATCTTTACCCAAGCTGGCGACACTCCCCAAAGAAATCCTCCGCCTCGTTACAACAGAACTGCCTCCATCCTCCGCTCGTCACTGGTTTTCGCATCCCACCACACCCTCTACTTACTGGGAATGCAATATTTTTGGTATCTGAACAACACTTGACCCCCACAGGAGAGGGAAAAGGAATCAGAGCGGGAGAAAAGGGGGTGTTATAATATCCGTGGATTGGCCATAGCTTGAATACGACAGGCGAGCAAGTCTGTCCAGTTACTGGCTTTATGAAGTTTCAAGAAGTAGAGTTGGTGAAGGAGGATTCTGCGAATTGGACGCTGGCTCATTTACTTGCTAAAGCGGTACGACTGGGACCTGCCTATGGCATCTCGATTCCACCTCTATCAATCTACCTAAATAAAAGATGGAGCGTAGAGAGGGAATGGAGAGTCTTCGACGCTACTGTCATCACGAAAGTGACGGCGAGAATTATTCCTGCATCGTCGTGGATATTCTTCAAGTTTTCCACTGACCGACTGAGTGACGCCCGCAATTCTGATCTACGCCAAGGTAATATATTGACGGCTGAATTGTACCGTTCCGTTCGGGAGGCTTCCAAGTTACACCGAACCTTTGTAAAGGAGTTTTTATTACTGAAGGGGTAGGAATCATCTGATTTGGAGTTCATGTTTCAGCTAGGATTTGCTGTAGAATTGAGCTCTGAGAATCACTCAGTCAGTCAGTCAAAACCTCAAGATTGTCCACGTTGATACACTAACCACAATATTCCTGACAACCAAGACAGCTGAGCATGAAAATCTTGTTGATCAAACATGTCGTTTAACGTCGTTTTAGTAACATCAATCTATCTACTACGGTCCACAAACTCCCTGCTCTACTATATGAGAATCTGCAGGTTTAATTACCATAGACGCTGGCGGAAGTGAACGCTAATCCCGGGATTACTATGTAATGTATTACGCCGAATAAATCCGGCTGGGTAGCTGAACCAGCCGATTCAGCTACCCAGCCGGCCTTAACTAGACTCTAAGAGGCCTAAGACATTCCTCTTCGGGACTCGGCTAAGCGGGATGCTTTGGCCTAAGCTCTTTCCCATGGCTAGTCAGTGTCACGTTTGACCCTTGGACTTGACTTGGAAGCATGACTTGAATTCTATGGGATGTGCGAAGTTGTAAGGATGAGGAGCTAACTAAGAGGTAGAGACGAGTCTAAGTACTTGCGACCAGTCTCGCGCTAGACCTGATCGAGCAGAACCACCACATTTAACTACGTTTAACTGCATTCGAATACCAACATAGTTCGATCATGACAGTCAGGACTTCATTCTATCTTGAAATCCCTACAACCGGTGCGTTTTGAGCGGAATACTATACGGTACTTCGGCTATCAGTGTGAGCGAAAACCGGCCGATTTCCTGCGCACCACCCTCGTAACAAATCGTCTTTTCTCAACACCACAACGACTAAAAAAATCCCGAGAACCTAGCAGGCAATTCAGGTATCTCTTATAAGTATAAAGAATAAGTTTCAGGGATAAGCATCTCGTTCTGATAGATCGACAAAGGAATTGGTCGTGGTTAAAGCGTAGTAAAACCCGACCGCTTTTCGCTCATACTGATAGTCCGGGGTCCGAAGTAACTGCTTAACTTTCTATAGTTTAGCAGTTACTTCTTTGAACGATGCAAGGACCATTACCAGGACAGGGCACTATATGTCTCTAGCCGTCATTCACGTTAGGTCTTTATCTCTACGCTAGCTAGTCACAGTGGAGGTGGAAATTTCAAATAAAGATATGCGACGATATGAATAGAGCATACTGTAGCTAGGTCCACACTTCTATAAGAACCTGTGGAATCTCCACTATAGAAGGCGGTAACATTTCCCTAATCAACACCACCTCACCTAGACCGACTCAAAAGATACTCCCTCAGGTAACTATCTCGAATAATCACAATCATTGCCAGTTCCTTTAACTGACTAAAACCCGAAGTCTCGTTACAGCTTTACAGATAGTGCGCGGCTGCTGTAATCCCAGAAACGGAAAAGCTTGGAAGAGTGTCTCCACGGACACTTGTTGTGACACTAAAATTCAATCTGGTCGCGGAACTATCACATTGGGAACAAAGCCTGGAATTCAGGGCGAGAGACACGTTGTAAGAGCAATCCTCCCAGATATATATTAATCGCTTGCTAACCTTTACTCTTCTTCAGTGTTATCTCGATCCAAATGTCGAGAATCAATACGCCGATTGTTGCAGAAAGCTTGGCATTGAAAAGAACACTCCTGACTGGACTAGTTGCACGCTCAGGTAGTGGCTACGGCAAAATAGAGGGTGTAATAAGCTTGATCATTTACTCAGAGGAAAAGCCCTGCTATATGCATGGATGCATGCATGATGACTAAGCTACTTAGTGGTGCACGGGTTGGCCAGAATTGACGGCGCACAGACCGCCTCAATATGTGATTTTAGAGTAATGTACAGATATCACCACAAAGCGCTTTGAATTCGCACTTGAGGCTGCCCAATAATTGATCTACAGCGCTGGGGCATCTCCCTCATGCGGTCATGAATTTGTTTAAGTGTAATACAGTCCCATTCTGCCTGAATATCTGCCTTGAATTGGGCCACCGTTGTCCACTTTCTACCAACCAATCTACCCTTCATGATGTTCCAACAAGCTTCTATAGGGTTCAAATGTAGTGACTCTGGAGGGTGGGTGAGTAATAAGAGATCTGCTTCGCGTTTAAGGAGGGCTGGAGGTGAGTTTAGTGAGTTGATTCCGTGCGATGGATCGCCATCCTCCTGTAGCCAGTATCTGCACTTGTGCTTTGCCTCCAAGTCCTGTATAGCCTTAATATGTTGTGGCAGTATCTTTTCAGCGTAAAAGACATGCGACATGCAGTTTCCTTTTGGTGTAGCATCCTGTTTTGCCTTCCAGTCATCGTAGACCTTGCAGCGCTCTGCAAAGGCAGTATCCAGCTCGTACTTGAGTTGCTTAGGCTTGGTAGGAGCCCGCTGCTTCTCTGAGGGCTCAACAGGATCTTTGTAGAATATGAGGCTACCTTTGTGGTTGTAGTTGACTCCGCCGGCGACGTGGATTGTGATGTCTAAACCTGTGCCTTTTGACTCATTTATAGACTTTTCTTGCCCGGGTTTACGTAGCTCGTACTCGGGCTCTTCCATCAGCTGCTTTGACTGGAAGTGAGCCTCGTCTGTGAACCAAATGCGAGACCAAAAGCCTGAAATCGTGGCGGTGAGGTGTTCTTGGCCGTACTGACGGCGGAGGGCTTGATTCTTTTTGCTAATTCTCTTTTGAAACTTCTTTTTGAATCGTTTGGCTCCTATCTGATTGGCGTGGCGACGTAAAGTTCGTGGTGCGGCTTCCAAATTGAGTTCTTCGACTTGATCTCGGTAGCCCATCTCGTGTGTTGGGTCATCTTGGTCAATTATCTTCTCTAAATCAGAGGCAGATACCAAGCTTTTTCTTCCTAAGATAGAACTCCTCTTTCTTGTTGTTCTAAGCGCTTTATTGCCCCAATCTTCTCGGGTTTTCCGCCATCTACGGCCGGTGGGAGTTGGGATGTTGATTCCAGGAAGGTGGCAAATAGATCTAAAGCTAGAGGAGGGACTAGCGGAGTCAAGGGCTTGAAAAAATCGATTTCGCTTCACGGTATCATATTCTCGACGATCAGTCTTTGGTAGCTTCTTTTTCGGCGTTGTGGGAGCCATAATGTGGTGGTTCACATGGAATCTACGTGTTGTTTTAGAGATCGGATGAAGGTCAGGGGTCTATGCGCCGTCAATTCCGGCCAACCCGTGTAGCACAGATAATCTTTGTCAGCATTTCAATAGCCCACAGGGTTCCTCAAATCTGACTGCGCAGGGCGCTCGGACCCACCATCCCATCTCAATTTCCACGTATGCACCAACTTATCGCTCAATTTACCACACGTTTGACTTGCAATGGATCTCTGGTTTTTGCTGAATCATCTTACATCTCTCTGGCATCTCTCTGGCATCTCTCTGACCCTTTTCCGTATCATTGTGAGCGTTATCTTGTCCCCTTCTGCCTGGATTTCAGCCTTGAAATGAGCCACCGACGACCACCTCCTGCCAGCTAATCTGGACTTAATGATGTTCCAACAAGACTCGATGGGATTGAGATCATATGATTGAGGGTGAATAAGTAATAGAAGGTCTGCTTCTCTTTTTATGACTGCAGGGTCACTGTTAGGTGACTTGATTCCGTGAGAAGGATCACCATCCTCTTGAAGCCAGTATTTGCGCTGCTGACGCTTCTCTAAGGCCTGAATAGCTTCAATGTGTTGCGGCAGTATCTTTTTGGCGTAGAAAACCTGTGCCATGCAGTTTCCTTTTGGTGTTTCGTCCTCCTTTGCCTTAAGGTCTTGCCAGACCTTCAGCCGGGCTTGGTACACTGAATCCAGCTCGTATTTGAGTTGTTTAGGCTGCTTGACTTGCCCACGGACCTTCTCTGATGGCTCAACCGGATCCTTGTAGAATATGAGGTTTCCTTTCTTGTTGTATGAGATGCCGCCGGCGACGTGAATAGTAACATCCAAAACGCCTTCTAGCTCCTCATTGACACCTCTCTCTTGCCCTGGAAAGCGTAGCTCATATTCAGGTGCATTGGCGAGTTCTTTTGACTGAAAATGGGCTTCATCTGTGAACCAAATCTAACTCCAGAAGCCTAGTATGGTCTTTTTCTCGTGTTCTTTACCGTATTCAACCCTCTTTGGCCGATTTGCCTGGGATATCTGCTTCTGATAACGCTTCTTGAATCGCCTAGCCCCTGCATTGTATACGTGACGCTGTAGTGTCTTTGCGGAAGGCTTGCCGGGGCAGGAATTGGCTTGTTCCTGTCAGCCTTTTTCGTGTATGGGGTCATCTTGGTTCGTAAGGCGGGTAAGATCTGAAGCAGATACTTTGGTAGGCCGCCCTATAATGCAACTGCTCTTTCTCTGTGATCTGAATGCTGCATCACCAATAAGTTCTCGTAGTTTAAGCCAACTACGTGCGGTAGAAGTTGGTGTATTGATTTCAGGGAGGTATGCGATTTGTACCGACGCCGTCGGCCTCATTCTTGCAATCCCGGGCCTGAAAAAATCGCAATCTCTTCGTGGTGTCATATTCTCGCCTTGCAGTCTTTCTTTTGGGTGTTCTAGGCGCCATGGTGGTGGTAAATTGAGCGATAAGTTGGTGTATACGTGGAAATTGAGATGGGATGGTGAGTCCGAGCGCCCTGCGCAGTCAGATTTGAGGAACCCTGTGGTGACTTCCATAACACATGCCCTACTAGAGTGAGGACTGGTGGGGAATGAACGGATCGAGGAAGGAGATGTTCGGTCTTTCAACAAATTTTGAATATGTCGCTTATAATCGAATCTTAACTCATTTTTTGGTCATTATCAATTTGGTGTCAGTATGCAAGACGGGGAATTACTGCTAGCCATCCACACTACCACTATAACTATTACAACTACAACTACTACATCCACCACGACCATGACCACCCCTTCTTCCCTCCCTCCCAGAAATCAAAATGCACACGTCCACATATCCCTTCCCCACAACTCAATTCTTAGCAACACTCTCTCCCCGCCCTGCCCCAGACACAAAGAAGAAAGCCGCGTTGAGTCTCATCATCTCTTTCGGAAAAGCGACGGTCGGCGATCGACTCACTCGCTTGGTGGCGTACAATCGGTTTCGGGATAAAACATTCAGACTGTTATCGCTAGGGTGAGAAGGGAAGTCGACAGGTGAGGTATTTACGGGTGCCCTGGGAGGGAGGAAGGAAGGGTCGAGATAGTTGGGGCGAAGAAGGTAGTTCATCTTCATGTTGGGAGTGATGGTTGTTGGGCATTTAGTTAGGTTGGTCTTGAAATGAGAGATGAAACAAGCTTTAATTTGGTCAAATGGATGGTTTGAACTCCGTGCTGGAGATCTCTAGTCGTTGCGTACCGTCCCTTTCTGCCCATTCCGAAAAACATGACGGTATAGAAACTAAGATCCTCTTACTCAAAGTTGATACCGCCGAACAAGCGATATATCACGCCCTCTCACCGAAACCAAAATAAAACACCAAAGATGTCTGCCTTGGATAAACTTCAAAATCCGACCCAGTCGAACGATAACTTCACGTGAAAAAGTATGAAGTCCTCTCTTTCGCAGAAATGATAACCTCGGGTCCACAATCCAGCAATCGTCCCCGAGCTCTCCATCGTCGTTCCAAATATAACACATTCCCTCAATTATTTTCCACCACACGAGTGTTTATCAATCTACACCCAAGATAGGCCGGCAAGTTTTCACACCATAAAAGTCATTCTCATCAATTCTCCTTTGATAGGTCGAAGGGTACATCCAAGAATCCTCCCTTTCGAACGCTACCTTGTAATTCAAAGCCATCAACATTCTCTCTAAATATTTGCAGATCGTCAAATCATATTAAGAAGGTCTGGCACAAATCCACACACATACACACCTTTCCCCCACACCCCACCCAGCCACATCACCATCTCTCTCAACAACGACGACCCATGCCCAGGGTGAACCTCAATGTATCACCTCATCGCCACGATACCTAAAGTCTCACCTCAACCACCACCAGATCAAGCCCCTGAACCGGATCGACGTGGGAGATATTTAGTACTGAAAACCCGATCAGATTTTAGATATGGGCAGAGTTCACGTAGTATATACATGAGGGGTCACAGATGCAGCCTACGGCCAATACTGGAAAAATTACTAAACAGCAAGCATATATCTCACGTGCCCAGAGACTGATCCTCGCATTGAACGTCTTCGCACGAGCAGTATAAAAGATCGCGGCGATTCTTCGAAACGCAATCAATAGACGAACCGACTGTGGCGTCCTACACGCTCGTGCTTACTGATACTAAAAAGTGGTGGAAACTGGAGCTTCATTCTTGTTGAAGATGAACCTACACACCCGCCTCCATGCTAAGCTAAGTAAGCCAAAAGCATCACCCGATATAGATCCACCCATGTTCTACATCCGCATGCATGCTTCGTGCGAGTATTTCGACTACATCAATTGCGCAAACAATGCCCCTCTCCTCAATGCTCTCCATGTGCGGCGAACAGCGTTAAGAATAATTGGGCAAATGTCGCACCCTCTATCAGAAGCTCGCACCATTCCCTCATCACGTTGTATACTTCCAGAACAAGATCTGCAAGGCCGCTCAAGCGTAAGCGCGGAGCTTTTCTTGCTCTTCAGGTGTTAATGCGTTAAAATCTGCCGTGAACGACGGCCTTGTGCCGGCAGCGTGGAAAAACTGAATCAAATAAGCTTGGGTCTCATCATCGCGATGACGTTGTGAGTAGGGTGTCTCTTCGGCAAATGCCATAAGTTCTGTGAATGAAATCAGCTTGGTCCAGTGTGAAAGTGAATCTTGTACTGACCGTGCTTGGTGGTGCCTAGTCCAAGATCGTAGACATCAGGATCGTCTTCCCAGTCACCATCGTCGCTAGCCTCTTCTTCCAACCTGTCGAGCTCGGCAGGGCTCAATTGTGGTCGAACGGCGCCACCAGCGGCTTGCAGCTCTTCGATGAGCACCTTGACTATCTTCAAGGTGGCAGGGACGGCGGTAAACTGATCCGGATCTTCTAACGTTAGCTTCATCGGATCTAGATACACAGATTGATCTAGCATACTGTTGCGGGCTCGGGAACGTGTCATTATCCTACCTTGGGTGGCCGGATTTACAATGAGATCCCCCTTGACTTGGATCTGTGCCAGACGTGCATCACCGAGGTCGTATAGTTTCGACAGAGCAATAACGCTGTTCAGTACAGGTTAGTCAGATGTAAAGGGCCAAGGACTGAATGTTCGTGTTGAAGACTCACTTTTGACGAATCTCATCGTAACCAGCAAAGTTGACTGAGTTCTCCAACCATTTGGCCATGACTACTTGAAGTCCATTGTCAGCGCCAACCTGCACTTGTGCCAGGAAGTCGACTACTTCACGCGCGCTGACGAGCGACAGGCGGGCGAAAACAAGGATTAAGCTCTGGATGAACGCCGCTTGTGTTGCACTGCCCAGGCGGATGGCCACAGCAGAAAGAAGCTGCATAAGGTACGGACCCAAGCGCTCTGAACCTGCCTTTTCAACAACCTCGGCTGCAAGGCCGCCCACTTCAGCTGCAGCGTTGTCGTCAACAGATGGGCCAAGTAGGCGATCGATGATGACCAGCACAACTTCGAGGCCACCTTTCCCACTCTCGTCTCTCCACGCGAAGAGCTGCTTGTAGTCATGCATAAGGATATTCTTCACTGCCGATGTGGCGGACCTAAGTAGCTCTTCATCGGTCGCGTTCAGCAAGATCCGGTTCAACTTGGGCATAGCGGTGGGCACAAACACAGCTGGCAGGGGCTCAGAGCCATGTCTGCTGAGGAGTGACAATAGTTCGGCGGCAAGATTGGTGAGGGCATTTTCTTCGGTGAGGCTGGCGATGTCGAAGGCTCCCGCTAATGAAGGCAAGACTTTGGCACACAATGCGGTGTATGCATCAGGTGCCGTCGAGGCCAGTGTGCCGGCAACATCGTCAAACGTCTCAGTGACGAGTGAAGATATGTTGAAGTTGCTGGCTCCATGACTGGCGATTGTAAAGAGGAGGTCAAGACCACCGCTAGTAAGACTGACCCTTGTGTCGAGAATGATGGCATCACGTAACGTCTCCACAAGCGTGACGATCAGATCGTCAGACTCGTTGAGATCGTTCAAGTCCTGCGTGTGGATGTAATTCGTGAGGGCTGTGATGATCGGGGTCTGCATGGGCGCCACTACAGCTTGAGGTAGAGCATGGATATAGTGTTGGACGGCGCGGATACATGCCACTTTGACCACTTCTGATGAGTCGTTCGTTATGGCATTGATCGTGGCCTGCATGAATTCCGGAGACACCTGGGAAAGCGCCTCGCCAGCACAATCGGTCAGACTACCAGCGACGAGATGTCCTCTTGCTCGCAGGAACTCATCTTCTTGTTGCATCGCATAGCGAACGAAATCGATGAACCCGTTGGCAGCCTCAGGTGCAATGGTGCGGTCCATGTCGTGGAAATCGCCCAATAGCATGTTCAGGATGTACAAGGCTGCTTCTTTGCCTTTCCACTCCTCCGCTACCGAGTACAGTGTGCGCGTGTATGCCAATAGCCCCTCGATGGTAGCAGCGGACTGCCATTCTCCAAGTTTGATGACCAAATCACCACACGCTGTTCGAGGAGTGTAATTTGAGGTGACGCTGGTCTCTTCAGACAGGAAGATGTTGACATCAATGTTCCACAGCCCTTCCTCTTCGGTTGTGATCTGAGAATACGCGACGGCAAGTTTCATCATCTCTGTCACCCATGAGTTCTCGCTGTTCACAGCCTCCTGTAGTGACTTCTCCAACTGTTTCCGAACCGGAGTGGCTCTGAGACATGCCTGCATGAAATCGAGCTCTTCGAGAACCAAGAAATCCAGTGTGTAAGGCAGACCATCGTCGTCTTCTAGACGACTCTGTCGACATTCTTCAATGAATAGTGTGTGATACGTGGTTTGTAGCGACGAGAGTTCTTTCCAAGTTGCTTCAAAGAGTGCAGGGCTTTGAGGAGAGAGAATCGATGGGAAGACAGAGCGAATCCTCATGAGTACCTATATCTGGTGTGTCAGTAACCATCACTTTGGTGCACACAAGCAAAAGATGCTTTCATACCTTGACCACTTGCAGCTTGAGAGCCACGAAGCCACGGTAACTTTGGGCAACCTCATTTCTGCTCTCTTCTTCTGCTTCGGTCGGAGGGCTTGGGAGACTAGACTCTAGGATCTCGATGAAAAAGGGAACCCAGATGGTTAATGCCTTGTCTGCAAATGCCTTGACTTCCGACTTGTGGTCTTCCATGACCATCTCGAGGATATCGAAACATGCTCTGAAGACGTCGACAGCCAACGCACGAAGTATGGGCCTCTTGCTGTGGTCTGTTGCCAGTTCGTACACTGCCGATATGAGATCTTCCGCGACTCTAAAGAATTGCTCATCGTTGAAGCACTCGTCCACCAAATCGCGCAGAACTTTCAGAGCGCCATGTAGCTGATCGTCTGCTCCTGCCTGAACGACTTGTAGGACTGTGGGGAGCAAATCGGGCCATTCCTCTGGGAAGTCGGCGCTCGCGATCTTGCTCACGGCATAACTTGCAGCGGCCTTAATCTTCCTATCCTGGCCTCCGCTAACAGCAATTTCAAGCAGCATAATCCTCAATCGTGCCTTGTCCTCATTGCTGACCAGCACCTGGCCCTTGAACTCCTCGAATTGTGGGCTCCATGACGATTGTACAAATGTTTTGAGGTACAACAACGCAGCTTGCCGTATATTCAGAGGTACAGAGTCGTACGAGGCGACCGAGACGAGAGCGACTCCGAAGCCAGGAGTAGCAGACACGGTCTGCAATTGCAATTCGGCATGTTTCCGCGGGGTTTCCTGGGCTGACTGTGTGTCGGCCAGCAGGTGCACGATCTGATCTTCCATGGTTATCCTCCTAGTATTTGCCAGCTTCTTGCGGGTCGTCCAGTTTGGCGCAAGAATGGATAATCAAAGGAATGTGGGGTAAGACTGCGTTGTATGAAAAGAGCTAGTTGGGCGTTGGAACTTTGTGCGTTTTCGGTGTGAGCGAGATGGAGTTGGGCCGAGTATGGGACAGTCGACTTTGTCCTCGTCGTTTCTTAGGAGTAGGTGAACAGAGGAATATTGGGTATCATATGCGTAGATGGGTGTGAGCTGTTCGTCGACCCGCAATTCAATCGATGTTTGCTTCGGGGACCTGCCCAACTTCCACCACCATCAAAACAGTGTGAAGCCGCCGACGCGTTACTCACGCGAAGCGCTAGCAGCCCCCGAAGACGCTGTCTATTCTATTTTGATTGCCCGAGTGTCGACTGGCCGAGAGCCCATCTGGGAGATTCTGGGGGAATAGGAGAACCATTGTGCCCTCGCCCTCGCCCTACACAATGGCTGCCTCCCCAAACACCTTTGCCTCCATCGTCGCCAATTTCGCCGAGTTTCTCACCGTCGCAATACACACAATCATCTGGGAGAGGGGAATCTATCCCGACACTTCGTTCATCAAGGCGAAGAAGTACAACACTCCTGTGCGACAGTCCAGACACCCAAAAGTCTGCGACTTCATCCAAGCTGCCGTTGACGCTGTACGAGAACAGCTTCTCATGGGAGCCATTCAACAAGTCTGCGTTGTCCTTTACTCTCCATCACTCCAAGCACTCGAGCGATTTGTCTTCGATGTGAGCAAGTTCCCGCTTGTACCAAAGGAAGACCACTTTACGCAACTGGAACGTGAAGGTGCGAATCAGGTGCCGTCCACTTCAGGTGACCTTGAAGAGCAGTTCAGAGCTGCATTGACAAGGCTCACCGGTTGTGGCATAAAGCTGTCACCACTTCCACCGGACTGCACCTTCACTGTCGCAATCGACGTGAAAGATGAGGCTGATCCTCCTATCGGTCACCCGCAACCTTGGATTCCTAATCAGCCATCACTTCAGCGACGAGCTGGAGCATTTGACGACGACGGCTACGATGACCGATTGGGTTCAGATCTTGGTGGAGTGAACCTCACTCCTATTCGAGCAATTGATGCTGGTGAGCTGGTCTTTGAGATGTGGGTTGAAGAGGGTGAGGGCAAAGCAGAAGCAGTATCGAACTTGAGCTAGACTTCAACTCAGCTGTCGAATTGAATCATTGCCGCGTTGATGTCGATACTTTTGCACCTGTTTTGTCATGTCACGACGAAGAATCACACCCTGGATCCAATATATCATGTCTACACCAACATTAAGCGCAATTGACTTCGCGCCACTCTCGATCGAATTTTTGGGTCCAGGATTTCCTAGATAATAACGTACTCCACCACCCAACCGGTCAAAATCTGCCAAGACTTCTACCATTCCTCTTATGTGATTATGTCTGAACAACGAAACGCACTATTACTCCAACACGAAGGGAGAATCCAGCTCGCACTCCAAGCCCTCCAGGCCGGCCAATTCCGAAGCCAATGGGCCGCCGCTCGTGCCTTTGACGTTAAACAGCGAATCCTCTCTGAGCGCGTTAAAGGAGTCCCATTTATCCTCGAAACACCACCAAATGGTCGGAAACTTACCCTTACCGAAGAGCAAACGCTTGTCCGATACATCCTTGACCTCGATTCGCGAGGATTTGCGCCCCGGCTTTGTGAGGTAGCATATATGGCCGATAAACTGCTAGCTATACGCGGTGGAGAGCCAGTGGGCAAAAACTGGGCTGAGAGGTTCGTTACGCGCTCAGATGAGCTCAAGATGGCCTTCAACCGAGCCAAGGATAGGCAGAGGATACTACAGGAAGATCCAGAGATTATTGGCGCGTGGTTCAAGCTCGTTGCAGATACCAAAGCCAAGTACGGCGTCCACGACGAGGATACACACAACTTTGACGAGATTGGCTTCCAGATGGGTGTTTTTGGGTCAATGAAGGTCGTTACAGCCTCCGAGAGACGTACAAGGCCGGAACTCATTCAGCCGGGCGATCGCGAATGGGTTACGGTTATCCAGAGATCTGCGCCGCTGGGTATGCAACCCCACCCTTCATTATCTACAAAGGACGCGTTCACATCTCTGCGTGGTACGAGGAGGCAGGTATACCGCGCAATTGGAAGCTTTCAGTCTCTGAGAACGGCTGGACAAATAACGCGCTGGGTCTTGAGTGGTTGAAGCATTTTGACGCGCATACAAAGGCGCGGCAGGTGGGGGGGTACAGGCTACTCATTTTGGGCGGCCATGAGAGCCATCTCAACCAGAATTTTAAGGACTACTGCCTCGAAAATAAGATTCTTACCCTCTGCATGCCATCGCACTCGTCGCATATACTCCAGCCCCTTGACGTGGTCTGCTTCTCGCCGTTGAAGCGCAAGTACTCCCAACGCATCCGGGACTTGGCGCGCCGACGCGTCTACCATATCAACAAGGAAGGCTTTCTCCCTGCCTTCAAAGACGCGTTTTTCGACGTGTTTACAAAAGAGAACTGTCAAAAGGCCTTTGAGGCAGTAGGGCTAGTCCCTATCGACGTGCAGGCGGTATTGGACCGCCTTGAAGTACGGCTACGTACCCCGCCAGAACCCCGTCTCCCAGAAACGCCGTGGCAGGCAAAGACTCCAAGCAATACTCATGGATTTGGATCCCAATCCAAGCTCGTAAACGAGTCTTTTACTCGGTCACCAGTTACTGCGCAGGCTGGCTTTTCCCAGCTTGTTAAGGGCGCTGAATTGATGCCTCACCAAAACGCTCTACTCGTTGCGCGCAACCACGAGCTTGAAGAGCAATTGGCAGTAATGACGAAGCGAAAATCGCGCAAAAAGAAGCGGGTCCAGCAAGGTGGTACTATGGAGTATGGGACTGCAGCAGCGCAGGTAGCTGCAGAGGCGTCTGTAGCGCCTCAGGGATCGAAGAAGGCTCGTGGTATCGGTGATCAAGAAATAGCCCGACCAACTCAACGGCGCTGTGGGAACTGCGGTGTAACTGGGCATAATGCGTGAACTTGTAAAAAAATAATCGAGATATCTTCTGAATCAGATAGTAGCACGACGGACTTAGAATCTATTGTTGATAGCGAAAAAATTAAAGAGTCGTAACATGAGATGGTCGTGCCAAGAAATTTTGAGCGGTTGGGTGGTGGAGTACGTTAGCCCTCGTGCAATTAATCGAGCCATCCCAATCCGACATGGGTCGAAACATCACCAGAGTCAATCTTTCATACAATTGCTCTCTCAAGGAGCCCGATTAGTGGCTGAGTAAGTCAACGAGAGAGACGGTGGAGCGAAAATCGGGTACACCAGCCGTCAAAAAGCAGTAAGACTGGACAACATGTCGCTTGCTACGCGATCGTTTCAGCCTGCCTATCAGATCTTGGAAAGCGGGCTAAATCATTGTCAAGGCCAAGATGAAAGATGGAGACCGCTTGAACATGCCAATTCGCAGCGAAATGTACCGTAGGCTATGCAGCCTTGGGATCAAGGTTCTTCATCAGCCACAATAGTTTAGCCTCAGGAGGTAGAGGAGGAGGTTCAGCAGCCAGGCACGAGTAAGAGGCGAAGTGTTTGTTTTGAAGCGGCTCGGATGCAGCGGACAGATTAGGAAGCTGGGCCACAGTTGGCAGGAGAGTTCGTCCAGCAATTCTTTGAAGGACAATTACGGACTTCTTAGTCCCAATCCATGGTGGCGGCTTTCTTGCCTCTACCTTCTGGGGTCATCCTTTCGGGTTACTGAAACGCATCTTTAAAGTTTCTCAAGAGCTCATTGATGGCTCTCGCAGCCTCACTTCCCCCACTTTACGTTGGTTTAACTCCCTCAAATTATCACCATACGCAGAAGTTGTACGAGCACTCGAGCACCACGTTCACGGTCATCGCTTCTAGATGGTCCTTCCTTTATCATTCTTTATCAAAGGGTCGGCTCGTCCCGCAGTCATGCATCCTGCCTCTGTTTCAAACAGAATGTTCAACAGCAAGAATCGACAAACCAAGCATGGACTTTCGTACCCCGGACCCCGCAAATATCTGTTTCAGTAGTAATTTAGATTTGACCACTTCACGAAGTATCCACTAAAAGCGATCTTCTACGGGGGGCGATCGATGTATTAGATGACGGATTAATGTCGCGACTATACGTTTGTTTGCACGGGCATTTTTCCGAAAGCGTGCACCTCATGGGCTTCCGAATTTCATTTCCTTGAAGACACCGACGCCCAAAACATTCCTATTTGACCGGTTTTCACGACGCTCATTATGGTTTGCGCTTTGCTTTTGGCTGTATTTTTCTTGTTCTGTCGATCTGTGATCGCAGCTTTTGGAGTTACACAGGCGGCGAACGCTTTTCAGGTTGACACTGGGGGTGGCTTGACCTATGAGGTTAACAAGTACGTTTTCTCAACCCGGTGTGCTGCATCAACTCTAAGCCAGACGAACAGATCCAATGGCGACATTACTTCGTTATTGTACCGTGGGACGCAATATCAAGCCACTTCGAAAGGGACACAGATTAACTCGGGTTTGGGGTGAGTTGGAAGCGAGGTGCGTGGAGTTATTGACGCTCCAATTGCTAATACTGCTGCTTTAAGCGCGTCCTCTGTCTCGACGAAGAATGTTGGCTCTGAATACGTCGTAACAACTGTCAAGTCGAACGGGAACCCTGTAACGCAATACTATGTGACTAAGAAGGGAGAATCAAGGATAGTAAGTGCCATGAAAGCCAGATGAGATACCCCACTGATTGACATGACAGTACATGGCCACAAGTATCACAGGTTCGTCTCTGAACCTTTTGCCTCCACCAACAAATTCGAGACCTTTTTCACCACGCATTTTGTTTCGTTTGATCACTCATCTAACACATTCACGACAGGAGAAGTACAACCAGGCGAGCTTCGCTTCATTGCCCGACTTCGCAAAAGTCCACTGCCAACTGGTGTCAAACATCCCGTAGCCGACAATGCTGGCGGAACAGCAATAGAAGGGAAGGATGTCTTTAAAGTTGGCTCGCAAACGCGCTGCAAGTTCTTCAGCTCTACTCGCTTTATCGACGATGCGATCCACACTGTCCACGGATCTAATGCCTACGTTTCACTCCTTATGCCCGAAGGTGCTTACGAAACTGCGTCCGGGGGACCATTCATGAGAGATATCAACAATCAGGGCACAACCGATCAACAAGAATTCTACTACTACATGAACTCGGGACATCTAAGGACAGAGCCGTGGAGAATGGGCCTAAAAGGCCCCTACGTTCTCGACTTCTCGCAGAGTGCGCCATCGAAATCAACAGTCAACACATCATTCTTCGCCAAACTCGACATCCCCGGCTACGTGCCCGCGTCCGGCCGCGGCTATGTCAGTGGAACAGCAAGCGGTGTCCCATCCAAGTTTCCAGCTGTCCTCCACTGGCACAATGAAAAAAATCAATATTGGGTCTACACTAAGGAAGATGGGACTTATGTGTCCCCAGCTATGAAACCGGGTTCTTATACAATGGTTCTGTACAAACAGGAATTTCCTGTTGCAAAATCGACTGTCTCTGTTACTGCTGGCAGTAACACGGCAAAGAATATTGCTAGTACCGAGACCACTACGGCGCCGATTTGGAGGATGGGTGAGTTTGATGGACAACCCTTTGAGTTCAAGAACGGAGATAAATTCACCACCATGTAAGTTGTCTTGCATTAGAGGTGTTTCGAAACTGTTGACAGACTGAACAATGGTAGGCACCCTTCCGATTCGAGAATGTCGAAGTGGGGTGGATCGTACACGGTTGGAACCTCGACAACCAAAGATTTCCCCATGGCTATTTTCGCCAAAATTGGCGGGAATGCTACGATCAATTTTTCCCTGACATCAGCACAAGCATCACAACCACTGACGCTTCGTGTCGGAACAACACTATCCTTCAAAGGTGGAAGGCCTATCCCTAGGATAGGATCTTGGTCTCTGACTCCCCCCTTGCCTAAGGATCTGAATTCGAGAGGTGTCACGAGAGGCGGATACCGTGGTTTTGGCGAGGTCTACGAGTTCAAGATCCCAACTGGTACTTTGAAGACGGGAGCAAACACACTGACCTTGGGAGTTGGTGGCAAAGGAGATGTGGATTACTTGAGCGCAAATTACATTGTCGATGCTGTGGAACTGGTCAAGACGGGTTCGGTCACTGGTGTATATCTGAAAGTACCGAGCAATTAATCATGTGCTTTAAGAGGTGTTACAAGTGAACGCTGGTTGTGGGCTACTGGTTAGCAACCCTCATTTTCGTCCTTATACCAGCCAATTTGGAGTATCAAAGGAATATTGGTTGATTTCCAGGAATTGGATCATGTTCGGTTCAATGACAGATATTACGTTCTTACGCAGAGTGAGGACCACGAGTGCGATATATACAACTTGATAAACTATACATTAATTGTGCGTTTTTCTTGACCTTAAGGCATGGAAGGAAGGCAGGCAGACATGTGGCTCCAACTTGCCAACGATACGTTGATCGTGCGTCTGTTAGGACTTGCGCGCCGATCTCGGAACTCACCTCTGATTTGTGAGGCGTGTGGGAAATGGCATTCTTGTCATCTCTTTCGTGTGAAGGTTGATAGGGATATTTGCGAGGTGTGATCGAGCTTTCAAGGTGCGATCGAGTTGTTTTTCTGAGAGCTATCTATTCGATTTTTATCAGATTCTGATTAGAATAGAGATTTAATATCATAGAACACGGGGTTTATGGGGCGTACCTATGGAAGCCGGCCAAAAGAAGGTTGATTTCTAAGCGATCGACAGCGAAGACAAAATTCTTCCTACCCCAACTTCTCCTTCCCAACGTAGCATTATATCAAAGACCTTACTATCTATAGGATGAGAAAGATTAGGAGAACAGACTCGTAAAAAGCCGATAAGAAATGACCAACTATTCGCGAAGATACAGTATAAAGACGACCTAGGCGAGTATAAAGATAACTGAGACGTATAAGCCAGGGCAGCTTTTGGCCTGCTAACACGTAATGAATGGATCGACGCTATCAGCACGATTTCCATAATTGGCTATCTTGGCTCTCAGGAAACAAGTCAAGTCGACTTGTCACACAGACCATTTGCAGTGTCAGGGGGCGGATCAGCGTCGATGTTCTGGAAGCGACACGGAGGAAGGTCAAAAGCGACGGATACAGCCTTTGGCAATAATCAGATTGATGTTTTGCAATAAAAATGAACACGGAAAGCTAAGGAGGTGGAGGGAGATCCGAAGTAACAGAAGATTATAAGATAGAGATACTTCTAGTCGGGGTAAGGTCATCGCCCAGCCCCAACCTTATCACATCAAGACCTTCCTTCACACACTCAATCGACGTTCATTCAAGCTTGCCTTGACAATGCGTTTCGCTACCATTATCTCCATAGCTATCGCCATCATTAGGTCAGTCAGCCCCCGACTCTTCTCTTCATGACTTACGAACGGATTTTGCTGACCATGACTCTCAGCATCCAAGGAACAATAATAATCGACCCTGGAGGCGGAGGCAAAGAACCAAAGAAACCGGGCTATATTAGCGGACCGTATGTAATTTGACATCTTGTCCAGTTACTATACTAATTGTATTCAGGGGCCACGGCCACAAATTTAACGAAGTTAAGGCCACCTATTACAATAACCTTAAGGACAAGGATAAGCGTGCTCCATGCTCTAAAGCCTTGTTAGCTTGCGAGAAGAAGCAGCCCGAGTCGGCAGAGGTGGAATGCCAGAGCGATGTCAAGAAGCAGTTCCCCAACTAGATCTGGATCTCGTCGATGAAGAGGGGGTTAGCTGCTTATTTTATATTCGCTAAGACGTTGAAGGACTCGTCGATTATGTAAATTATATTTGCCAGTGCTCAAATTGCAAAGGGCATCGATTCAACCGCATTAAGTGCTTAACGTACCATTTTTCTAGGAGTATATGTAAGTCAACCGCGTACTCGAACTCTCCTACCTGGTTATGTGAAAAGATGAAGCTGGCATTTAGCACAATGACTAGCATTTCTTGTGTCGGGGATTTGACATGACACTGCCTCGGCTACTTTCACACCCAAATAACACGACCACCGAGCGATCCCCGGTTTCTTGGTTGTGATACTCCGCACGGATTGATTGCAGCGCGAGCATGAGGGGATCTCCAATCCGACCCAGCCAATACCATGGCTTTCACATGGATTGCTTCGGGTGCCTTCAGGCTTTCAACACTTTCCACCTTGCTGCTCAATTGTTCCAAACGACTTCTTCTTCGTCCAGTCTGCTGATCTTGAACTATCACAATGGCTGAATCCCATGGCGTGAAGACCGTGGTTCCGCATTTGAGCAGTCGCATACACCGTGTTAATGGCTACGATAAGAAGCATGGCTACACATATTACCCGGTGGTCATTGTGGGAGCTGGGGAGTCGGGCATTGCTATGGCCCATAAGTTGAAGGTTGATCTGAAATGCGATCAGTTCAGGATCTTTGACAGGCAATCAGGGTTGGGAGGTACATGGTGGATCAACCGCTATCCAGCAGTTGCCGTTGATGTATGCATTGCTTTCTTCTCGGTCCGCATAAGATGCTGACATTACCTTACTCTAGGTCCCCGCCGTCTTCTATTCCTTCTCCTTCGCACCCAACCCAAACTTCAGCACTTTCTTCCCTCCAGGTCCAGAGATCTACCAATACTTCCAAGACGTCTGTACACGCTTCGCTTTGCTGGACAAAATAGAACTGAACACCGATGTGTCCGTGTGTAAATGGCTGAAGGAAGACGAGGTATGGGAGATTACGCTGAACCATATGGTAGCGGGTGCTGGAGATCTGAGCTCAAAGGACCGTAAACGCAAGATCGAAAAAGAGGGAGAGAACAGTGTATGGGTCTCGACAGAGATTATACGGGCAAAGGTCCTCGTCAGTGCAGTGGGAGGCCTTGTCGAGCCAAGAGATGCGCCTCCAGATGTCCCAGGCTGGGATACCTTCAAAGGAGATGTCTTCCATTCAGCACGCTGGAACTACGATGTCGACTTGAACAATAAAGACGTCGTCGTGGTAGGCACAGGTTGTAGTGCTGCACAATTTGTTCCCAGACTCACGAAGGAACCATACAATGCCAAATCGGTCACACAGATAATGAGATCGCCTCCTTGGGTTGTAGAACGCCGAATCCCGCCTGGCGGTAACGAAGCCTGGAGTAAATGGAGTCCAAGCGTATTCAAATACGTCCCAGGTCTGATGAGGGCGGTGAGATACAGAGTCGCAGTAGAGACAGAATGGGATTGGAGGCTCTTCGGCGGAACAGAGTGGCACGAGAAACAGAGGAAGAAATTGGAGCAAAAATTAGTGGAACGCATAAAGAAGACCGTGCCAGAGGAATATCATGAAATTCTGACACCCGATTATAGTGTTGGTTGCAAGAGGAGGATATTCGACAACACTTGGTTTCCATCCCTGCATGAGGACAATGTCGATTTGACAACCCTGCCGCTGACGGAGGTGAGGGAGAAGGTTGTCAAGCTGGGGCCTGGCAGGATGTATCCAGATCCTGCTATCACGACCTCGAAAGTCCCGAATGACGAGAAAGAAGTACCTGCAGATGTGATCATCTTAGCGAATGGTTTCAACATAACTAGGTGGTTACACCCACTGACAATCATTGGTGACAAAGGTCAAGATCTTGTCGATACGATGCAAGAAAGAGGCGGTCCGCAAGCATACCAAGGCACGGCTTTCGATGGCGTATGTTTCCTTGGCCAGACTTTCGTGACACAACTAACATCGAGCCAGTTCCCCAATTTCTTCATCATTTTCGGACCCAACACGACCACCGGTCACTCCTCCGTCATCCTCGCAACAGAAAACATGGTCCACTATGCTTCCAAATTTATCAAACCCATACTCTCAGGCGATGTCCGCACTGTTGATGTGAAGAGATCTGCCGAGGAGGCATACACAGCGGATATGCAGAAGCAACTCAAAAAGACTGTCTGGATGTCGGGTGGATGTTCGAGCTGGTATTTTGACAAGACCGGGTGGAATGGCACAGTTCTCCCGTAAGTCTCTACATCCATGCCGTAACGACAATAGTGATGACGGACAAGTTCTGACATAATCGCTAACTCTCTGGCAGATACAGCCAAGTCTGGTTCTGGTATCGCACCGCCTTCCCCTATTACAACCATTGGAGCTTCACATATACACGTAAGGGCCTCATCAAACTCATGATTTCCCGTGGAGCCAAGATACTGGCTGTAATCTTGACACTGTTGAGTATTGTAAAGATTAGAAGGAAGGCCAAAGTTGAAGAGATGACAGTGGCAGAGTATCTGGAAAATATGAAGGATGTGGTCAGGATGGGTGCAAAGATGGGTGCTGTCATGGGCATCAACAAGACTATGAAGAGGTTGAAGGATATGAGGACGAGTATTTTGTATTAGTCCTTGTACAAGCTACGAGTTGGGCTGTTGAAATAACGAAAGATATGATTATATTGGCACCATTGGAAGTAAATCAATATTGTAGCATCGCACCTTTTTAGCACCAACATCAATACACATGATCAAGACATTCCTCACGAATCGGTTACTTGGTTAGTGGATATTGAAAACTCGACTCGTCCGCTGGGTAATATTCGGTCACTCATTGGATATTGAAGTTCGACCCGTCCGATAAATTTACCAGGCCACCAAGGGTTCGTTCAAACAACTAACCGAAGAAAAACTCCCAGTCCCATCCGGGGGTGCTTACGATATGATGTTTTCGTAGCTATTCATCTCCGCCCTGGGTTGGATGGTTATGTACCTTTTTTTTTTTCTTTTTTTTTTTTGCTGGGTTGGGGCGAGAGAGTGATGTGGAGGTATGGGTTTGTTTGTAAGAGATAGTCGTGGTTGGTCTCTGCTTTTCTCTTTTGGTGGGTTGAAAGTTTTATGCGAGGGTAGTATTACATTGATTGATATAGGCGGGAAGATGGGCTGGAGCGAATGGTGCTTGATACTGGGGGTGGTTTTGTACGAGGTAGGTAGGTAGGTAGCCGGGTCATATGGTAGGACCTGACGCTCCCTGTCGGCGGCGCTACGGCCTCATCTTTTCTTAGCGATTAGCGCTAAGAAAAGATGGCACCTCCGTGCCGTTGCTAGAGGTAGGGTCGGACACCTTAATGTAAAGGGTCGACTTAATGCAAAAACAAGGCTGTAGATATCTATTATATAGCGATATTACTATCTTAACGTGGTATCAGTTCTTAGTAGGCGGCGTATTAGAATCTATAGCTTCTGCAAACGTACTTCACAAGCGAGTGGGCCACCCAAGCGAGTGGGCCACCTCACAAACGTAAACCGCATTCGTAACAACGTCGCGTAATGCCTCAACAACACGAAAAGCAGAAGATCTATAAAGAAGGAGATATATTCCTTGCTATCTCAGATATCAATTCAAAGCAAATCCAAAGCGAAAGACGCGCTGCAGTGATATATAGCGTACCTCGAACAACAGTACAACGCCGACGCGCCGGGCAGCGCCCTCGACGCGAATGCGAGCCGATCTCGAAGCGATTGACAAAGCTAGAAGAGCGTCGTGTTCAGGTTCGGCATCTGCTTCATCCTAGTCAGTAAAGTGTTCGTCAATGTTATCTGTATCTGTCTGTTGATTAGCGTCCCCCTCGGTTTGTTCCGGTGCAGAGTCTGGGTTCTCAAGGCAAGCCTTAAGTTCGATATTCTCGTTCTCGAGGTTACTGATCAATTCTGAGTCAGCGAGGTAATATTCGTCGTGGATAGCGGTATATTTGCTCATGATTGACCGGAGATCGTTGACTTAACCGTGATAGGCGTCGCGTTCTGTAGCAAGATTAATAACCAGCTGGGCTTGTTGTTGAGCAGTGAATCCATTTCGCATTTTAAAGGCAGCCTCAAGTTGACCACGGCTGATCTTTCGTTCGGTACAGTTGTTGTTGCTGTTGTTATCGACGGCGTCGATATTGGGCCGGGGGTTCCAGGTTGGTGTGAGTACGAATTGATGCTTGTTTTGATGTTCCAGAAGACGAGCAGAGTAGTCGGCGTTTTTCGTAGTTCGGCTGAGTCGAAGGTCTTGTATGAGGCCTTGTTTGTACCGGGTTCTATATCTGCAATACGGTCGAACCAGTGGTTGAGAGGTGGTGTTTGCGAAGTTTAAAGACACTGTGTGCTCTTTGTGAGTTTCCGGAGTTCGGTAATTGTCTTTGTTTGCTTTGTTTACGAATCTGGGCCTGTTAGGAAGTACCGGGAATTGAAAAAATTCGGTCGCTGTCTGGTCTGTAGCTGGTGATAGGGTCTGGTTAGTGTTCTGTTGTTGGAATATCTCCTGAGGTGAGGATTTCCGTAAGCGGGGGGCCATTTCGGCGGTTTTTTAGGGATCTGGTGTGGTGTTGGTCGGGTATGCTGGTCGGGTATACTTGTTAGGCATGCTAGTGGGTTAACTGGTAAGGTGTTACGGGGAACTCGTTTCTCAACACAGTTGATTATGTCAAGACCTTCTTGACGCCTGTGTTCTCTTGTTCTGGTCCGCGGGTTTGGGGTAAGGGCAATATCAGTCTGGAAGTACTTACCTTAAGTACCTTTCCTTGCTCAGGTTCTTTGGAGGCTCACTAGATCCTAGCCGTCCGATGTATCTCCCAATTCAATTGTCGTCTAACCGATTTGATCCTCAGATCAATCCTGAACGCTTGTCGGTTAGTATGAAGGTTGGGGGTGGGCTTGATTGTATCTAAGTAAAAGGTCGTTACTGTAGTAGGTTGAAGAAGCTCCTATGTGAGAAACATAACATGAGATAACCACGAAGAGAGAAAGGAAAGTCCGTCCAACGTCCTCCCTATATACCCTTCTGGTTCTGGGTGCCAAGGTGTATTCCCACACCTCTTGGCTCTTCCCACACTTCCCACACTGTGGGCAATGCCAAGTGCTGTGGGAACTGGGGGAATATCACGTGACTCCTGCACGTACTATTCTCTCTTAGGACTGACCTGGTTGCACCATTCCCCTCTTGTGCGCCCAACGGATTCCACTCCACATCAGTCCTAACAACAACTTCTTGTTATCCAACCATCCTCTGCAAGTCCCGCTGTCCCTGCTCTTCGGTCTTGAGGTGATCTGTAACACCTACCTACAACCCATCATCCCACCACAAGATCAATCCTCCCACCTAGCTTAAACATCAAAACCACCTTCCGTCGACTTTCCTCAGAGCCTACAGCCATCCGAATTACAATCGACCTCACCCTCTATACAGAACCCCCCCACCCACCAAAAAAATGAAAAAATGAAACGGTTCCCCATCGCTTAAAGCAAGAACAACAGCTAAGACTCAAAACACAGTGTGTGGATGGAAGGGAGAGGGAGGGATAAATACATATTCATTCCATCAGCCGAGAGAGAGAGGAAGGAAGGATTGATATATCTATCCATCTACTTACTATATCCATCTTCACCTCAGAATTTAAAAATGTATTATAACATACATACACGCATACATACATACATGGATGAAAGCAAATAATTCCCCACAGGTCGTGAAAGAAGCGGAGAGGTAAGACGGTAAAAGCGGAGTGGTAGACGCGGCTAGAGGATTCGATGTAATGTGGATATACCCACGTCATGGATTCCCCGGATATTCGACGGTGAGAAGTAAGGAGGGAAGATTGGGTTTGATAACTGGTGATTACGATGCGATTGATCCCTCGAAGAAACGGACATGTTATTCACGAGCCGGGTGGTGTGCAGTCCTCAATGCCTTCGAATCCTCTACCATACTCGGTACAGCCCTCGCATCACTCCAGTTCGAATACAGGACACGGTAAAAAGTATCAGGAACTGTGGACAGGTCAAAGCATTCCACGTTGATCGCCAGGTGAAAGCGAGAATGGAAAAGGATGGCATTATAGGACTATATAGAAACTGCCCATAGCCGACAACTCAACAAAACCCAATATCTCCAAACACCTTGCATGCATTCCGTCTTCCAATTCTACCTTTTTGTGATCCTAGGAATGTCCTCATAGTCTTCATGATGAGGTGATGAGGAAATATCGAGCGAGGGGGGTCAATCAAAGATTGAAACCAAAGCCGAAATCAAAGTAGCCACCAGATTGTTGGCAAGCTGTCCTGACCTCGTATGGCGTCGTCGTTCGTGTGAAGGTATAGCTACAAACCCATCAGCAAAACGTCAAGATCGGACAGATAGAATGGACTTACAAGTAAGATTCTGTCAGAGTGGCCACAGCAGTAGTGTACGCAAACATCATTCTCGTCCTGACGGGCGTCGGAAGAGTGGTCGTAGCACTAATGGTGCCAGCTTTGATAGTAGATGGTGCAAGAGTGGTGTAAACTGTCTGCGAAACAACCTCTGAAGCAGTGTCCGTGACAGTCGGGCCATAGAGAGTGGCTGTGACATTGACAGCGGAACTGGCCGAAACGGTGATTGTTGATGCATCTGGAGCACGCTTGAAGACACGCTTGCCGCCAACCAGGTGAGCAGGAAGCCCATTAATCTCTGATTTCTTGTGGTGCTTGTTTTCAAGGTTGAAGGGAAAGAAGTTGAATGGTTGGTAGGTCATGATTGGATCAGGGAACGCTGGTCGTGGTGGAACGGTACAGGAAGCTGTGACAGTCGCGTATGTCAATCCAGCGGTAAAGGCATACTCAGTACGGCTCCATGTAATCGTCTTGGTGACCGTCGTCGTTGTGGGGTTTGGACGGACGGTCTTGGTGACATTTGCAGTGAAAGCCGCCTCTGAGTAAGTGGTTGTGGCGTTGGCAGTGCTAGTCACGATCTGCGTCGAGGTCGAAGTTACAGTGGTATGAGGCGCCTGTGTGACGTTGAACGTGATAGTTGGTGTGACTGTCACTGTTTCCTGTGGGCCGACGTTGAGCTGGAAGTCTCTTTCATAAGCGAACGGATTTCCATCGCCATTGTTGCCAAGGATGAGGAGAGAGTAGTTGCCGCTGGACAAGTGATTCTTATCTACCGGACTGCCCTGATCAGTAATGGCTCTCAAACTATTCAAAAAATCACGTACCAGGTTGTCACTACATTGGTGTCACTCGGTGTCGTTGCAATTGTCGAACAGGAGAGCTCCTCGCCACTGGGTAGAACAAACAAAACATCGGCATAGGCTGCATTACATCCTGTATGCGAAGTGTCAGATTTCGCTTGAAGCTAGGATTACTTGAACTTGCCTTCAAACTGAGAGACTGCCGTGAATTGCTCTGTGGAGTTCTGATTTATGAAATAGCTGCCCCCATCCTGAAAGTCGATACCGAACGCCTCACAGACCGAATTGGGATCTCGCTGTTCAATGGCCTGGTGCAGAACGATGGCAGAGACAAAAGGCGTAAAGACTGTCAATCCAAAAAGCTTCGAGGACCGGGAAAAATGCATCTTGACAAGGTGAAGAACGAAGGTGATGGGACAGAAGAAGTGACAAGACATTCGAGCAGTACAGCATGGGCACAACCGTGAGCAGGTTGATATAATTTGTGGTCCCAGCCTTTAACACACCCAGAGAGACATGAGACTGTTACCATCGTGCTTGCTCTTGTTTCCATGGTAGCATCTCAGGCAGGCCTCTCAACAGTCGGCCTAGTTTTACCCGACTGAGGCCGGCGGATGCCAGCTGGTCTGCAGACTTCCTCTTACTTGACTTCCACCCATCTCGCCCTTCAAATCTCTAATCCGATGGCGGATAGCTGGTAGTTAATAGGTGGCAAAGTAACTAAGCCACTCCTGATTGGGACTCGAAGGGCGGGTTGACTCTTTCTATCCGCCTATCCCGCCTATAGAAAGTATTCTCGCCTACTCGTCCGCGCCGCCGACTGTTGAGAAGCCTGATCTCAGGTCCCACTGATAGTTTGACATGCCCTGCTTGGGATTGGCAAAATCATGGTGAATTGTCAGGTAACATACAGGCTAAGCCGCTGACCATAAACGGCAAGAGCAGTTGCTGTCATGGGAGAATGCATACACCATGAGCCCACCGCACTATTGCTCCACCGAGTATGCTGACTGCCGAGTCTATATGATGGCGACGGAATGGCCTAAGATACAATAGGGGCATGTTGGAGGAGAGAGGTCGTGCCATACCGAAGGAGCGAAAGAGTGATGGTTTGGGAAACGTTGTTGGAGTTGTTGATCTTCGTGGTGAGAAAAACGCACACGGCGCTTCAGACCGAGCGGCTTCATTAGCACTAGCGGTCACCCGCTGATAAAATCACCTCACCCAATCCACTCAACACTAACAACAACCACCTCGCACACCCACAACGGACGTCTAGTTTGTGACAACGGCTGTCCACTTCTCAGCTAGAATTAACAAGCCTGATGAATGGCCCATCTCTGGGACTGGAGAGCTCTCCTGCAGCTTCAAAGGTAAATCGTGGACATTTAAAGTTATGACGGCAGCTTCTAATATTCGACCCTAAGCTCCCGTCAGGTTCATCGCTTTGCCGAAGGTGCCTAAACACACGGGCTTCTTCATGACTATATCCAGCTTTCAAAACACAGCTTGGGGCAAAGTTCGGCCTTTCATCAGGAATCAGGGCATATTGTGGTGACCGATTATCGTATTTTGATCTCGTTTCTGGCAATGGATCGAGTCTGGTCACTTGTGGAGAGGCACCATTACTGTGTCTGGTGATATACTGAGCGTTTGCGATGAAGACCAAAGCGGGAGGTGAAGTAATGGCGACCGAGGTTGGAGCGATAGTACGAGTTGTCTGACTGTTTTATCAGCGGTCGGATACTTCGCTCTGAAGATGAAGCGAAGTTGATCTCTCGTGAGTAGCAAGTATTGCAAGTGATTACACTACCTCTTTTGTGAGCACAAAGGACACGTCAATCCAATATTGTAGCCCTCAGAACCACGATACCAGCCTCACTCAGACTATGCTTCCCTGGGATAGACGAGGGAAAGTGAGTAACCGAGCCTCAAAGCGCAATGCCCGATGAAGAGGGTGTTGAAATATGGTAACATGTGCCAACCTGTAGCTCTACGAAACAAATAACATGAGGCTTGGGAATTCCCGAGACGCGTAACAAAGACCAGTCGTTTCACACACCAAGAAAGGTATATCTATTCCCGGCTTGCCCAAATGGGGCAGACCCTCTTCCAAATGAGATAGCAAGGGCCCTCCCTGAAAAGGCCATGGCAAGGCTGAAAACATGCTCCCAGGAAGCCCATCCATAGACCAGTTCGAGACATGCAAAAACCTCGTTTATCCTCGTATCTCGTCTAGGTATCATCTGAAAGGAGCAGAGGTATTCGCCATGACGAGAAAAGATCAACAAAGGCCTACGAATCCTAAAATGCACTTGAAACTGTCACTCTTCCAAAGAAATCATGATTCATCAAAGGTAGGTACCTCCGGAGGTAGGAGTAGGCCTACCGCATCCACCCACCCGAGCCGCCTCACATCTCACCTCAGCCATCGGCCCAAACTATCCCGAAGTGGATACCAAAGCCCGAAAGAAGTGGGTCCCCAGCATCGAAATGATCCCCAATCCCCATCCCAAGCCGCCCACAGCCGCCGCCAGCCAGCCCTGCTCAAACCCAAAGCGTCAGAACACGAGCCCCAAATGGCGTGATCCCAGCACGTGCCCACAATACGCTTCAACCGCTCGAGTCCTCATTTCGCTACACCTTGTAAAAGGCCATGTATCTCCGTATGTATTCCGTACTGCTGGTTCAAAGCACATTGCATTCAGCTTCGCATTCCTCGCTTCCTGAATCCTGTCCTCGCTACGCCTGGTATGTAGCAATCTTCCATTCCATTGCATTCCATTCATCCCGTATTCCGCTAATGCCAATGACACGGCCGTGGTGGGCGGAGGAGGAGGTGGTGATACACACCACCACCACCACACGCGACCACTACAATTACAACTACAAACCGGAGATACGAGACGGGCGGGGTAATGCATAGCATACATAGCAAACCATCCTACCATACCAAAATACCATAACACCATCCCTCCTAGTGAATGCCAAGTCCAACCCTCCCACCCCTTCGGTACACCCAAACTCCCATGGCCCGAATCCCAAACAAACGGTCCTCCCCCCTCCCCGTGCTCAGTGCTCTGTGCTCCCAACCCAATTCGGACGCACAGAGCACGGGGAGGACGGGAACATAGCAGGGTGGGGTCGGGGCTTACTATTTTTGGACGGGGCACTTTTGGGTGCGTTCCGAGTTGGGTAGGGGGGGCGAGGGCCCTTGAGTGGGGACCGACAGACAATGGGAAACGACATCCGACACCGATACCGACACCGATACCGACTTCCTCCGCGGAGATGAGCGTGATGATGAAGATTGGAAGAGGATGAGATGGGAAAGATGCCTATAAGGGTATATTACAGTAGTCTCATGAAATTACTGTGCTATGTAGGAGTGAATCCATGCCTTAATACAACGCAATATATGAGGCATGCAAAGAACGAGGTGAATACCCGCTAAAAGTATGCCCGACGATTTTCAGGCATCTAGATTCCTCAAAGGTGATAAAGAGCTGTACAAGAAGTAGTAAGAATATATATATATAGATGCCGAAACGTTCGACATCTCCCGATTTTCAAAGCCTCTCGTAAATGTCATATCGAGCCTGCGCGTGCCAATAACAATTGGCATCTGCATGCCCACTCGCATCAACGCCACCAAAGCAATCAATCTACACTAGCCAAGATCCAAAAGCCATGTGCACTGCTGCATCATCTGGGTATATGCCGTCGTCGCTATGTATTCCAAAAATTCAATCCAGAGCTGAACCTAGTTTTGCGGACTGGTCCATAATTTGCTCAGCCATCCTCCCACACCAAGAGGAGCTGCTGCGCCATTCGCCCATTCCTGCCAATCCTTTCCCTCAACGAATGCAGTGACGTCGTCGGCAGTGAAGCGTGTGTCAATGCTGTTCAACCATTCTGCTGCTTGTTCAGCATTTAGCGGTGGATCCGGGGTAGGCGGAACGTGCATTTGTTGTTGCAAGTTCATGTGAGCCTGCAACGTTGTCCCAGAGGCTTGTTGTGGTGGATGTGTAGGGAATTGGCCGGGTCCAAATGCGTTGGGCGAGTGGAGGGGTGGCGATGCCATATTCGATCCCACGCGCTGGTTGTAATTTGCGTGGTTGGAATTGGCAGTCGGCGCACCTGACATTCCTGACGTCGGCATCGAATAGTATGCTGCTTGAGCTCCGTTCAAGATGTTGGTGTCTGATCCTGGCTGTGGCCCGAAGCTGTTAATGGCATTCCACCTATCCTGTCGCACAGGCCCACTCTCTGGAGTCCTCTCTTGAAGTCCATAGCCGTCACTCTTCACACCAGTGCTTGCGGCGTCAGAACTGGCCGCATGGCCGCTTTCTCCAAGATCAGGCGCCTCTGTCATTTCCTGATCTTCATCCTCGAGTGTGCCGAATTCTTTCAACGCGTTCTCAATAACTTTCGATTCTTCCACTGCTCCGCCAGAAACGCTCTCACGCAAACTAGCCGGAATGTTGAACTCATGTATTGTCCGTGTTTCCACTAGGACCCTCGAGTGGTGCTGGAAGTCCTTCTTTATGCGAATAAAATACCGATGGACTCGGCTGATAGTCCTAAACCAGCCATCGGCCATACGCAGTCGTTTGCGCATCGTCCCGATCAGCCGGAGAGCCTGACGGGAAGCAATAGCGCCGGAATCGTCACCTGAGGATATTTGAGTTTCTCTCGGGCTAGCGCGGATAGTTCTCTTACTCATGAATCCATTGGGGTCCATCCATGGGAAGTTGATTGCATATACACCTGTATTGTGTCAGTGATACGGTTACTTGTATTGATCGGGTTGTCTATACCAGTGAGTGCCACACTGTAGATAGCGAAGCCGACTATAGGCGTTTCTGGCAACACATGCCACTCGTAGCAAGTTTGAACCATGTCGATCAGGTTGCGTGCAGATCTGAAAAGTTCTTTGGCGCTTTCTTCCCAGAACCCATACGGGGCGTTGGCCTCGGTTGCTGTAAAAATAGGTGTGTCGAGCGGACCTTGCGGTCTTGTACAGCGTAGCGGCACGAAGGGGATATACTCTCGATGTAGCATCACCTTGCAAAGCAGAAGCACGGCGTGTAAAAGAGTGTATGGAGTAGATGTTCGCGATGCAATATGTGCTTGCACATTGGCATTGCTCAGTGCCAGATCGCGAGGAAGACCATTGATGAAGTTAGAGACGCGACTGTTCAAAGCAGACCATTGGGAATGTGGTTCCCATGGCGCATACCGTTCTCTTCTAACGACATTAGCGGTGCAGCATCTATAGTTCAGGAACGTAGGCCTATCTTCGGCCCCCACCACAGGACCATCGAACCACAACACCATAAAGATCAATAGCCTTGATGTATCGGCTCACAATTCCCTCACTCGCGCCAAGTTCCCAACGGCCGTGCTGTTCATCTTCGTCCCCTTGGCCATCACTGTGAGCGTGAATGTGACGCGGCGCTGAGACGGAGTCCCCATTCGAGCCTCCGTGCATTGAAGATGGTCTTCTATTGTGTCCAGAGAAATTTTTGTGGTCCGCCAGTGTCTTCTGATTCTTCCGAGAGTAGGGCCGTCCTTACCCTTTCCCCAAACAGAAAAGACCTCTCACTGCTGGGAAGCTGGAGCCTGACATCTCTGACATTGAGCATTTGCGGTCGATACTTGCCGCTACTCATGTAACGATCCATGATGTAACAGCTCCAGAACGTGCGCCGCCTAGTCTCCTGTTCCACGAAGTCTTCTTGCGGTGCCGTAAAGGGTTTGAGCGCTAAAGCGGTACTCCGAGAATTTGGTTGGTCATCAAGGTCCAGCTGGTATTGGAGACCAAGAACTTGAGCATACCGCACGGCCACGCCAAGAGAAACCCAGGCTTTCACGCCGTGGCAGTTTCCCCAATCGTGCAGAGCCAGCATACACAGAGCCTGAATACGGGCACCATCCGGCATGCCTAATCCGTCCCCAGAGTTACCAGCTAATCTGGCCTTTGCGGCTGCTGCGTAGTACTGAGAGGCAATGAGTGGATTGCTAAGTCTGTTTGCAGATGGTGGAGAATGATGAGCAACCAATCTCTCATGAAATCGAGCTGTCAGAGCCAAAAAACCCAAGAGCAAGATAGGGGCAGCTGGTGGTAGTGAGTTCTGAACGGTCCGAGGTGAGCTGAAATCGGTCGATTGATGCTGGCTTTGTTGTTGCATCTGCCGAAGTGGCTTCAAAAATGTTGGCGTATGTATGAATGGTAAATCTGTGGAATAGTGTAGTTGCCAAATGTCGAACTGAGAATCGTGAGCAGGTTGATTTTCCAAACGCATACACTCGAACAACTTACCAGCTCAATCCAAATCTGAGGTGTTAATATGTTCGGGTCTAGCGCATCCACCAAGGCTCTCATGCTCTCTTTGGTAGAGACATTATTTGCAGCAGACTGTATCTTTTTTGGCCGTTGTCTCCTTGGTGTCTATCGTTGCGATTAGCCAGGTGCAATTCAATCCCGAGTCATGTGATCATCGTGGCAGGGACCAATCATCTGAGATCTTACTCTTATCAAGGACGACTTTCGTTGAGATGAGGGCTAAACTTACGTCGGTCTGAAGGATTCCCTCGCCAGCATATTTGACTTCACCACCGTCCCCAAGCCGCTTTCCTCCATGACCACCACTGCTATTGGGAACGGGGTAGGTACATTCTCTCCCGGTGGTCTCGCAAGCACGACATTGGGTGCCTACTCCGCTGTTCACGCATTTGACTTTGGAACGTCTGCAACGGGAACAAGCAATCGACGACCGCATCCTAGGCGGCTGGTCCGCCGCCCGTCGCGGACCAGCCTCTGATTTGACAACCTCAGTCGGTGCAGCAGGCAGTATTCGGGCAGCAGGATTTGGATTGGATGGATGAGTTGGATTTGGCGAGTATTCGGATTGTTCACTGCGACGCGCCGCACTCGGTAGCGAATATGTCGAAACAACAGGGGAATCCAAAGAAGGGACTGAGCTGAGGATGGAGGCGATTGGCACGGAAGATGTTATTTTGGCGGTATTGCAGTTGAGTCGGTTGAAGGATTTCAGTAGGCGTGCGCAACGAACAGCTCGTCGAAGGATGTGGTTCGTCAAGAGGAAGCTTGGTATGTGGCTGGTGCGGCAAGAAGTACACAGTAGCTATCAGGAGCAGATCAGATCACGCCAGCGGCGTTAAAGCGATAAAGCCGTGGCGGTCTCAATTTGCGGAGAGGGGGGATTTAGGTATGTGCAGCAATCTGCCAGGAATGTAGGGACCGCGTGTATTCAAGAATTGTGGAGGAGACAGCCTGTCGACAGTATAGGATCCCTGACGATAGTAGTGATGAAAGTAGGTGGGTGAGAATAGATCAAGAGCAGAAGGAGAAGATGCCGGAATGTCGGGCCTCTTTAGCTGTTAATCAGAAGGACTATATGGGAGAGCCGAGCGCTGTGCTGCGCTGTGCTGCGCTGTGCTGACGCTCCAAGCCGAGCAATCCGAAAGACGGGAAGAGCTTGTCTCTGCTCCGGGAACGTACTGCAAGGGCTATCGCTTCTCTCCTTCTTTTTCGGCCAGTCGAGATCGTATACGGGGAAATGGAGGGCAGAACAAGACAAGGCGTGTAACGTGCACGCGGAGGGGGGATGAATGATGCAGATGTCCCCACAGGCAAATGAATTGGATTATTGAGGAGGAATTGCTTGGAGGATGAAGTGCTTGCGGAGGCTGAATTGCTTGTGCAGCATGAATTGCCTGTGCAGCATGAATTGCCTGTGCAGGATGAATTACTTGTACAGGATTGAAGGCTGAAGCGATGGAAATTCCTGCGAGAGTGCTCGACAGTCGACAGTGGCACTCGACTCAGAAATGCGGCTTATCAGATTCGCTACGACCTGCCACCCCTCTGCAGTCGGGCCGAATATTCCTGTCCCCATGTGGCGTCCCTCGCTACCTGCTTTTCACCATGTTCCACTGGGAAGGCTGAAGGCCTGAAATGCATACCTGGCCAAGCATCATCCTTCTCTGCTTGCGAACGTCGATGAGTATGATCATCGTTTGGTTCACCAGATGAACAGGGCATACAACCAAAGATTCCTCATGGAGAGCACTGAAATCCGCACATGCTGCCGTTGAGACGGCCTCGTAGTCGCCGCAAGCCGTAAGCCGCAAGCCGCAATCAGGCCATTGGATAATGTCATCCGGGTCAAGACTTCCACGATTCCCTCCTCAGGTGACGGCGGCTCACGAACTGAGGCAGACATGGTCCAAGATTCACGGGCTTGGCGTCTCCTTGAGGGACCATCTAAAATGCTTGGAGAAAGTGGTTTCGGGGGGCGCTGTCCCGCCTCGCAGATTTTCTGGCCTCTGCGCGAAACGAGGACATCTCATGTGTTACATCCCGAGAGGCGAAAGCTCCACCATCCAACAACATATGCAGTAGATAGAGCATCTCTAAATGCCTGCAGGGTTCGCTTGAACAGAGTGATCTGCTTGTCCCGCTCCGGCAGTTGCTCCGACGCGGCCGCGAATTGTCTTTGACGCAGCAGTCCGGGGCCTTGTGGTCTTCAAACTGTGCTTACGAGTCCATCAATCTACTCAACAGACGTTCTCGGGATGCCGCCCCTACCGGCACGCCATGATTCGCCCCGCGCCAGGCTCGAGTCATGCTCCTTGAAAAAAATAGGCGAGGGAGCATACACCTGTCGTGGCTTACTATCCCACATCGCGAGCTCATTGACACCCAGGTCTGCCTGGGCTTGGCTTCCGAGACTCCACTTCGGCATCGTTCTAGAGCTGATGGAAGTGTTCCCGAGGCTAAAAACCCTGGAAGCAACCTTGACGTGGTAGGCGTACGTAGCCTTCCCTCACGATCTGATCATCTGGCCGAAAGTGTCGGGTGCAGGCTAGAGGGCGATCCTGGGGGGACATCCGATCCTCTAGGCAGATCTGCCACGGGATAGAGTCGATAGAAGGCCAGCATTGTCCGTTTGCGATACTGAGCCGGACAGGCTCGACCTCCCGTTTCGATCCCAGATCCTGACGCAGTTCCAAACACAGACAAGCCTCACCTCCTCGCCGCGGGGAGAAGTCCGAAGCATTTTCTCTATCGAAGAAACGATCCACTGTGTCATCATGTGTTCAGTAGCCTCGATCGCGGCGTCTCTAACTGCGGGCCACCACCACAAACTGCCGTGCCACTGTGGCTTCACCTTCACCTTTGTCCCTTTGGAATCAAGGCTATTGGTTGGAGATGGATGTTGATACGGCCAGAACCTTATCGATATCGATATCGATATGCATGTCCATGCATCTCCATCTCCATCTCCATCTCCATCTCCATCTCCACTTGAAAGTTTTCATATATAAAGCTACTAGTAATGTCGCGATGATAGGCTGGGGGACACGGAATCAGAAGCCACTGTAGTGCTTGCCCACCTTTTTCTGCTGTTACCCTGTCAGGAAATCTTCACACGATCACGATCGTCGTTGAATCATCCAAGAACAGAACCATACTCGTAGCCTTCTCGAAGCCCCATAGGTGCCGACCACAATGTCGTGATGATCATTCCGCCTCATCTATGAAGCATCCCCACTTGATTGTGGACACTACTGTCACGACAGCTTCTCGCAGTCCATCCATCCATTCTGTCGGTCGTCGAGTGACAATCCACAGCCCGAAAACTATACTCAGACATCTCCACGCGGCCAACAACCCGCTCATCCTACCTGTTCGCGACAGTCACAGACGCCGAAACAGTCTGCACATCTACGCCCATGTCTGCCGATGCGGTGCCATTCTTCTTCCTGTCTCAGTCTTCTTCTTCTGAAACACGTTGAAGAATCGGGAATTTCGGCTTCGGCCTGCCAATCGAAAATCTTGACACGATGCTGTGCAATCTCAGCCGAACCCGTCGCCGAATCTCTTTGTCGTCTCGTCCACCTCCACCGGGAATTCGACCTCGTACACTATTTTCAGTGGGTTTCCAATTATCGTGAGGCTCCATCTAGCTCCCAAATACCACGTTACAGCTCTGGCTCCACTGCCATTTCGGTGCGCACATTGCGCGCGAACGTTAAGCAGTCTAAGTGGTCGTCAACTCCGACTCGAGGCTCGGCACAAACCGGATGTTTGCCGAACGGCAAACGGCCGAGGACAAGTACTACGCGCCGTTGACACACCATTGATTGACCACTGACCGGGAAGATTGCAGTCAGCGATCGCTGGCAAAGCAATTCTCAAAGTGGAGCGGCACTGAGATAGCACTTTTTGGCCATGGTGTGGGCAAAAATGTTTGACGATGGAGTTTTAACGGCACATTCAAATCTGGTAGTTCTAATCACATTTGCAAACTCCACAGCTTGGGAAATTCCTGTTCGGGGAGTCCGGACCGATGTTTCCTACTGAATTTCACAAAATAGTTGCCGGGCAGCGGCGGCAAGCCTTACGGCGCGTCAAGAGAGGCCCTGTTGATCACTCCTGGCTTTCCTTGACATCACTTCAAGTCAAGGCTCGATCACAGATGTCTCAACAGGTGACACGATCAGCACCTCCGCAGATTTTTCATGGACGGCCAGGAGTATCATCAAATACCCAGCGCCTAGATTCGATCTTCATCTACTCTTATGGCAGTAAAGAGCAAGCTTGGAAGGCCAAGTATTACTTTGGGCAAGGACAGCTTTTGCGCTTTCTTGGCTTTGGTTTATAAGCTTCGGGACCCGCGCGACATAATACGATTATGACGCCAATCGCTTCCACCCCCGCAGACTATTCGTGGCTACGTGGAGCTGGGTCCGTTCCCACAATGATCTGATCTAAGATCTCAGATTCCAAGGTCAGTGGATCCCAGCAAATGCGATATGATTCTTGTTCAGGTCTAACTTTTTCAGTTGACTTTCAATCTCATCTCCTAGACAGTCTTGACAGCTCGAGACAATCACAATTTCGCCACCATGTAGGCAATACAAAATGCTCATGCCATTTGGGATTCTCGGGAAATTTACAGGGAGGCGCAGATGAGTGCTGTTTTCATTATCAGTATTACAAGTGCTGTGCATGAACGGGCTGACACCCCCCCTGTCAATCTTGTCTCAGTCATGAAGCTAGCAAAATAAAGCAGACTCTACCTTTACCATCACCTCATATTCTTCATTATACAGCTTCAAATGCCTGGCAAGCATAAGAACCGTCAATCATTTCGTGATCCTGAGCGGCCGAAAGGCCAACGTCTCTCTGAGCGCGAGCGTACTCAGATCCTCACCTTATACCACCTTGCAGAATGGAACAAGACCCAAATCGCTCGAAAGCTTCGCCTTGCTCGATCTACGGTTATTCTTTGTATTCAAGAAGGCTATTGTACTCGTAAGCCACATGGCAGGCCATTTATGCTTACAATCCACCGCCGCCACCGTCTAATCAACCGAGCTACCCAGGATGCTCTACACCGACGAATGCCGCTTGAGCAGATTGCCTCGATTGAGGGTATTCAAGCCTGCCGGAGAACCCTTTTTCAAGCCTTTCAATGCGAGAGATTCTTCCGCCGTATCGCCGTCGAGAAGCCTCTTCTTACGGAGGCGCACCGAGCGGCAAGACTACAATGGGCAATACGTCACCAACATTGGGACTTTGAGCAGTGGAAACGTGTCCTCTGGACAGACGAGGCATCTTTTACAACAGGAGGCTTTGGCGTCATATACGTAACAAGGAGGCCTGAGGAGAAGTATGAACCTTCTTGCTTATTACCAAAGTTTCGAGGTTATTCTTCTTGGATGGCTCATGGCTGTATTTCTGGGACAACAAAGGGACCTCTTGTAGTTTGTGAGAAGGCTTGGGGCAAGGTTACTGCTGCTATATACTCTGAGCATATTCTGCCAGAGGTATATAGTCATATTCACGAGATGAAGCATATAGGAGGCTACTTTCGAGCAATCTTGATGGAAGATAACGCCTCCGTACATACGGCTAGGCTTACTCAGGCAGTACACTCTCAGTACAACCTTAATAGGATGACTTGGCCAGCTAACTCACCAGATCTCAACCCAATTGAGAATGTCTGGCGGCTGTTAAAATATAGAATTGGGAGGCGCTTTCCGTACTCGAAAGCAGATGTACGACAGTATCTTGAGGAAGAATGGGCTAAACTTGAGCTAGATGACTTTATTAAGTATATAGAAGAGATGCCTGAGCGCGTACAAGCCGTTATCGCAGCTAATGGCGGCCACACTAAGTGGTAATGTATACAAAGTCTGCTTCATTTTACTAGCTTCATGACTGAGACAAAATTGAAAGGGGGAGGGGGGGTGTCAGCGCGTTCTTGCACAGCACTTGTATTGTGATCGCAAAGTCTATCACGGTCAATGTTGTTACTTCCCGAAGCTGCCTCACCACGATGTTCCTTGAAATGGGACTGATTCAAATAACATACTCAGTAATATATGATTTGGGAATATGTACTACTGGCTTGACGAGCAGACCGCCTGGGCATATGGAAGGCACACCTGCAAAGGCGACATGACGAAACGTTCAGCGGCTCCGTAATTGAAGAGCTACGGTTTCAGGCCTGAGAGAAAGATGCAGCGGCTTACCATTACAGCGCCTCTGATTCCGATCACCTGTGTCAAAGACGAAAGACGACAACTCCTAATAAGCGATATTTCACCATTTCCCAACAACCCTTGTGAACAAGGGACGCGAATTTCAAATCCGCAATACGAGCAGAAAGGGCTTCCTGGATAAATGAACCTCGCTTTACCTCAGGATCATAGACACCGTATCAGCGGACCGATACTAATGAAGATGAGATAAGCCTTTCACACTTCCTGACGTCTTTCATGTCAGGGCCAAAGAAGAATCACCGCATCCTCGACGCCCAGATGCCAAACAATCCGCCCAGTGCCCAAGGACACCAAGAGTTTCGGATCACTCTTCATGTCTTGGACATATCGCTCGTGAGTCGGAATGCTAAGTCTCATTCCCACTTCACGGGAGGGAAGAAGGGGCAATTCGGACTACGATTCCTCTTTGGTAATGGGTAATGCTCGCTTTGTCGTATTCAGGCTCCGTACTATTCGCATCGTTAATTCTTCGAGCTGGTGCTGTTGTGGCAATGATACATGGTCAACTACTTGATTCCTTCTACTGCACTCCTTTAAGAGATGATAGAAAAATGAAGGTATAGTTTACCCTGTATCACGAACCGAAGAACCACGATACTTCTATAACTGATCTGCTCACTATTCAACAGGCCATCACCCTTTCAAAATGCACCTGTAGCCGCCTCAAACTTCACCTGCTATACCTCCCAGGTCGTCACTCAGCAAGAAACGTGTATACTGACGGAGATATCGTACTAGCTGCTTCCAAGCATTCTCAACCATCTCTTCTGCTCCGTTTCTCCACAACTAGCTCGAGTCCAATCATCAATCATTCTGGTCACAATCTGGTACATGAGGAAGGTATGGCAAGGCTCGATAATTTTGCTGAAGAGGATACATGTACATAGCAACCAGACTATCGTACGGAGATCACTCGCCCAGCTTGGTCATGATACTCAAAAATCCTGATATCTGTTCCGAGGAGATGAGAGTTCCCGCTCTGTAGCAATAAAGGCTTTGCAGTGGCTTGCGTCAGACTCTGCCGTTTTAACATCCGGATCGCTTCGAGTTTGTCTCTTTCCTCTCGAGCTGTAGTAGTCCTCTGACCTCGGCCCTTTTTGAGGTCCGCACGAACCCTGACAAATACATGAAGGGTCCAGTTCTTTAAGTAACAACTCCAGTTCGCAGTAACAAGTGAAGAAATTCTCCACACTTTGTGCTGGACGTTCATCATGATTCACGTGATTGGATGTTTTCTGTCGGATACATCTCTGAACTAAGAGGGAGGAAGAGAAATTGCCAAATCTCAAATAGAATGGTGCAAGTCCAAGAGGAAGTTGACGGAATCAGCTACCTACAGGGTTGATGCCAAGTCCTCTCTTGGACAACAAAAAGTGTAAGAGACCTTTACTCAGCCATGTTGTGTGCAGTCCAATGCTTGTCCTTTATGAAGAAAGGCCAGGAGGCGTAGTAATGGCCACAGTAAGCATGAGGTTACAATGCAGCATCTACGAACAGACGGAGTGAAAAACTTGATCGAAGGCTTCATGTAACTTGAGGTATTTCAACAGAGTGATATGGATTTGGACAGAATGTTTGGAGGAGTTATACTTGAACGAACAAGTTGAAACTATGTCTGAATGTTGAGGCCGCCTTGAGATTTTGCTGCCTGCTCGGCGGGTTGGTTACCACGAAGACGACTCGGGGAGTTTTGCAGCCTAGCCATAAACAAGGAGCATCATAGATATATGCCAGTGGCTCCCCGATGCATGTAGAAACTGAAATAGTCGCTGTTTGTTGGGGGTTTCAACGTGATCAAAAGCTCAATCCAGCTTGTTTTGGTCTCTACTTGGCAATCAAGGCCCCGCCAGCTCCCAAACACAAGCATCTCCAACCTCGTCCTCTCGACCTAAAATATCAAAGCCTTTGCCTATGACCCCCAGACCCTCGGCTGTCCGGATTATGAGCTACTGAGGCCGACTACATACACCTAGGGGCCAACATTTGGTGCATTAGACACTGAGGCTTAGCAACCATTGTTCCTACACCACACACTTCTCGAAGTTAGCCCGAATGCCACCCAGAACCACCAAGACATAACATAAACCCCGACCAGCCTGAGCTGCCTCACAGCCAAGAAATCCTCTTGTCGCACGAACAAACACGTCTCGGAGAAGACAAAGTCTCAGTCGCGGACCAGAAGTCGAACAGACATCTCCCCGCCATCGGCCGCAACAGCTTCGTCACCACACGACAACACCGAACTTAGTGTAACTACACGGAAATTCTGCCTGCCACACTGCGCACCTCAAATCGTGGCCTTTTGACCAGATCGCGTCAAATTGTCGCGACCGACCTCGAAGTCTACACTTAGAACTCACATGTGAAATATCGTCGTCATGAATGAAGACGATGTCGCGAGGGATATTCACCGGAAGATTGAGCGGGAGAAGGCTCTCATCACCGCTGCAAATGCTATGCGCCAGTCCACCAACAACCCTGCCGTGGTCTCTGGACTCGACACCAAAATTCGAGATGGCAGGCGTAATATCGAATACCTGGAAAGCCGTTTGAATGAGCTGGAAATGAAGAGGGTGAACGCCGGCATGGAGAGTATGAATGTAGACTCTGGAAGTGGTGGTTATGGACAGCCAGGCTATTCCGGCCAGTATGGTGGTCCTGGGGACGTTGGGCATCAGCGACCTCCAAACCCACAGTTTGCTCAGGCTGCACAAAACTCGCGAGCACGAGCTCCTAAGCCAAATTACAGCAAGCTAGGTAAGGCAGGATGTTTACCCTATCGGTCTTGGCTTGCTCACATGAAGTACAGATCTAATCAAATGGGACACACCGCATCTCGGCCCTCGGATTCAGCTTATGCTGTCACAACTGGAATTCAAACTCAGCGTAGAAAAGCAGTATAAAGATGGCATTGAAAAGATGGTTCGGCTATACCAGATTGAGGGCGATCGTAAGAGCAAGGCAGATGCCGAAGCACGAAGGATCGAGAGCAACCAGAAAATACAGCTGCTCAAGCAGTCTCTGAGGCGGTACATGGATCTACACGTAGACATTGACGATGACGACGACAAAGACGGTACATGAGTAAAATGGCATTTTACGAAACATGACTAACAGAATGCTAGATGACAGCCTGAACGTTCCTTCGCAACGAAAGCCCTTGACCGGCCATCTCTCAATACGAATACAAGCTGTGGCAGATGTCGATCACGCAGCGACTGGGAGGTTTAGTCGGGGGCCGGATACCTTCGTTATTATCAAGGTGGAAGACGTTTTCAAGGGCCGCACCAAGCCAACTAAGACCGACAGATGGCTGGACGAGATTCACGAGATCGACATTGATAAGGCCAATGAGATAGAGCTGACAGTGTATGACCGCACAGGCGATCATCCCATGCCTATTGGTATGCTTTGGATTCGGATTTCCGATATTGTGGAAGAGATGCGTCGGAAACGTATAGAGACCGAGTTCAATAGCTCTGGATGGATGACGGCAGACAGGATGCCGGATGGTGGCATACGACCTGACCTTCAATTTCAACCACCCCCAGGCCAGCAAGGAGCAGGAGCTGGTGCTCCTGGGGGAGCTGGCGGTGCTCTAGGTGCTCCAGGTGCCCCGGCTGGTGGCGCGCCCGTCCCTCAGACTGGACCAATTTTTATCGAGTCTTGGTTTTCCCTAGAGCCCGTTGGGAGAATCCACATGACCATGAGCTTCGTGAAGCAGAACAAGGAAAAGCGCAATTACGATCTTGGACTGGGTCGTAAAGGCGCCGTGCGTCAAAAGAAGGACGAAGTCCATGAACAGTATGGCCACAAGTTTGTCCAGCAGCAGTTTTACAACGTCATGCGATGCGCGCTTTGCGGCGACTTCCTCAAGTACGCGGCTGGTATGCAATGTGCCGACTGTAAATTCACGTGCCACAAGAAGTGCTACTCGAAGGTTGTCACGAAGTGTATCACGCAGTCCAATGCTGAGACAGATCCCGACGAGGCGAAGATCAATCACCGCATTCCTCATCGTTGGGGTGACTTTTTCAATTCTGGTGCCAATTGGTGCTGTCACTGTGGTTACATGCTGCCACTGGGACGAAAGCAAGCTCGAAAGTGCTCAGGTACGTCCACAGGTCGATTTTATGTCCATCGTATAAACTCGCTAATTCATTCATTCATTCAGAATGCTCACTGACCTGTCACGCACAATGCACACACTTTGTACCAGACTTCTGTGGCATGTCCATGGAGAAGGCCAATCTGATTCTCACCGAAATCATGAGGACCAAGACTCGACAAGGAGGAACCTCAGTCTCATCCATGAGTTCTCGAACACTACGACCATCAACTGCTGGAAGACCGACACCACCACCATCACAAGGAAGCTATGCACAGCCCCCAGGACAAGAGCAGCCGCAGTTGGATCAAAGGTATTCTTATGGCCGAGATGACCGACAGCACCAGCAGCCACCCCAAGGAACAACACCTGGAGCTTCAGTGGACGCGGCACGAACATCCTATTCAGCTGGCGGACCGACTTCACCTACCTCAGGGAGACCCGCACCAGGACCGAGAGCGGGTTCTTCCCACGCTGCAGCTGCCGCAACTGCAGCGTTGGCTGGAAAAACAGCCTCGCCAGGGAAACCTTCAGGACCTGCCGGCTATGCGAGAGCCTCTACTGATTATCCTCCATCAAATCAAAGAACTTCTGCCGGGTATGGCGATCCCTATCCAGAGCGTGGGTCTAGTTATCGAGAAGACGCCTCCAAGCCACCAGCCCCACCCTCGAAAGCGGCATACAATCCTGCTGATTATGCACAAGTGAGCGGCTACCCAGTACAGCCCTATGGACAGCCAGCTCAACCGTCATACGCCCAGCCACCACCACAACAGCAATCGCCCTATGGGCAACCAATGCCACAGATCATCCAGCCGCCCCAAGCTCCCGAGCCGCCACCCCAACAAGCTGTTGTACCAGCACCTTCTCAGGCAAAGGTTACACCACCAGCAAATACCCAAGGTACTGGTAGGCGAATCGGTCTTGATCACTTCAACTTCCTTGCAGTTCTTGGAAAGGGTAATTTCGGTAAAGTTATGCTTGCGGAGACCAAGGCGACAAAGAAGCTTTATGCCATCAAGGTCCTCAAGAAAGAATTCATCATCGAAAATGATGAAGTGGAGAGCACACGCTCCGAGAAGCGAGTGTTCTTGGTCGCTAATAAGGAACGCCATCCCTTCTTGCTTAATCTCCACGCGTGTTTCCAGACCGAGACTCGTATCTACTTTGTTATGGAGTACATCAGTGGAGGTGATCTCATGTTGCACATCCAGAGAGGACAATTTGGCACCAAGCGAGCTCAATTTTACGCAGCTGAAGTCTGTCTGGCTCTGAAATATTTTCATGAGAACGGCGTCATTTATCGCGATCTCAAGCTTGATAACATCCTCTTGACTTTGGATGGTCATATTAAGATTGCCGACTACGGTCTTTGCAAGGAAGATATGTGGTATGGCTCAACAACCAGCACATTCTGCGGTACGCCCGAGTTTATGGCACCGGAGGTAAGCTTTTCCCAGTGAGCGACTTGTTGTTGACTTGCTAACATAGCGACAGATCCTACTTGACAAGAAATATGGTCGGGCCGTCGATTGGTGGGCCTTTGGTGTTTTGATCTATCAGATGCTTTTGCAACAATCTCCTTTCCGTGGTGAAGATGAAGATGAAATTTACGACGCCATTCTCGCCGACGAGCCGCTTTATCCAATCCACATGCCTCGCGATTCTGTCTCGATACTTCAAAAATTGTTGACTCGCGAGCCCGATCAACGATTGGGAAGTGGCCCAACTGATGCTCAAGAGATCATGAGTCAGCCCTTCTTCAGAAACATCAATTGGGACGATGTTTATCACAAGCGACTTCCAGCCCCCTACCTGCCTCAAATCACATCTGCGACTGATACAAGCAATTTTGATTCCGAGTTTACCGTAAGTCCAGCTACGCTGCAATACTATCTGTGTACAGTCGCTAATCTTATCACAGAGCGTGACACCTGTTCTAACGCCAGTGCAAAGCGTGCTATCTCAAGCTATGCAAGAAGAATTCCGCGGCTTTTCTTACTCTGCCGACTTCGTTTGAACGTGCTCTTTGCTTGGGTATTCGCCAAGACATTAGAGACGTTGTTATCAGCTGTTTGGAGCATTCTTCGATATTCCCCCGTGGTTTTGTGTTGGGTGTTTGGAGGCTTTTCTGATAACTCCCTCGATTGGTTTGGGCGTGTTGGCTTAAAGTTGGTTGCACAAAGTACATAGGACAGTATGATGAGCCCACAAAAAACGGGGTGGAGATGATGGCTGATGTGATATCTTTGGCGTGTGGTGATGAAGTTGATGAGGTTGATGTTCACGACTGAGACAAGAGGCTTCTAGGTGTTGGTGTGAGATAATGAAGACATTGGCTTTGAAGAAGGTTTTGTAGATTGCAGTTTAGACCGACGCTTTTGGGGTAGTTTACCTTTTTAGGCTTTAAATATGGGTCTCAGTTCTCTCCTTGCCTGTCTCTGTCGTTGTTCCTCTGGCCAGGATGGTTGAATTGAGAGTATTGAACGCTTTTGATACTCTTTGATAGGTGACCATGCTCAATTTTCAAGTGATCTTGGACTACATAAGGTTGCTTTTACTATTGCATTATCATGATGGGAGTGTATACTTATGCTTGGACCCCCCGATCAATCGTGCACTTCCTTTCTCACCTCGCTAAATCGGATCTCCTACGGCGTCCATTACCCGGTATATTATTTTCCTATTACAGGGCTTAGCTAAGAAATAACCGGCCCTAACTAACGTGTTTCACCACTCACTTGGCCACCCCAACCACTAAATCTCAAGTCATCGTGCGATAAACCTCCCACCAATACAGCTTTTATTAAAATAATTCTAACAATACATTCTTTACGTATTTGGGCATCGATTAATCTTATGACCTTGAATACCGCAGCCACTACACGTTGGTAATGCTCGCTGTCGTACGACGACTTCCTGATCTTGAACACTATCTCTAGAGCTATTTTCGCATCCCTCGACCAAGAACTGACCCTGTTGAGCTTGTAAAACGCCTCCATATGCAATATATCGTCTACGATACTGTTGCTTCTGTTTTCGTCGTTGATTCTCTGTACGAAGCTTCCTATTCTCTTCTGCAAGTATTACTGCTGAATTCATTGCGACTTGACATCCTTTGACGAGTTGACCAATTGCTTGACTACTTGGGCTCTGAGATTGGCGATGAAGAAGATTTCGGACGAGCTGAGCCTGCTGCTCAAGCTGAGCTATCGTACGAGGAGTTTCTGACGTCCACTGTGGCGCTACTCCATGGGGTGTACCTGGTGGTGAGGGCGTCTCTTCAACACGCTGAAACCACGCGTTGATTGTCGCTGGATCTTCGCATTTTGCACGCTGTGAATGGAATTTACGATTCCACTTCGTACAAAGCTCCGGCTGAGCGTTGATGAAGCGGGATACCCAGTTCTTCCCGACTAATGACGGTGGAGGATTCGTACCGCGTTTTTCGAGTAAAGCGTTTGCCATTCGTCGTACGTCGATAATTTGGGGCGGAAATCCTCGTCGATCAAGGTCTAGGATCCACTGAACCAGAGCCTGCTCTTCATGTATTTGTAACTTTCTCTTTTGGTGGTTAGATTCACTTCGTGGTTTACCACCTTGAAGACGAGACTGAAGTGTAGATCGAGGAATATCGTACGACGCTGAGATTTGACGTTGACTTAAATTTGGATTCGTTTGAAAGCTCTGCTTCGCAAGAAGTAACCTAGCCTCTTTGCAAGCCGATCCGGGGGTTGGTGTTGACATTATCGCGATAATTGTACGAAGGGATTAGACTTTTCGGTTGGGTGGCCAAGTGAGTGGGGTGGCCAAGTGAATGGTGAAACACGTTAGGTAGGGTAGAGGGAACCCGTTGTAAAAAGCGGCGGGGGGAATAGGTTTTTAAATAGATTTTTCTATGGAAACCTTTAACGTAATCCACCATCGAGCGGTACACACCACCGAGCGGTACACATTTTCGTATCCTCATCGATTAAGCCAGAATGCCACCACAACTAGTCAATACAAAGGCCCAGAAAGAGGGTCAACTACTCCTTGCTCATGACGCTTATTTGAAAGGCCATTTTCCAAGTATTCGAAAGGCCGCTGATGCCTATTCTGTCCCATTTACTTCCCTTGCCTCCCGCCTTCGCGGACGCGCTTCACGCGTCGATTCGCGCCCAAATTGCCAAAAGCTTACGGATACGGAAGAGGAAGTCGTTGAGCATTGGATACTATCTATGGATGAAAGAGGTTATCCATTGACCGTTACTGGGGTACGCGATGCGGCAAAAATCGTACTCGAGCAGCGTGTAGGCTCAGATTGCAAAATCGGTGTCAATTGGCCTCAGCGATACATCAACCGCCGCCCTAGCCTCAAATCGCGATGTTCACGCAGCTAAGATAATCAAAGGGCAAGATGCGAAGATCCAGCCCTTATTGGGGCCTGGTTTCGGCTTGTACAAAACACAATCGCTAAATACGGCATCCTCAATAACGATATCTACAACTTCGACGAAACTGGCTTTGCAATGGGCCTTGCAAGTACCTCACGCGTAGTTACTGCCTCAGATAGGCGTGGCAGACCCCCTCAATTACAGCCTGGCGATCGCGAACGGGTTACGGCAATCGAATCGATCAATGCGCTGGGTTGGAGCCTCCCGCCGATGGTGATCTTCAAAGGCAAGGTATACATATCATCTTGGTACGAAAACAATAATCTACCGCCTGATTGGACAATCGCTTTGAGTACAAATGGATGGACTAATGACCAGCTTGGATTACATTGGCTAAAAGAGGTTTTCGAGCCAAATACAGCTGCAAGAAAGGTTGGTTGTTATCGACTACTAATTCTGGATGGCCACGGCAGCCACGCAACGCCAGAATTTGATCAATTTTGTGCAGACGGGATGATTATCACTCTTTGTATGCCACCGCATTCATCACATCTTCTTCAACCTCTCGATATTGGTTGTTTTTCGGTCCTCAAGCGTACCTACGGCCACCAAGTATCGGAATATATGAGCCTTGGCATAAATCATATCGACAAAATTGAGTTCCTTCACGCCTTTAAAATGGCTCGAATTAGTGCCCTCACACTAAGCAATATTCAACGCAGCTTCACTGCTGCCGGTCTCGTACCTTTTGATCCAGATCAGGTACTTTCAACCATCCAGATTAGGCCATCTACCCCTACAGCGCCCTTGGCCGCAAACCAAGAGCAATGGCAATCAGAAACACCTCAGAATCTAACCCAGTTAGAGCTGCAGGTAGCTACAATCAAAGGCTATCTTAAGAGACGTTCAAAAAGTCCACCAAGACCAACAGATCAGGCCCTTAATCAGCTTGTCAAGGGCTGCCAGATCGCGATGCAAGGCGCCGCTTTACTAACTGCGGAAAATGAGAAATTAAGGGCTGCAAATGAGAGGCAGAAGCGAAAGAGGCAACTGAAAAGGAGATATATTGTCAATCAAGCGCTTTAACTGTTGCAGAGGGCTCAAGCTTACTTCAACTTTCTAAAGAAGCTTCGGTTATCAGCAGTAACCAGGTTGATCAAGAGCCTTACATTGAGGAAGAACCACCAAATGAAGAGGAGAACATTGTAATTACTTGTTTTATTTGTCGCAGTGGTGACCATTTTGCAATCTAACTGTCAGAAGTATAGATAGGAATATTTAAAAATGAGAGATTTATTGGTGCATAATAGAGTAATTGATGAGGGTACGAAAATGTGTACCGCTCGGTGGTGTGTACCGCTCGATGGTTGATTGATTGATTGATTGATTTTATCCTACTCGGTTGCAGCCGCTTAATCAGGCAGCTATGTCCGGTTAGGAGGACTTCATCAGACAGCCGACACGTGATAGATTACTATAATCCACCGCGCCCCACTTCGCCCCGTTCACTGAAACAAGACCAGCTGTCCCCTCCGTCCTCCCTCTTTTCCCTTAACCAGTATCTCCAAATGCCCGCTGGCTCTTGTAGATACTGGGTATTCTGCTAGTATATCTGTGCTATGTAGACTCAAGAGGCAATGCCTCGTGTTTCGCTATCCTTCTACCTACAGTCTCCCTCTAATGCTCAGCTTTGTCTATCTGTTTCGCCTTATCCCTCAAGGCCAATGGGTTCCCTAAGTATGTTTCTGCTTGTGAAAGTTGCCTTGCACCAGATTCCTATGCGGCGGTGTATTTGGTTGTGTGATGCTGGAGACAATAGTAACCATCGTAGTCGTGATTTCGCTGCTTGGGTGTGATACTCCGGGTATGCCCGTGGACGAGGCTGTCTGGTAGCTGCCGTATTGTATGGCGCCGATCGTGCTATAGACCTGCCGTCTTATAGTCGGAGCCTACCTGCTGCTAGTCGCTCTCCCTACTTGCTATATCGCGCTCCTACTCTTGCCAATGCCATAACTGGGACGCAACAGTCTGGGGAGAGGCTCAAGGCTACGTCTGCTGGCTTGTAGGGAGGGGATTTGCCGCCAATAAGCTCCTTCTATACGTCCTTACTGCTTACTGTGTTGCGCACCTACTCTTGCCAATGCCATAACTGGGACGCAACAGTTTGGGGAGAGGCTCAAGGCTCTGAACATCAGCTTGCAGCAGGACGGTTTGCGGAGACGATAGTAGATGAGGTTCTCTAGCAGCTGCCGTATCGTGTCGCACCGATTGTGTTGTAGACCTGTCGTCTTATAGTCGGAGCCTATCTGCTGCTAGTCGCTCTCCCTGCTTGCCATATCGCGCACCTACTCTTGCCAATGCCATAACTGGGACGCAACAGTCTGGGGAGAGGCTCAAGGCTACGTCTGCTAGCTTACAGGGAGGGGATTTGCCGCCAATAGGCTCCTTCTATGCGTCCTTACTACTTACTGTGTCGCGCACCTACTCTTGCCAATGCCATAACTGGGAGGCAACAGTTTGGGGAGAGGCTCAAGGCTTTGGGCAACAGCTTGTAGCAGGACGGTTTGCCAAGACGTTGGGAGAGGTTGTCTAGTCGTTGCAGTGGTGTGTGGTGCCGATTGTTGCGCACCGGGCGTCTGGTGTTTGAGTTGTGTTGAAGGTATTGCCGTTCTAGCAGTGACTCGTCGACTCGGAGCGTTGCAGTGTCATCTGGGGTGATGGACTAGCCGGGAGATAGTGACTAGATGGTTGCTGTTGTCTTTGGTGGACGCATCGTTCGTGTAGCTTGCTCATGTATTCGTCTGCTTGCTCTGCCGTGGCCGCGACGGCGACTCTAGAGATATCTCATCGACGCTGAGGGACGCGCGATGGCCTCTAGAGGCCGGAGCGGCCACTGGCAGAGGTGTTTTGATGATCTTTAGATGATACTTCTGTAAATTCCAAAAATTGAGTTCTCGCTGTGTGTGCTGTTTTTACCGCTCGATGGTGGATTACGTTAGTAAGTTGTTACACGGGATCGGGAGGATCATGTGAACGCTCGAGCCTTGGCAAAGCGAGCGCTCGACACGCTCGATTGCGAGCGTTGCGAGCGCAGGATTTCTTAGGAGATGGATCTCTATATATAGGACGAGACTCTGCTCCCTCAGTGTCTCGTATCTTCACTTTCTATTTACTTCGCTATTGCTTTTAGTTACTTAGCACAATTCATGACTCTTACATCTTGCAAGCTTCGCTTTACTTGTTTGATACGATATTGTCGCCCCGAACCACTTGAACCCTACTCTACGGATTAGCTGTCACGATACGACCGCGGACAAGTCTCTCCCGCCGTTGGGGTGGCCCCACGGTACGTGATCAAGGCAGAACCGTAGTTCTGCCGAGGAAAGGATCTAACAGCCTGCGTGGCTTCAACCAATTCGTAGCTCTTTGAGCTACGTCCTGTCGTCAAACCTGCCTGTTGGTTTGCCTGCCAGTTCGTATGTAGCCTGTTGAATGATACCTGCTCCTGCTGCTGCTCCTTTCTCCAACTACCCGAACCTGCCCCGTGACAGTAAGTCACGTTTTTGTTCCGTTAGGGGAAATACGGCGGGTTATTTTAAAACCTTAAACCTATCTATTGGTTTTGCTAGGTCCTATAGGTTTAGAGGTAATTTAATAAGGAAAAGCTAAGCAAGAATACCTAAATAAGAACGCGAGGGAACGAAAGTAATATAACAAGTAAACTAGATATCAATGGTTTCAAAGAGTATGAGAAGATCCTTGGCATCGATTTCGGCCTCTTATTACGCATCTCCCGCCAACCCATGACCGAATCCCTCGACAAATATTTCCACGAATTCTGAGCTACCGATTACGGAGAGCATGTCGAAGCCATTCAAGCTTTCATCGTCTATCCCTCGCCAACTATTTCCCACATAATGCGGGATATCGTTGGCTATGGGGCACCTACAAGTCAAAGCCAGTCATTCTTTACACCATGTCCCCCTGCACTAACGCAACACGAAATTCGACTGTTTAAACGAGCTGCAAGGTTTTTGAACTTAAAGCCTTGGTTCAATGAGGTTGCGATATTATCTCTTGATAAGGAGCATGCGGATCCGTTGCTAGAGAAGGTGAAGCAGGTTGATTTGGGTGAGCTCAGTATGGATGAAATTGGGGAGGAGATGAGGGAGAGGTTGAGGTGGCCGCAATTGTTGAATCTTGTTAGTACGACTTATGATGATGGTAGTGGAGTGCGGCAAGAGGAGGATAGCGAAGAAGAGGACGAGGAAGAGTTATAAATTCGTGGGCGCAAAAGTTCAGTATCTTCGCTTCTTGAGTATCGACTATCCCTCCAATTCCACCGTCCCCGAACTCGAGATTTCAGGCAACTGCCGGTAACAAGCTTGCGATAAAGTGTAAGAAAAATACTTATCATACCAACTCATCGGATATTTGTCAAGTCACAAATAAACTTTCCTATTCTCCTGCTTATTGCTGATAGCAGCTCATCGAGCATCAAATGGAACTCTCAACAAACATCCCCACGTTTTAATCTACCATCTACTCTAATGGGTTTACTAACACGCATTCTCGGTGAGAGCCAAACCGAGCTTGTAATTCCATCTCCCCAACTTTCGCACCGAAACCCGACAGGTAGCCCCACGATTCATTTCTACCCCATAGTACAAGCCTTCCCAATTGCAGGGGCTGAGACATCATCTACGATTCTTTTCGGTATTTCAATTTGCCAGTATCTTTTACACTGCCGCATGTAAGTGCCTATAGGCAATCTAGGTAAGTGATTTCCGAGTACAGACCCACACTTTGAGGAGACTGTTTGTATTTGTGGGCCAGGTCTAGGGGTGATTAATATATAACGATGTATACGTCGTCAGTGGTCAATTGATTCCATCCAGTCTCGCTCAACGAATCACTAGCAAATCGAGGCTATCGAGGTTTAGGATGATTGGAAACGCAATTCGTATTCTCGGACTGGTTGCGATTGCCTTTGCTGCTGACCATGGCTCGACGGTATGTTAAAATATATCCCCATGTTTCTTGGAATATCAAGAATACCGACTTTCAACTGCTAACGATGTGCTTTTTCCAGTATGGCGGCTCTGGTCCTTTCAAATCAGTCAGTACCTCACGTTCTCCCGACCTAACTGTTGGATCATTTTCCACTGACGACTTGGCATCAGTATTACTTCGAAGACGCTGGCCTCGTCAATCATACACTCTACCAACCCCTTCAATCAGCCTTAGGAACCGGTAGCTTGAAGCTACCTGTGATCGTTTGGGTATGTGCACTCCCAGGATTGAAACGCATCCAGAACCAATCTACGAACCAACATTAACGCATCCACACAGGGCAACGGTGGCTGCGTATCCCAAGGACTTAAATTCCGCGGATTCCTAGGCGAACTCGCCTCCCGTGGCGCCCTCCTGATCGCCACAGGCCCAGCAGCCATAGACCCGGAAACATACCCGCTATCAACCGGCACAACCCCTCAAAACCCAGCAGCCCTCACCCAAGCAGTCGATTGGGTCTACGCAAACGCAGGAAAAGGCTTGTACGCGAATGTGGATTCAAGTCGTCTAGCCGTCTGGGGTCAAAGCTGTGGCGGCCTCGAGACTTACACCGCAGCCTCGCACGACGACCGCGTCAATCACGTCGGTATCTTCAACTCGGGTCAGCGCGATGCGAATGAGAGTTTAGCCATCGCTGGAAACGTGAAGAAACCTATTTTTTATTTGCTTGGTGGGCCGACGGATATTGCGTATAAGAATGGTATGCTGGATTATAGGAATTTGCCGAAGACGACACCTGCGTTTGTGGGAAACCATGGTAAAGGACATAGCGCGGCTTTTGACGATTTGAATGCTGGTGTTGTTGGGTATGCTGGGACGCAACTTCTGCAGTGGCTTTTGCGTGGGAATGAGACTGGGAAGGCGTGGTTTACGGAGGGTGGATGGAAGACGACTGGATTTGTGGATGCTGCTTATCAGAATTTGGATGAGATTGTTACGCCCTCTGCTATATAGTGAGGGGGATAGGTTGGCCGTCTTTTGTATCTTGAGTGGTGAATATCTTGTCCAAAGATTTGTAAGTGTTACATTTAAATGATAGTCTCTTTCAATACACAAAGCTGAGTTCGATAGCAACGAATTTGATTAGATCTTCGAAAATTTATCGACCGGTTGAAATAAAATGCATGCAGAGTACGAGCCCAATATTCAACTTGCGCTCGAGAGAAAACACATAACAGATTGGAACCACTTATACTCCGTCTAGGTTGACTTTCCTCCTTTTTCCGTTTCATAACAATTTCCTGAATGGTGAACCCAAGCTCGAATTTTCGCATTTCGCTTTCCGCTTAATCACAGAACGAATTGTTCCCACCCCCGCGATTCATAAATTACCGTAGAAGATGCAGACGACACAAGGGTAGCACGGGTTGGCCAGAATTGACGGCGCACAGACCGCCTCAATATGTGATTTTAGAGTAATGTACAGATATCACCACAAAGCGCTTTGAATTCGCACTTGAGGCTGCTCAATAATTGATCTACAGCGCTGGGGCATCTCCCTCATGCGGTCACGAATTTGTTTAAGTGTAATACAGTCCCATTCTGCCTGAATATCTGCCTTGAATTGGGCCACCGTTGTCCACTTTCTACCAACCAATCTACCCTTCATGATGTTCCAACAAGCTTCTATAGGGTTCAAATGTAGTGACTCTGGAGGGTGGGTGAGTAATAAGAGATCTGCTTCGCGTTTAAGGAGGGCTGGAGGTGAGTTTAGTGAGTTGATTCCGTGCGATGGATCGCCATCCTCCTGTAGCCAGTATCTGCACTTGTGCTTTGCCTCCAAGTCCTGTATAGCCTTAATATGTTGTGGCAGTATCTTTTCAGCGTAAAAGACATGCGACATGCAGTTTCCTTTTGGTGTAGCATCCTGTTTTGCCTTCCAGTCATCGTAGACCTTGCAGCGCTCTGCAAAGGCAGTATCCAGCTCGTACTTGAGTTGCTTAGGCTTGGTAGGAGCCCGCTGCTTCTCTGAGGGCTCAACAGGATCTTTGTAGAATATGAGGCTACCTTTGTGGTTGTAGTTGACTCCGCCGGCGACGTGGATTGTGATGTCTAAACCTGTGCCTTTTGACTCATTTATAGACTTTTCTTGCCCGGGTTTACGTAGCTCGTACTCGGGCTCTTCCATCAGCTGCTTTGACTGGAAGTGAGCCTCGTCTGTGAACCAAATGCGAGACCAAAAGCCTGAAATCGTGGCGGTGAGGTGTTCTTGGCCGTACTGACGGCGGAGGGCTTGATTCTTTTTGCTAATTCTCTTTTGAAACTTCTTTTTGAATCGTTTGGCTCCTATCTGATTGGCGTGGCGACGTAAAGTTCGTGGTGCGGCTTCCAAATTGAGTTCTTCGACTTGATCTCGGTAGCCCATCTCGTGTGTTGGGTCATCTTGGTCAATTATCTTCTCTAAATCAGAGGCAGATACCAAGCTTTTTCTTCCTAAGATAGAACTCCTCTTTCTTGTTGTTCTAAGCGCTTTATTGCCCCAATCTTCTCGGGTTTTCCGCCATCTACGGCCGGTGGGAGTTGGGATGTTGATTCCAGGAAGGTGGCAAATAGATCTAAAGCTAGAGGAGGGACTAGCGGAGTCAAGGGCTTGAAAAAATCGATTTCGCTTCACGGTATCATATTCTCGACGATCAGTCTTTGGTAGCTTCTTTTTCGGCGTTGTGGGAGCCATAATGTGGTGGTTCACATGGAATCTACGTGTTGTTTTAGAGATCGGATGAAGGTCAGGGGTCTATGCGCCGTCAATTCCGGCCAACCCGTGTAGCACAGATAATCTTTGTCAGCATTTCAATAGCCCACAGGGTTCCTCAAATCTGACTGCGCAGGGCGCTCGGACCCACCATCCCATCTCAATTTCCACGTATGCACCAACTTATCGCTCAATTTACCACACGTTTGACTTGCAATGGATCTCTGGTTTTTGCTGAATCATCTTACATCTCTCTGGCATCTCTCTGGCATCTCTCTGACCCTTTTCCGTATCATTGTGAGCGTTATCTTGTCCCCTTCTGCCTGGATTTCAGCCTTGAAATGAGCCACCGACGACCACCTCCTGCCAGCTAATCTGGACTTAATGATGTTCCAACAAGACTCGATGGGATTGAGATCATATGATTGAGGGTGAATAAGTAATAGAAGGTCTGCTTCTCTTTTTATGACTGCAGGGTCACTGTTAGGTGACTTGATTCCGTGAGAAGGATCACCATCCTCTTGAAGCCAGTATTTGCGCTGCTGACGCTTCTCTAAGGCCTGAATAGCTTCAATGTGTTGCGGCAGTATCTTTTTGGCGTAGAAAACCTGTGCCATGCAGTTTCCTTTTGGTGTTTCGTCCTCCTTTGCCTTAAGGTCTTGCCAGACCTTCAGCCGGGCTTGGTACACTGAATCCAGCTCGTATTTGAGTTGTTTAGGCTACTTGACTTGCCCACGGACCTTCTCTGATGGCTCAACCGGATCCTTGTAGAATATGAGGTTTCCTTTCTTGTTGTATGAGATGCCGCCGGCGACGTGAATAGTAACATCCAAAACGCCTTCTAGCTCCTCATTGACACCTCTCTCTTGCCCTGGAAAGCGTAGCTCATATTCAGGTGCATTGGCGAGTTCTTTTGACTGAAAATGGGCTTCATCTGTGAACCAAATCTAACTCCAGAAGCCTAGTATGGTCTTTTTCTCGTGTTCTTTACCGTATTCAACCCTCTTTGGCCGATTTGCCTGGGATATCTGCTTCTGATAACGCTTCTTGAATCGCCTAGCCCCTGCATTGTATACGTGACGCTGTAGTGTCTTTGCGGAAGGCTTGCCGGGGCAGGAATTGGCTTGTTCCTGTCAGCCTTTTTCGTGTATGGGGTCATCTTGGTTCGTAAGGCGGGTAAGATCTGAAGCAGATACTTTGGTAGGCCGCCCTATGATGCAACTGCTCTTTCTCTGTGATCTGAATGCTGCATCACCAATAAGTTCTCGTAGTTTAAGCCAACTACGTGCGGTCGAAGTTGGTATGTTGATTTCAGGGAGGTATGCGATTGTACCGACGCCGTCAGCCTCATTCTTGCAATCCCAGGCCTGAAAAAATCGCATTCCCTTCGTGGTATCATATTCTCGCCTTGCAGTCTTTCTTTTGGGTGTTCTAGGCGCCATGGTGGTGGTAAATTGAGCGATAAGTTGGTGTATACGTGGAAATTGAGATGGGATGGTGGGTCCGAGCGCCCTGCGCAGTCAGATTTGAGGAACCCTGTGGCCGGCTCAATCTCCCCCAAATTTCTCACCAAATTTAGCCGTGTCGCCCTGGTCTCGTCTGCATCTCTGCACGGATTCTATGGTAGTCCATACCGATGCCCTTTCGTTCTGAGCACTGACAGAAATAAAGGATATTATAGATAATAATCGGATTTTACGTGGTATGTAATGGCGTATGTGCCGTGTGCCCACAATCTCTATCTACAATTGCAAAAACCCAACTCTCTGGGATAAAAAAGCCATTTGTCACTTTCCAGACCGCGCCCCGTCCATGGACCGGCGCCGTCGAACTATGCCCCCCCGTTCACTACCCGAGTCATTTATACTGTGGTCAGTATAGGACACCATAGGACACCCTCCGGTCCTGATGCTCCCAATCCTCTGTTCCGGGCCGGTGTTGTCCAGATTCCGAGTTGGCCATTGTTGTTGTAAATCCAGGGTCCAGGATTTTTACAACACCAGGATTCAATATGCAGGATATTATAGAACAAGGTGCTATGCAGCCAAACATCCGCAAAGTGTTTTTGTGGGTCTCTGAGCTTGAACAATGAAGCTCGGATTTGACGTTATCGAAACAACAGTAGGACATAACAAAAACTAGACCACGTCTTCAGCCAATGGTCTCCTGGCCATGTGAAGTCCTCGAAGTCCACAATACTTGAAACATTTCTTTACACGGTCTTTAACAGCACTTCTGCATCGAGCTAACGGCAACGCATAAGCATTGTTCACTGCAATGAGTTTACTCATCCAGGCTTGGGTGCTGTTGTCTTGTCTTCTTTTCTGCAACACCGCCTCCGGTATTGCGACCCAACAACGCTATCCAGCTTCGACCTATCGAGTCAAGGATTCCCATTCTGTTCCAGGCTCTTGGACAAGGATTCAGGCGGCACCTCCCGAACACAAACTCAACCTGACAATTGGCCTCCACCAGAGTCGATTCGATGAGCTTGTGAAGAGTCTTTATGAAGGTGAGATTGTGAATGGAACCGCTATGATGTTAGTAAAGTCGTGGGAAACCCCGCTGATGATTCATGTAGTCTCTGATCCAGGCCATGCTCGCTACGGCCAACATCTCACTGCTCAAGAGGTCAATGAGTTGATTAAGCCGTCCGAGGACGCGTCGCGTCTTGTCCACGATTGGCTTGCAGATAATGGAATTTCTCACGGCCTAACCTATAGCCCGGCGGGGGACTGGATTCATTTCCCGGTTTCAATCCGTGACGCAGAAAAGCTCCTTGGAACTTCATACTCAACGTATCGCCACGAAGATGGCTCGATCGTGATTCGCGCCCCCGAATTTTCCTTGCCGCAACCGCTGTTGCCGCACATCAGCTCCATCCAGCCCACCAACTCTTTCTTTCGTGTGGGCCCGCAGAAACCAACTTTGAGACTTATTTCTCCATCTAAGGTCAACAGACTTCAGGAAGCTCCCAAGAATCTGGACCCGAATAGCACTGTAGCTAACCTATGCTCTGAGAAAGATGTTAACCCAACTTGTCTTCGAACGCTGTACGGCACCATCAACTACACCCCCAAATCAGTCGACAAAACTTTCATGGCTCTCTGCAATTACCTTGGCGAGACTAGCACGAGAAACGACGCAAAGATTTTCTTGAAAAAGTATCGTCCCGAAGCTCTTGCTGGCGCGACCGTTTTCAAAGAAATCAGCATTGATAATGGTCCTCTTGACAACGGAGGCTTGAACTCAACTCAACTCCAAAAGGGGTCAGGATCTGAAGGCAATCTGGATCTACAGACTATGCTCGGCATAGGCTGGCCAATCCCACTCACTGTGTACTCTACCGGAGGAGAGCAGCCCGAATGGATCAAATTGTCCAACACCTCCACCAACACGAATGAACCTTTCCTCGCCTGGCTCCAGTACATGCTAGCCCTTCCTTCATCATCACTGCCGAATGTTGTCAGCACTTCATACGGAGACAGCGAGAACTCCGTTTCACCATCATATGCCCGCGCCGTATGCAATTCCTTCGCACAGCTCGGTGCACGCGGTGTATCCGTTCTCTTCCCCAGCGGCGACGGTGGGATCGGACGCTCCAATTGTTTCTCCCCGACTCTCAACACAACTGTTTTTGGAGCTTTATTCCCAGCCAGTTGTCCATACATCACCGCCGTAGGAGGAACATACAAATTCGAACCCGAAGTCGTCGCATATCGTGCGCCGGATTTTTCCCCCGGTGGAGGCTTTTCGCGGTATTTCTCGCGTCCTGCATACCAGGATAAAGCTGTCGCCGACTATTTCGCTCTCAACGATGATTTTCCACAGTACAAAGGGTTCTTCAATCGCAGTGGTCGCGCTTGGCCCGATATCTCGGCGCAAGCTATCGGTTTTCCCACAGTCTGGAATGGAACTGTGGAACCCTTGCTTGGTACAAGTGCCTCAACTCCAGCGGCTGCGGCTGTCTTCGCCCTCGTGAATGACGCTCTCATTGCGGCTGGGAAGCCAGTACTTGGATTCCTCAATCCGTGGTTATATCAGAAGGGAGGGGAATCGGCGTTTACGGATGTGACTGACGGGGCTATCTTGGGGTGCAATACTAGTGGTTTTCCGGCTGGTAAGGGCTGGGATATTGCGTCTGGGTGGGGGACACCGTATTTTCCGAAGATTATCAGTGAATTGGGGATTGAGTTTACGGAAACATCTTGAAGTGGTGGAGGTGGCTTTAGATGGTGATAATGGTTGATGAATTGGTGGCATTCTGACGCGGCAAATCCGATCATCCGTACATCTGAGACCGTGACTAAATTTTGCCTGAATTTCTTAGCATGGTCTGTTCGGGCCGAATTTGCTCATCGACGTGATAACTTCGTGACGCGACTTCAACAATTTTTAATGAGAGATAATTATTGAGGGAGGAATGATGGAAACGGATTGAAGAGAAAGTCAATGGTGTGCCTCACGCAAAGGAAGACTTGCAGGTCAATTTAATAGGACTGCAAAGATACCTGAGCCCAGAGTTGCTGTAGGCAGCTTTGACTCCTAGTTACCAGTGGGAGCCTGAGTTTAAAGCTAAGGCTGGGACTGGGAGGCTGTACCATTGGATATTGTGGCACCGTCGTGACTCGAAAGCATCTACCATCATCGCGGTTATTGTCTCTCCTTCACCAGCCATCAGGCTGCCACGCCAATGTTCAAATATGAGTCAAGGCTGAAGGCCTGCTCTAGCCTTATCACGACACCTGTGCCTTGGAAAACTCCACACACGGACCATTTGTTCCGCAGAATCACCTCGTCGCATTCCACTATTGACCGCAGACACCCGCCTGCAGTGCGGTACACCGATACCCATCGTAGCTATAACAGCCGAAGAGCCCGCGACTGTGCTTCTGAGCCCATCAGACTGCAACTTCGCTTCCTCTCGCGCCCATATAGCACAAACAGTAACACTACACCAAATTCATCCACATCTGGCCCCTCGACGGAGCTCACCTCGCCCACTATGGCTCACCGCGACCAAACACCTTACAAGGCCCAAGATGTCGCCCAGGTCTCTGCTGTAGTCGAGAAGATGACGGCCCATCTCAAGAAGACAAAGGGCAAGGGCACCTTCTCGTGCAAGAAGACGACCTTTACTCTCCCAAGCGGCCAGACAGTAGACTCGTGGAAAATGCAGGATTGGGACTACAAGCTGCCAGGTCTTCCCACATATGCCAGAGGACTATTCACCACCACGAACTCAAGAGGACAGCCCGAGATTGTAGTTCGTGGCTACGACAAATTCTTCAACCACGGCGAAGTAAAGAAAACTGAGTGGGATGTTGTCCAAAAGAACACGGAAGGACCATATGAGCTTAGCATAAAGGAGAATGGCTGCATTATCTTCATTGCCGGCATGGAAGACGGTTCCCTCATAGTCTGCAGTAAACACTCCACAGGCGGACGAGCTGACGCCGATCTCAGCCATGCTGTCCAAGGAGAGAGGTGGGTAGAGAAACATTTGGCTTCAGTTGGCAAGACAAAAGCAGACCTTGCACGTCAATTGAGGGCGATGAATGCTACGGCTATTGCTGAACTCTGCGACGATGCCTTTGAAGAGCACGTTCTTGCATATAACCCTGATCAAGCAGGTCTCTACCTACACGGTATTAACCTCAACCTCCCCGAATTCGTTACATATCCTGGACATCTAGTCGACCGATTCGCCGACGAGTGGGGCTTCAAGAAGACAAAATACATCATGGAAAATGACGTGAACCAGGTCAAGACGTTCTTGGACAAGGTAGCAGAGACTGGGGCATACGATGGACGCGACACCGAAGGCTTCGTCATCCGCTGTCGGGCTCGGGAAAATCGAGATGGTCCGTTGGTGGACTGGTTCTTCAAGTACAAGTTTGATGAGCCTTACCTGATGTATCGACAATGGCGCGAGTGTACCAAAGCTGTCATCGCGGGACACACACCCAAGATCCGAAAACACAAGAAGATCACAGAAGAGTATTTGCTGTACGCTCGTCGGCGTCTTGCACAAGATCATAACCTTGGCAAGCTGTACAATGCGAATCACGGCATTATTGCTCTGCGAGATGATTTCCTTGCCTCACGTGGTCTCACAGGCGCTGATATCATCCGAGATGAGCTTGAAAACGGTGAGGAGAATCAGTTTGTCACCAAGGATGTATTCCTCGTTCCCATCGCCACTATTGGTTGCGGCAAGACTACGATCAACAAGGCTCTCTGTCATCTATTCGGATGGGGCCAATACCAAAATGACGACATTCAAGGACCCAAGACCCGGGCGAATCGCTACGTGCAGGCATTATTGAACGAGTGCGCTCTTCATCCAGTCGTCTTTGCTGACCGGAACAATCATCAGCGACGTGAGCGCGACCAGCTGATTAAGGATCTGTCCAATGTCGTCCCGAAACCCACATTCGTAGCTTTGCACTACGAACATGAGCCTGAGAGACTGGAGCATATTCGAATGGGTTTACGTCAGCGTGTGCTGAGCCGTGGTGACAATCATCAAACTATCCAAGCAGGCACAGATTCCCAAGAGAAGATCATCAGCATCATGGATGGTTTTATAGAACGATTCCAGCCTTGCGACACCTCAAAACGACCGGACAGCCAATTCGACCTTGTCATTGGACTAGATCCGCTCGCATCTTCGCGTGAGAATCTTGAGACTGTCATCTCCAGACTCGAAGCAGAATACCCAAAGCTCTTCGGTGAAATGCCAACAGCTGCCGATCTTGACCGTGCCATCGAGGTGGCTCTCGACAACAAGGCCACCGTCAAGCATGACCTCAGTGGCATGTTTGGTAAGCGCAAGGTGGCTGATCGCACAAGTGGCAATGCTGGTGCACACAACGGCATGGACAAACAGCCCAGAACTGAGCGAGGCCAGCCTTCTGTTGCAAAGCCAGTCAAAGATCCAAAGCTCGAATTCTTCGCCGTCCGTCTACCTGCTCATCGTGTCAATGCCATCTTGGAGGCTGTATTCCGCGACAAAGATGCTGACAGCGCGGGCATGTACCGCAAATTGTGTCAAGTTCGTCGTGTGCAGCCCGAGTTCCATGTCACTCTCATCCATAAGGCCTCAGCTTCGCAGAATGCACAATACTGGGAGCAACTGTCTCAGATACATCAGCAGACCTTTGCACCAGCCTGGGAGACATCCAAGGCTAACGGAGCAGCACCACCAGAGCCAGAGCTTGGAATATGTCAAGTTCAGCTCGAGCGTCTTGTCTGGGACAAGCGAATTATGTGCTTTGTAGTTCGACTGGTCAATGGATTCACTGAGTCAGGCCAAAAGTTCGAGACGGTTAACAAGATGGCTCACGTTACGGTTGGCACTTCCAGTCCTGCTGTTAAGCCCAAGGAGAGCAACGACCTTCTTGCTCGATGGTTGGAGAATGGTAGTGGTGGTGAGACTGGTATGTGGGAAGAGAAGATTTCAGGAAACGTGGTGTTGGAGGGCAGTGTTAGGGGCGTGCTTTCTAAGCTCTAATGGGAGGAATGGCGCATAGGGATGGCTATAGAGGATCGGATACAATATGATACCACGGTATATAGAATGGCGTATCAAAATCAGTTTACTCCTCAACACTGAGGTAGTGGCAGATGACTGGACACTATGTTTGTAGCATAGCGCTTTAGAAGCCTCTCTGATTCAAGAATTACTATGCTCTATCAAACACAATTTCCCTGCACTCTACCAAACGATGGTGTTCTTTGTGTGGGGCTTTCGTGTTGTAAAAAACGTGACCACGTGTTGCGTGACGCGCCGCGTTTTTGCCACTTCAATCGCTCTCGTTCCCTACCTCCTACTGACCTCCATTTAATCCACAACCTCAACCTCCCGAACCACGATACAAATCTACAATCATGAGCGCAGAAGACGAACAATCCCAATCGGGCTACGAAGATGGCTCTGGCGGTCCTGGTGCTCCTACAACGTTGACCGCGCTTGAGGTATGTTGTTGTCCTTTGTCGTTGTTCTTGGAAGATGCCCTTTTGGCCCTTCGCCTTCGCCTTCGCCTTCGGAGAGAACTCGGTTACTATTGAGGCAAGGGAAAAATGCTGATGATGTGTTTAGGGTGTTAATGGACTTACGGCGAGGGATATCAAGATTATTATGGAGGCAGGGTACAATACTGTTGAGAGTGTTGCTTATACGTGAGTTTTGGGGTTTTTATTTTCGCTTCTGGGCTCGTTATGCTCGTTACTCCCGAGTCGCTCGCTGCATTCGCCCCGCTCGCCGGGCTGGCGAGCTGCGTTACTGGTGGCTAACGTTTTGCAGGCCTCGAAGAACGCTGGAACAGATTAAGGGTATCTCAGAACAGAAGGCGACGAAGATTCTCATGGAGGCTTCAAAACTCGTACCCATGGGATTCACAACGGCGACCGAAATGCACCAGCGACGAAGCGAACTCATTTCGATAACGACGGGATCGAAACAATTGGATACACTGCTTGCTGGGGGTGTAGAAACGGGATCGATTACGGAGATCTTTGGAGAGTTCAGAACGGGAAAGAGTCAGATTTGTCATACCTTGGCTGTGACTTGTCAGTTGCCGTTTGATATGGGTGGTGGCGAAGGCAAATGTCTATACGTTGATACTGAGGGCACATTCCGGTGAGTTCACTTCTCTGGTGAAAGTATTAAAATCTAACAAGTTCCAAGACCAGTCCGCTGCCTAGCAGTTGCCAACCGATATGGTCTCTCCGGGGAAGAAGTCCTCGACAACGTCGCATATGCCCGCGCCTACAACTCCGATCACCAACTGCAACTTCTCAATCAAGCCGCTCAGATGATGACTGAAACCCGCTTCTCCCTCCTAATCGTTGACTCCGCCACCTCCCTCTACCGTACGGACTTCATGGGCCGTGGCGAACTCTCCTCGCGCCAAACCCACCTCGCAAAATTCATGCGCACACTCCAACGTCTCGCCGACGAATTCGGCATCGCAGTCGTCATTACAAATCAAGTCGTTGCACAAGTCGATGGTGGACCATCTGCTATGTTCAACCCGGACCCGAAGAAACCAATTGGTGGTAATATTATTGCGCATGCTAGTACCACGCGGTTGAGTTTGAAGAAAGGGAGGGGCGAGACTCGGATATGTAAGATTTATGACAGTCCTTGTCTGCCTGAGAGTGATTGTTTGTTTGCTATTAATGAGGATGGAATTGGTGATCCTTCGCCTAAGGATTTGGAGAAGGAGAAGGATTAGTCGTTGAATGTTGTGTGTGTGATGGGTGGGGTACTGTGGGGGTCGCTTTACGTTGTTATTGAGGTTTGCGGGGAGGATATACCTGGCATGAATGGCGTTATGGGTCTACTTTGTTTGCGAGTGAGCGATATCTTGCGGTTTTTCCATAAGCGAAAGCGATGAAGGTAGTCTTGTGTTCATAGAGGAGCGGTTTAACGGATGGTATGTTCCCTACCTCATTGTGATGGCGAGGTGTCCTGTGGTAAATTATCTCATTACTATCTTCCCCATCTAGTCTTACTACTCTCACCTTGGCTGCTCACTCTACAGCATTTTGTCGAACAAAGGAACTTGGCAGCGCCCTTGGAGCTATGGAGTAGTCTGGGATGCTTTGACTATCTGCCAATCTCCGATGTCTCGACGGGTGTCTTGCTTCGCCGTCTCTGCTTGGATGTTATATTCACTCATTCATAGTTTTGTTCTTATTTCTCCCCCTAGGCCCAAAGTTTGACTCACTATTTTTAAGGTTCTTTATTTTTATCAACGGGTTTACTCGCAGGTAGGTATAGTTCGGGAGGGGGGGGGGGGGGGCACATACTTTTAGTCAAGTTTGATTCGGTGGACTTGAGATGGTTTGGCTGGAGTCGAGATGATGGTTAAAGGTGGTTGTGGTTGTGGAGAGTTTTTTTTGTTCTTGTTTGATAGGTTTTGCGCTTAGGAACCGTGGATGGATGGAGGAGAGATATGGTGGCGACGGGTGGTGTAAATTCGTTGCCACAATTACCAGCCTAGCAACTAGACTTGACCCACGATGGCAGGTTTCTTGCATCGTCTGCGTCTTAGTAGACAACTGATGGATATTCCAGGTAACCTGCGATCCCAATTATCACCGTCAAGAGCTCTTCTCTTTTCTACAGCACCAATATCTTCTCATTGGTCTGTCATTCTGCGCAAGCAGATCTCGGCATCGAGATTTGTGCAACGTCTACCTTAGAGTAGACCCAGTGTCCAACGCCATGCTCTTGACATCGACCCGTGACGTCTGAGAGTAGGATGCATTCAATTGGCAAACGCCGCTATGAGATATCTTCGAGATGTACATAATTGGAAGGGCATCTGGATCGATATGGCCTTTTGTAATCAATGTGCTCACCATCATTGCCATCATCTTAGCGTTTCAAGATACTTCAATTGTTGCTTATTGGATGGGCGTATGTGTATATATATTTGGAGTCCGGTATAGGCAGTCCGTAAAGCAGAGTTTGGCGCGTCGTCCCATCAAAGCTCAGTTCAGTAAATAATACATGAACCACATTGCGCCGGGCAATAACACTTGTCACACCCGTCACCCTCCTCAATTCCTAATCCTATTGCTCTCCTCCAACACACCACATATTGAACTCGGAATCTATCTCGAAGAACTGGTCAAACGGCCTCCAATGCTATGAGCAGGATCATCGCAACCTCCTGCAACAATGGCTCAATCGCATGCGCCGTTCCTCTACACAGAGACGCGCCTCAATCTTGACCAGACACATACTGCTTCAACCGTGGATATCACACTTCCCTCGCCAAAGAGCTCAGGAATCTTCACGGAAACGGTCCTCCAAGAACGGAGAGTCATCAGCGATATACAGGTCGGATGCGATGAATCAACCTTTGCGAAGGAGCACTTAGCGACAGACGCCTCAGTATTCTTCAGACGCGATGGACGGTATCCAAGAAGTTTTCTTTGGAGACTACTGGACGATCGAAGAGCCCTGGAGATACAATCTGTGGATCTGAGCGAAGACGTGAAGGAGAAGACGGAAGCTCTGTTGACGTTAAAACTACGCTTCCCAGCTGCAATACGACCCTTCTGCATTGACTTTGCCGATTCCGATGATACAGACGCCATCAATATCTTTGCAATTACAACAACGAACGAGCTATGGACTCTTACCCTGCTCAAAGACTATTTTGTACGTCTGAAGAGTACGGAAGATATGCCACCGGGCTGGTGCAGATCCTCACAGCCTTCAGTACTGAAAACTACGAAGGCTTACCGCTTATTTGCCTCAAACTCGAAAGAGCTATTTGTCTCGCTTGAAGATGGCGGCTTTTTGGAGTTAACCCGACAACCCGGCGACGACGGTAAGTCCTTCAATATTCAAAAGCGGCCAAAAGCTAACACGGACAGGTTCCGCATGGTACGAAAAAAAATTCCAAGAAGGTCGCTGGGGCTCTTCAATAACTCGATCGTTATGGAAATCTCATAAAACCACCACATTTGGAGATTTGAATCTCGAACCTACGGCCGTACTCTCCGCAGCACCATCTGGCTTCGAGGGTGAAGAAGAACACCTAGTCACAGTCTGTCTGAACAACATGCTCAGGATTTGGGACTTGACGACTGGCAAGATACTGGGCGAGGCGGACATTCTTGGAGAGACAGATGAGCGAGAGTCGAGATATCTCATGGGACCTTCGCAACGGCAGCTACTTCAAGTTTTCGATATGCCCTCAAGACATGAACATTACTATGTCGCTACTTATACTCCGAAACGGCATCGATTCAGGTTCTGGGAGATTTCCACTGCAGGCAGCGGTAGAGAATGCATCCGAGAAATGCGCGGCGACATCAACTTCACGCCACCCATGGATCGCTTGATGGACACGGCTGTGTGGAACTTGGAGGAATTCTATCTGCGACCAGCTCAAGGTACCGCATCACAAGGCCATTTGCAGACTAGATTGTGGATTCGAGTACGAGCAGGGCAGACGTCTCAGATCTTCACCATAAACTTTGATCCATGTGACTTCGATCACGAGAGACATGAAACCGACGACGAAGCCGAAAAATTGTGGAAAAGCGACTGGGTTGCTGTTGCTCACGGACGGCAAACGGTCGAGGCACTAGATGCTGTCATGCCACACAACCCGACCGAGGATTTCTCGGATACTGACATCGTCAACATCGAGGATCAGTGGCTGAGCGCGCTGCTCTATCCTGGCAGAGTAAGTATTCCCACTCTGGAGACTGCTTTGGAGGTTTACTGCAAAGCTCGTAACCATGTCCCTTCAGCTCGTGAAGGCAAGGCTTCGCTAAATGATCGCTTGACGAGAGCGATCAATGCCAGCGCTGGCATCCACTCAAGAAAAGGTGCTCAACAATGGTCCGGCCTGGACTCCAAGAGAGTCGCAGATCAATGGCAGGTATACTATATTCTTGTTCGAGATCTTCACAAGCGACGCAGTGATGCCTTGTCGTTTGCTGTGGACCCTTGCGATCAACTGCCGTGGGCGGTGTCGTCCGATTTTGTTGCTCCCATCCGTGCTTGTAACGAAATCGAATTTTGCGAGTACAACCGGGATGCACCGAATCCTATTTCGCGAATCTTGACTGCAACGCAAAACGAACAGCTCTCTGAGGGAAAGGCCGAAATTGGACGTTTGTTGCGCTTTGCATGCTCGTACCGAGCTTCGTTGCCCAATTCTATGCAAGATGCTCTACACCATTCGGTTCTGGCTGAAATGCTAGAAGAGTCCGACTTGTCAGTCATGGACCGTTTCCATGCTCTTCAAGGACAAGTCGGTCTCGACGCACTTTCCGACGACGACTTTGAGAGAATGGAAAATCTTGTCAATGAAAACGGAGGCTTCTATATCTGTCAAACCCAAAATTTTGAACGCATTATCGAGACCATGCAAGAAGAAATCTCCGGCAAGGTTACCCATGAACTAATCACACGTTTCGGAACGAGAACGATGATTCGCGCAGCGCAAGAAATGATTGCTATGAACACGAATGTGCTCCTCGATCTTTTGTCCATAGTCATGTCTCTCGAGGGCAATTATGAGCCGGAAGATTTGGCCGCTGCTATCAACGTACCGCCTGGCGATGACGAGATGATGGACGTAGATGAAGACCTGGACACAGCCTTTCAGCCAGCCCGCCTTTTCATGATGCTGGCTAGAGGGTTGCAAGAATACGCAGTCTTGAACTTTCTGACATCAAACTTACGGCAAGAACAACGCAAATACAAGTCGTCTACAACAGACAGTCCTGGACGTAAGATGAGTGGGCCCTCTCCGCCAATCGAGCCAACATACAACCTCACTCTACTCGAGAGCATGTTCATCGGTGATTGGCCGTCCATCGAAGCTCCTGAGAACATGCCAACACCAGAATTGATTACTTACATGTGTAGAGCTTGGTTGACGAATCTGAACATTAACCAGTACGACAATTTTACAGCATATGTCCTGGCCGATTTGATCAAGCACCATGACCTTCGACTAGCGAGCGAATTCTTGCCTTATGTACCTGAGACAGGTTGGAGCACATATCTGCGGGGCCGGTTGAGCATCAAGACTGGGGATGCTGATGGAGCTACGGCAAGATTTAAGAAGGCAGCCTTTTCCATGAGTAAGTAGGATTTTACCACTATGACATATCCAACTGTACTCACGCTTGCAGGTATACATTCTTTTGACGTCAGGAATTCTGACAGAGCTGATCTCCTACGACCCGATGAGTATCAATGCTTCGCCGACGGTTTGGCACCATACTACGAGCATGTAATGACCCTCCTCGTTACTATCAAAGCACACTCGCACATTGTTGAAATCGCCAACCTTGCATTACAAGCACATACACAGAACGAACCAAAGGCCAAAGACGGTGAAAAGCCCAACAAGGCGGAAATCGTAGGTTATCTCTGTGTCGAGGCAATCTATCAATGTCGCTAATCTATTTCACGTAGCAGGAGTACCAGAAACGAAAAGCTGGCCTCCTTACATCGCACCTATTCCCCTCCGCCCTGGCTACACAAGATTTCGATCAGGCTTATTCAGTACTCAACCGCCTGCCCTCCGCCACACGTCACTTCCATACCAACCAATTCATCGAAGTCGTTGTTGCAAACAATCGGATCGAGCTACTTCTCAACTTCCCATGGACGGGTCTCGCCGAAGATGCAGACGACATTTTGGCGAAGAAGGTAAAGGATAAAGGCTGGATCGTCAGTTCCAAGCCCGAATGGCACAAAATCCTCTATGCATGGCGCGTCAAGCGTGGAAATTGGAGGGGAGCAGCACAAGTTGCTTTTGATCGTCTTGAGCGTCTCAAAGCCACTGGTGAGACTACGAGGCTTCCCTCTGATGAGAGATTGGTCGAGGCTTACTTATTACTTATTAATTCGCTTGCTTGCGTTGCGCCGGAGGAGGCGTGGGTTATCCGTGAGGCGCAGGTTGTTGGCGCTGACGGGATGTTGGAGAGGTCGTCTTCGTCGAATGGGGAGAAGGTCAATGGACAGGTGGCGGGTAAGAGATGTGTTGTTAGCATTGAGGATGTTAGGAGGGAGTATCAGGCTGAGCTTGATCGCTTGGCGCAGCTTGAGCAGGGGGATTTTGCGTTTTCGGGGGATGGGGCTGATGGGATGGATTTTACTTGATGGCGAGTGGGTGGAAAGTATATTTTTGTAAGATGGGGGTTGGAATGGTTTTTGTAAGGTGGGATTTGGACGTTTTTCTAGCGGCATTTGAGGTTAACGGCAACTCTAATAGTAGGTCTAAGAAGCTAATTTTCTCGCTTTGGTGTAGTGGTTCTTTTCGTTCTTATCACAGTTTTACCTTCTTTGTGCTGACTCTTATTACAATAGATTTTCCATCTTTAGAATGAGGCTCCTTACGATTCTCGGATTGTATGGAGAAGTTTGCTTGGCTGAGAGCTGGTCTTTGCGACTGGTGACGAGGAAAGTATTGCTGTGGGCTAAGTGGCTCTTGGTAGCTGCGCAAATGATGGGGTTGGTTTGTACGGGTATACTCGGCACTGGTGATGATTGGTGAGTTGGTCCTGATTGTCAATTGTCAGTTTTCAAACGCTGATATGGTGGGGATGATTGCAGATGAAGGCCAACTCTGCAATTTTGGAGTTGATCACAACGTTTTCCCAGTCCTCCGCAGGAAAAGGGTAAACTCCTGGACGCTCTCTTTGTACACGATATCACGGTACCTAGGATGGGCGGCCAATCTGAAAATGATAATCGGAGCCAATAGTAATTTTCTAATTGAAGAGGTGGTCTTTAAGTGTTTGAACTGATGGTATGATGAGTCTCAGTAGAGTGTCGATGCGTACTATTTGTTATGTTGAGGTGCTGGGTAACAACGCTACTTCCACGACACTTACCATAGCTCATTTATCTGCGCCTCTAAAATCAACTGCGTCCTTCAACCTTGCCTCACTTTGACACACCCAGACTGGCATCGGAAATTCTTACAATGGCGCATCCGCAATCGGTCAGTAATGTACCTTTGGTACCGTACCTCTTTTACACGACTAATAACACGGAGCAGGACGGGAAGGAAGTCGCTGAATACGCTCTCCAGCTAGAATTTGAGCTCAACAGCGATCAGAAAGACCTACTCGACCTTCAAAAGCTAGCAAGGCTTGCAAAGCCGCAACGCGACCTCCTCAAGACCCTCTCGGCTGCGGATCTTAAAGCGCTTCGGGGTGTGTTTCGTAGGTAAGCTTACCATCGCCACTGTCACACTCGGCTCCTCGGTCCTTCATCACCAAGGTCCAACTTGAGATCAATTTGAAAAAGAAAGATGGTCTCCAGAAGGGCAGAGATAGGGATAGACTGACAAAGCAAGCGTGCTCCATTATCATCGCTAATACTACTGAGTAGCACAGCTATCCTAACTTCCTCGACTTGCCACCCGAGCTCAGAAATAAGATCTACGAGTACATCTTCAGCACTGAGGGCGATCCTCTCAGCGAAACTGCCCTCCCATTACTATACAAATACAAGTCTTCGGATCATACAGCTCCAGTCCGACGCGTGCTGCCAATTAACATCATACTGACCTCCCATCAAACCCGCGACGAAGCTCTCGATATTCTCCATCGAACACGCACTGCCCAGCTCGACTACAAAGGTTGGCAACCTGGCCAGATTCCAGCCGATGCGCGTCAGTTCGATCGGGTCCTTGAGTTTCGAAACATCCATTTGATAGTCCACTGCTTCGGGCCTATACACCAGTTCGAGTACGGCGAAGTCAAGTCGAACAAACAAGAGGAGGCTACAGTGGGAAATATGCTTCATCATTGGGTCACGAGAATCGAGAACCGGGCACAGAAGTAAGGTTCCACCGCCAAACGAGCGGTTGTCTTAGACTTCAAGTTGCATATAGCGAGTAGCGATGAGAATTGGCACGGCAGAGAATTCGCGGCAGCGTGGTTTGCTGGTCAAGCGAAAGACGCTGTTGACAGAATGAGGGAAGATTTGAAAAACCGAGGTCATGGCGGTGTGATTCTCTTGAAGTCATGTACGGACAAAATCTCCCAGGACGAGAGTGTCAGGCTACACCGAGAGAGTGCAGAGGTAGTACGACTCTTTTTCGGAAGGTGGTATGAACTGAGACTAATGAAAGGTCGTGTTATCAATACTCCAGAATGATTCACTATAGGTTGGGGCAGGCTGCTGGGATGATTGAGTCGTTCGTTTCAGCCGGCCACGATGTAGAATACCAATGTGTTTGTTAGGTCTGGCCTTTGGTTAGTAAAAGAGCTGGGAATAGATCAATACAGAGCAAACTGCCAGGAAGAAATATCGTGGTCAAGGGACATTCAAATAGATCAACAAGCTTGGTTGAACAAAGAAACATAGCTTCTGCATAGAGAGTGAGACCATGAGCTCGCTACATATTTGAACGTTTGAGATCAGCAGGATATCTGGAGGGCTCAAGAGAATTGCACGCAACCACACTGAAAGGCACTTCATTTCCAACTGTTCGGGTGAAGATCTGTTGTGGTACTAGAAGTCTTCCAGCCAAACTATACGTATCCTTACATATTGCTCCTTCTTCTCACCGTTTCTTCCTTCCCTCTCTCCCCTCATCCACGAAACGAATTACCCCTTCCAGCCATCCACCTCACAAATCACCTTAGCCTAACCTTCGCCACTTAGCACCCCATCCGCCCCAATCTCCCTTCCCGAAAAGATGGACTCACCTCATCGTCCCCTTGTTTCAAAATTCTATACCACTAAAGCGCGTAGAAATATCCTAATACTACAAACATGTTTCATCGTTATACTCGACGTCTTTTTCATATTGCTTCTTCTTCATGTGGTATGGGTAGAGTTGCATTTCTTCAAATGGGATGGCGATAATGTAGGAGAGGGTGTCTTGATATTCTATACTAGGGATTTTTGGAAGTTGGTTCGAAGGTCAAGTAGTTGGAATTAGAATTGCGGTTATAGTTGGTTGGTAGCTTGAGCTGAGAAGAGAGTGTTATGGTAAACGTATAAGATTGGTTATTAATACCTCCCTAATTTTTCCAGATTTGCCCCTCTTCCTCCCTCACCGTACCATCTGGAAGTAAGGTAACGGCAATTGTCTATACGGTAGAAATCTTGAAAGCTCGCGTCTTGGATTAATTATAGTAGAACAACAAGCAAGAATTCCAGTTCTCCTAAAATACTATATTTTACTCCTTTTTTTTCTTTAGCCTTGCCTAACCCGATAAAAGTATATCGCCCCTTTCGTCTTCAAGACACCTCAATCGCACCGAAAATTGGCGAGAATATAGGTAGGCCAGAGAAGTTATTCCACTTCTTACTATGGGCAAGATGCGTCATCAAAAGTTCATTCGCCGCCACCAGCGGAAAAGCAAAAAAAGACAGAAATACACAGTAGCGGGGATTCGCAAGACTAATCCGCCGATATCGATGTTTAAAAAGTACTAGTCGATCTTGGACGTACTCGTTGCCGGAGACTTTCCTAGCAACGTCCTCGCCCAGGAGGTTTTTCGCTTCTTGTATGTTCTTGATAGATAATATCTTGCCCAGGGTCCTCGATTGGCCATTCTCGAGCAAAAGCTGAGGAGATTGAACCGGGTCGGCTAAAGATTTAGGCCAGCACTATTTCTACCGCACCCGAGATAACCTCACCGCCCAAGCTCTTGCTCTTCGCAAAGTTATACGCCGTAAGGGAAATTGAAGGTTAAGGTCTTAAATTATAGAGGAGGTAAAGAAGGTTCTTTTTCTTCGCGAAAGATCTAATAAAGTTACGCTCAAAAATAGAGACTCTTTCCGTTATATGGTAGGATAATCCATTATGCGGTAGAATAAAGATAATGTGCGGTAGAAACAGTACGCCCAAGATTTATGCCCGAGTAATCTAGCACCCTCTGAGCCTTCGAGGTAATTAACGGTTCCGAAGTTATAGATATCAATAGGGGCTACGATAGTAGCGACCTTTTCTCTGCCGTTCCCCGAGTTAATGTTCATAATATGTAGTCCCCCGAGTAGTCTCATGATTCTCGGTTCGCTTGGTCTTGGCTTTGGTTATCGTATCGATACCAACCACTTTAGTAGCCGGTTCGCGCACTTCATCCCTTCAGATCGTCAATAACCATGCTGCTGCTTCTCCCCGCTTTGGACATCGATCGTACCGCGAATTTATGGCGAGAAAGTCTTGATGCTACGCCAGTAGTCCTGCCTTCGAGCCCCTTGCAAATTATACCTCTTGGTGCCTTCCAACCGCGCGATCCGGAATGTTCAACTAGCAGTCTGGTAATGAAAACAATCTGATTTTCAGATGAAGTAGGTGCCAGAGTGCCGGCTTGAATGAAGTACTAGCCGCAAACAATGCCGTCTCGTTCAAAAGCAATAGGAAGTCAAAATACGAGACGCCTCCCCTCGTTCTTGTCCACAAGTTGCGGATTTTAGTTACAGCTGCCACATTGAGGACCAGGAATTCTATCCGAGAACGACATTGTCCAAAACTTCGTCTGACAAACAAAAGGGGGAGTGGAGAGAGTAATCTTACCTACGTCTTATATGAGGCCAGTATTTTCGGCATAACCATCCAACAGAACGTCTCAATTGCCGTCTCTTCCATCATGCAGATCACATCTATCAATCTTCTGGTTGTCATCAGCCTCTTTTCCTTCGCCGGAGCCCAATACTGTAACGATCCGCCACCAAATTGTCTTTATGGACAACCTGCTTGGCGTCCGGTATGTCCCATTCCTCTTCGTGTCTGCTGGTCGAAACTGACTGGAATGAAATTCAGTGCGAGGGAGTCAACAGTTGTAATCTCGGCGACAACAGATGTCCTGGAAGAAAAAATCATATCTGCTGCGCGAGCACGCCCGCCCCTAAGGAACATTGCATTCCATAGTGGACGAACTGGTTAGGCTTCCTACATCCTTACAGTTCTTTCATGTTGTGGTTGATCAATTACTTTAGCTAAGATCCGAATGAAGTTGAGCTCAGGTTCGTCTGACTTGGTTTCATGGGAAGCTGGGTGATATCAGAAGAGAAATCAGGACATACTCGTCATTGCTTAATAGTACAAGACTCAGATGGGTGATGGAGCAACATGTCGAGATTTGAGTCGGTAAAAGTCGCCGAAAGTCTTCGACACTAGTGGTCTTGAATCATACGGTCATGGTTGGATTGGGATGTGATCATGGAGGTACGAAAAGGGGTGATGGAAACAGTACTTCTCGGTAATTGCTCCGTACTATGTGTCGGGGGGAAAGTCGTAGGTTAAGTACAGTGTAACTTCGCACAGTTTTCAGTGCGTCTTGTACTTAGTGAGTCCTTCGCATCATTGTCCAAAAACGTCTCGTTTGCCCGCCTCCTCTATCATGCACATCACTCTCTGCGTCTTCTGGGTGTCACCAGCCTCTGGGCCCGACACCGGAATGCGTATGGCCAGGACGTGCCTGGCGTCCGGTAAGCCAAACCTATCTTCGTGTGTGTCGAAACTAAATGGGGTGTCACAGTGCCAGGGAGCAAACAACTGTAGTATCTTCAACCTTTGTCCAGGAAAAAGAAATCACATCTGCTGAGCGGGTAGTCCTCGCAATGACAAACATTGCATTTGGTAGTGGGCTTATCAAGATTAGAGTTCTGGAGATTTTTGAGAAACTGATGGTGGAGCAATATGGCGAGATTTGAGCCAGTGAGAAATAAATGATGGCCTTGGCAAAATGTACTCGCGCATATATATGTATATTCGGACATGCATTCTCGGCTGCATACTGGCACATGCATTACACATGCTCGGATATGCTGTTACCTTAGCCAATCAAAGTGAATATATGTCACATCTGTAGCGTAATACTTAATTCTAGCTAATAGTCTATGCATAATGCATGTATCCTTGGACAATGCATGTCCGAGTACGTCCATGCACGGGGCAGTACATTTGAGCGATGCATGTGCGAGTAGAGACTTTAGCCGAAGTAATTACCTACCGGAACTTCAGGTTTTTGCCATCCCATTTAATATGCTTTCGAGGTTAACCAGGAGTCGGGGATATCTGCAACCTGCGATTGAATGGTTTTCTAAGAGCCAAGATACCTGAGCATGCACGTCTGTTATTGTGGTTTCCGAATAAACGAGGACAGACACGAAAAAAATCCGAGTTTGAAAAAATTGTGGCCAAGGCTAGCAGTACTGAGGCTATACCAACGGTTGTCCTCCTTCATTTAGAAAGCAACGATATACTCTATAGGAATGAAGAAGGTGTCTTAAAGTAAATATTCGTATCGCGGTCTGCATATCTACTTCCTCAGTGGGAAACAGCCCTCAGTGCGGCAAGGCTTGGCCGCGATTTTTCAGACTCTATTCTTTTCGAATCTGTTCCAAGATATTGTGCTTTCGAGATTAACGAGGACAAACTTCAAGTCAAAGTGACTTGTTCTCTGAAAGCCAAGACAGCTGTAGATTAGGGCCCGCAGGATTTTATAGGATTTTTGTAAGATTCTGATGGAATCTCGAGATTTTATATTATAGAGTAGGAAGTTTATGCGGCGTAATCGACAGATCGACGTTGAACGAGGTTAATCGAGGTGTTTGAGCAGCATGATTTTCATCCTTGGCTATCTTGGCTCAGAAACAAGTCACTTATCTTGGCTCTCAGAAAACAAGTCACTTTGACTTGCAGTGTGTCCTCGTTAACTTCGAAAGCACATTATTCTTTTCGAATCTGTTCCCAGTTACCTAGAGACCACAACATCAATCCGTTGATTACAGTACACCCCAGGCTCAAGGATCCGGATCGGACCGTTCTGTACAGTAAAGGCTTTAACTCTGTCATAGTACACCGAGGCTTTTCGGAGGGGGTAAGAACCAATCGATATGTTTCAGCTAATTTCCGCTGTGGGGTAGAGCTCTTATGCGGTAATTAACTTACATGATCAAAGGAACATTTACTTCTGTAATTATGATGCTGGGTGGATATAAGAGGTCGCCGCGCGCTGCGATGGAACGCGAGACAGGTATCCTACCGATCGATATACAAATCGAGCAGGCAGCACTTCAATACGCCGTACGAACCACAAACCACAGGGTTAGTATAGAATCTAATACGCTGCTGGACCAGATTTGGGAGGCTACACGGGCGCAGCGTAGGCAGGTTGATACCGCTACGCGGCCGCCCGTTACAGTGGAACTACTTCGTAAAAGAGCCTTGGAGTGCGAAAACGAGATACAGGAGTACCTGCGACACAAGGCGGCGCAAGCCGCAACGCGTGGAGGACGAAGGGGAGAGATACGGCGGGCGACAAGGGGACAACCACAAGTAAGGGCAGGGATATATCTCCCGCGCTGGGCAGACCTTGAGTGGAGTAGGCGCTGGCACTATACAGCGCGAGGCAAGACAGCAACTACCTGGAGTGCTACATGGCGAACGCCGGTGTCTTTACTCTACAAAGGCCTAACTAAAGCGGAAGCTACAGCACTCTTTCTTATGCGTACAGAGGTCATTGGCCTCAACGCGTGGCTTGCCTCGGTTAGGGTCCCTGGGATACTCCCGCGGTGCGAGTGCGGAGCCCAGGCGCAGACGGTACGGCATATCCTCCTTCATTGCCCTAACTTCGATCGAACAGCACTCATTCGAGATACGGGAACGGAGATACTTCCTAGGATGCTCTCAGAGAAGGGTCGCGCACAGTACGCGGCGAGGTGGTTCGTTAAACAGGGTGTCCTCAAACAGCTACATGTAGCGCGCGATATCGAGGAAGAAGGTACCGGATCCCTCTTCCCTACGCCAGCCCTCGAGGAATGGATATAGGCGACCGGGTCCAAAACGGTCGACTACCGGAGCTGGGGATTTAGGTTCGGAAGAAAAGGAGAGGGCTAGGGACGGAATGGAATGAGATCAGCCGGTAAAGGAAGCAGCGGTTGAGAAGGGGACTATACTATATAGTTAACGGCGGAACGCAGGCGATTCTCTATAGATACGCCGGCCGCCTGCGGGGCAGGGCAAAGGGGTTTTCCCTTAGGGGTTTTTCCTATGTATGGTAACATGTCTGCGTAGGCCAATCAGTGGCCCGTATCGGACGTTAAACAAGAATTTAATTAATTAATTATGATGCTGTATATTTCATCAACTGTACGGAGGTGTACCAAGAGAATTTATATTTATTTGCCCGAACACAATGGTATATTCTACAATATAAAGTCAGTCAGTATTTCCAACGATAACCGGTGGCGGATCGATAAACCCGCTTTTTCAACCTACTTTCTCAACCCGCTTCCTTTACCTACTTCCTCCATTATGCATATCGCATCTCTCAGTCTCCTAGCCATCATCAGCCTCATCCCTTTAACGGGAGCCGCAAAGTGTCAGGATCCGCCAGCAAGTTGCCGCCCTGGAAGCCCAAGTCGAGTTAAGGTAGGTCAAACCCACCTTTTTATCCATTGTTTGAAAATAACCGAGGTATGATTTAGTGCACATCCAGTAACGACGCCTGTGCACCCCCGGGACCCTTATGTCCACCAAGGACAAAGTCAGTATGCTGTAAAGTGAACACAGTAGACCAGGATTATTATACATACTGCGTCGTGCCTGGAACCAAGTAGGCTTCCTAGATCCTCAAGATTTTCTTATGTCGCGATTGACTGACTATGCCAGTGGTACATAAGCTCCGGATGATGCCTATGCTCAGGTCTCGCCTCGTTCTACGTACGCATATTGATGGTTGATGGTCGATGGACGCTTATCGATGGTTGATGGTTGGTTGATGGACGTATACTGAGGGTTGATGCGCTGGTCGATCGTCGACAGTCGACATAGGAAGTGAAAACGGGATGGATACACATTGTCACGGAGTGACACTGAGAATGTTACCATGAACTGGTATACACGTGACTTCAGCGCACGAACCAAGGAATCCCATATATACCTTGCGATTCCTCCCTGTACTTAGATTCTTCACGCAATGTTTTGATCCTTAGAACGATACTACCATTGACTTCTATCACGCCCGCTTATAGCTAGCACGGCTAATCATTTGTCAACGTGATCTACGACTGCTTCTATTGCTCCCGTGACACACATCTCACTCCTTGAAAACATGGGGCTGACCTGTTAAGCTAGCAAATCTCTTACGAGCATTACTTCAATCAAACTATTGCTTTTCTCCCGTAAAAGCCATTAATTACTTTGCTCAGAATTACCGTCCAGTGTGCAATATTTTAAAGCGAAAATGAATGCACATTTATCCACCCGGATACCACAGTATTTTGAGCATGAAAAAACGAGGTTGGCTACCATCACCACTGCTACTACCGAGATCGCTGTAACAACAGATGTAGTAATTCAATGGCCAGTACAGTGCTACTCTTATTCACTAGAGAATATACCGCTGCGGTAACTTTAACCATTAGGAGTGTTAAGCTGAACCAGGCTGAAAAATTTTCTTTAGCGATTTGGGATTTTTCGTACATGAAAGGAGAATCCATATAACCATCAACGCCCGAACTAGAAACATACCAAGTAAAGCATCCTCACAATTTTCTTACCACCACAGTGCACCTTCACAAGTAAGAGTCCTCTAGAAGAAACTCCACTCATCGCTCTTCCCCTCCTTCCCCTCGACCTTTGTATCGTTCTCTGCCCCCGGCCCCTTATCAACCTGCTTCTTAGGCACCCGATAAAGCCACGTCCGATGCTTCTTAGGATCCAACATCATAACCTCCAAGTCCAACGTCAAGGGATGATTAGCCCCATAAAAGATCGTCATTGACTCAACAGCAAGCGCCGCAAACTTGCGTGCCTTGAATTCATCCCCCTCGATCGCATACGCGTATGCTGCACTCTCGTATCCCGTGGCTATAGGTACATCGAGACGTTCTTGTTGATAGAGTTGGATTAGGGCTTCGGCCATTGAGGTGCGGGCGGGTTGGTCTTCGGTCCAGTCGTTTAGTTTCTCTTTGAGGGCTTTTATTAGATAGAGACGCGTGTCGGAGGCGGTTATGTGGGTTTTTGGTTGGCGGCAGATGGAGCAGGAGCAGGTGAAGCCCCATGATAAGTGGATGGCGTGTTGACGTTCTGTGGAGGTGTACTCTGCGTCCGTGTCTTTGAAGTAGGGTTAGTCTAATTTTGGAAAGGAAGTGGAAGGCTTACAATTGATCAGGACTTCTTCGCCTGGGTTGATTGTGCGGACGGCGTGGACGTATTGTGTCATAGTCTCTGTTTCGAAGTAGTAGTGAGCATTTGGTCGACAGTCGTGGTTAAACCGCTGCGATCGTCGTTAGCGTTCACTTTCAAGATGGCCCGGGGAAGAGACGAGACAAAACTTACCGAAATCCTGGGCATCACGTTATTGTGCAGCACATAAGGCTCGCCATAATACGCTCCAAAAGCATTTGTCCTCATCAAATCATCAAGCTCGTCCCCACCATGATGCTTATGCAACGCCAAAAGCTCTTCCCTCGTCTCATCCGGCAACGAATAAGCTCCATGCCAATGCAGCGGAACACGATCCTGATCATCGAACAAGGTGTAGAGGTTTCTATTATACACAAATGTAGGCGTCTCTTGCATCAACCTCTCACCACGGAAAATTGTTCGATTGGCAATCATACCAAATCCGCGTCCCGGCAGCGCTCTCATCTCGTAGGGGGGAGGACCCCATGGTTGATTAACTAGATCATTGATTCCCTTGATTGTGTCTGGGTTTGTGAAGGCGGGTTCTTTGGCAACGGCTGCTGCGATGGCTGGTGTGGTGATGAACGTGATGCCTCGTCCTTCCGCAAAATTCTTGTTGGAAAAGATGCAGTAGTGCTCGTTGATTCCATCCGAGGAGTTTCTGGAAAATAGACATTGAGGTTTCGATGTCCAAGGAGCGTAATCCTCCTCTTCTAGAAACTTGAGATTTGAAGGCGCACCGCATATACCAAGATGTCCGTATAGGATTTTTGAGACGACGCTTAGGCAAACTTCGTTGAGATTAATGACGTTAGATGCTGCGCTTTCCAGGCCGAAGAGAAGGGTCGCGATCCGAATTGTTGATGATGAGCGCATTTTGATTGACCTATGTGGCCGTAAAACCACTCTTTCAGCACCTCGACTACAGCTTGCAGACAAGAGGGGAGTATGAAAGTTGTAAATACAGCGGACGGAAAGCTTCCAGCATTTTCAAAACCACGACGAAGCCACTTCATACATGGAGCATTGACTACTAAAGCTTGAAAGATCTACAAAGCAAATCTTCTGTGCCCTGTATCGCGTATATTAAACTTGAGCTCTTTGTATTGTGAAGAAGAGGAGGGATAATATTGTTTTAGCCCTGTATCGTCCCATCGAGTGGTTGTCAAGGCCGTGCACGGTTGATCTGTGTTCCATGTGTGAAGATTCTCTGCTTCGGACTTAGATGAAACTTGCTTGGAACCCTTGCCTAGCATTCTAGAAAAACTATAACTGCACCATTTATTTGCAATTGCAAGAGAGTCCACATGGTCCGTTTGACTGTGATGTGAGATGCGTCGCTGTAATGACTGGTTGATTTCTAGGTCCTATTAAATATCCTTCACAATGCTAAAAAGAGTCGATGTCAAAGCATCCTGAACTCCTGGTTCACGCTGTATTTTCGAAGGCGATTCGGTTGCGAAGCGGGAAGAGTGGGAGATTTACGGGAGCTAAATAAGCGTACTGATCGTGAGAGTAGGGACCTGGCGGAGGGGGGACTCCTGCTTGCGCAATCTATGATGGTCTGAAGGGTATTAAATATTAGGCGCGATTCATCTACAAGCGCAAGGGTCTCAGACGATTCGGCACTTCAGGTCCTTAACTAAGATCATAGGACAAAGGGAGGGTGCTTTTTACTTTCTCTACACCTATTACTCCAATAGGTTTGCTAGGTGCCTGTGCGCCGAGCTACGGATGCATTGAAAGAGCTGGGACCAGGTAAGGGATCAGCAAACACGCGAGAACGATGCGCTCGATGTCAGAGCGTCTGAAATCCTGGATCACGCTGTGTTTTCGTTTTCCGCTTCAACCCGTGCTAGAAGTTGTTAGAACAGTGAGCCCGTGGAGCCATGCTTTGAGGTGGACTTACTCACGATGGGTTTTTACCACGTCTGCTGAGATTCTTTTCAATATCACTGAGCCTAGATCCTTTCTACTGCTGCATGTATCAACTCGACGAGAACTTGTTTTTACATCAAGCAGCCGCTCTTTTTGCTCGAATGAAGCTCAGTGACGCCCAAACGCAGTCGCTTTCCAGCAACGTGGACGAACGACTCGACCACCCATTCGTACCAGACTTTGCGATCATCGGTCTGCCTCCACATGCTGATCTGAAGTTCAGAATCATCTGGGAAGGACACTGGGACCTAATATGTTGTGAGTGATGATCTTGAACACAACGGACGATGTTGACTTAGATATACCTTGAGCGGAAAAAAGATGGGGAACCAACTGATCATGTCCTTGCTTTTGTCTTCCATCGTCACCGGATTTGTACTAAGCTCCACAGTCGACTCGTCATCACCACCTTCATAAAGCACAGTCTCGAAATACCCAGCAAGACCGTGGCAAGTCCCTCGATTCTTGCAGTTGAAATTGAGAACCACAGCGCGTGCATTGTGTTCGTTGGCACCATCGCCCCCAAGAGCACCTCCCCATCCTCCCATAGCGCTTCCACCACTTCGAAGCCTTGATCGTGCTAGAATAGAAGGTGGCGCAGGGTGTTCAAACTCCCAGCAAATTTGTACATTCGGAGTATTAGAAGGAACGGGGTCGGACTGAGGCTCAACACTGGCATCCTTCTTGGTCTCCGCAACCGAGCTATCAAGTTCTGCCTCGGATTCGGGAGTAATCGATAAGAAATCATGAGCATGTAGCATGACAACATAGGGGACCTCAAATACACTTGGATCATTACCGCTCTTACTCAAAATGTCGGTATATATCTTTGGTGCCGCGATGGGTGTGAGATGAGCGGTATAGCTCGATGGTATCGAGAGGCCATTAGTTGGATTGAGGACATGTTGAACGCCATCAAGACATTCGGGAGATAGTTCGTTGTCAGCAAAGCTGCCGAGTAACTCTGAGACGATGATATCGACATGACCATGAGTGCCGTCCGGCAATAATGGGCCTTTCCAGGCTCGCATGTCGGTCTTGACGACGGTGACCTGCTTGTTCCATTCTGTGATGTTCTTGCCTTGTAACAACACATACGCATTGGGGTTCTTCTCCACAGCCCAGACCTGGACTTGAACTTCGGCTTGTTGCGCAGCACGAAGCGCTCTGGTCACCAAAGGTCCACGTCCTGATCCTGCTACGGCAATCACGACAGCGTCTGAGCCAGATGATGTTGGTTTGTCCTGTCGATCCCAATCTTTGAGAGCATGGTAGATAGCGCGCTCGTACCACTCGTACTTGATTGGATCCTTCTCAAAGACCTCGTATGTGATTGACTCCAGATTGTCGGCAAGGGGCTGCAACGGAGCTTGGAGATAATCCTGATAACCTGCACCGAATGTTTCAATCTGAGATCGTGGGGGCTGATTGCGTTGCAGATATCTGAGATAGCTAAGATGTGGAGTTGGGTCATCTCGAATGCTCTTCGAAGGCTTTGATTCAGCTGGAAGAGGCCATCCATCAGGACCGATAGCTGGTGGGGTCGAGTCTGCTCTGCTTAGTGAGAGATTTGAGGGTGGGATCGCGCCAACATCGCTCAGCAGAATCCATGGCGGCGTTCGCAAGCGCATACAACGTGTAATCAGAGCTTTGTGGCTTTTGGGCAGGACTGGCTGACCAACGCGGTTGGGTACAAAGGTGAACTTCGGAATGAATAGCATCCGTACTGGCTCACTGCACCATCTGGACTGGGTGGATGATGAAGGAAGATGCTTCGGAAGACTGATGGCTAAGATTTGGAATTAGTACGTACTTAGGATATCTGCTTATGGATGTTTTTTCTTACCCACGGATAGTCTACCATTGTAATTACAGACACTTCTAATCAAATTCCAGGCTTCCCATGGAGACCAGGAATCGGTGCTCTCGGATAGATCCTCATCATTTGATACTCTAGCAAAATCGGAGAGATGTGGCTGAACGCGAGCAGGTTTTCCTTGAGACGGACTCATGGGAAGCAGGATGTGGAATTGCACATATGGTCCAATGGTCAAGGCTTCTTTGATGGCACGAGCATACTGTGTCAGCATGGAACTACCCACGACTGATGCATAGAGCGTGGGTCCTTGAATGACAAGATTCTGAAGACCGCAGAAGGCAGCATATGCAATTTCCAAGTTGAGGATCTGACGAGAGATGTTGAATATAATTGGGTCGGGAGAAGCTAGGTCCATCCAAGGAGCAGTAGTAGCCAAAAGCTGGGATATTGAGTCCTGAGGCAGTAGTGGGGTGTCTGCTGGTGTGAAAGCAGGTATAAGAGGAACGGGAATCTCTTCGGGAAGCGAGCCTTCATCGAGTTCGGCTTGGTAACGAGTGAGGAGGGTTTGGACGCTGGCTTGAAAGAGGGGAGTAGTCAACGGGCTCGTAAGCATGTCATACTATGTCCCCAAATTAGCCTGTTGGCTCTGAGAGGTATGTTGGTTCGACCTACATTCGCGTCTTGAGCGCTGTGAAGGACCTCGTCGCAGACAGGATCCACGCGTCCAGTATCGTGGTGGCCAATGAACCAAAGAGGTGGAGCCTCACTCATACCAGAAGACTCCATCCGATGTTGCGGTCCCTAGATAGACCTGGGCGGCCTCTTTGTAGACCGATTGTTTTAAGTACCGACTATGCAGAAAGTATTACTGAAAAAATACCGAGAAGCTAGAGTCGGCTCTGGTTCTCAAAATGGCAGCCTTAAGATTGAAAGGAGTCGCCCGTCATGTTTGCAAGGCCGAATTGAATGTTTTGGTTGTGCCCAACTTTTTTTTGTCCGCATAGCAGGTGATTTCGCGTTGCGGGTCCCGCCTCTAGAATAGAACTACAGGACTGGCCACTAATCGTAGCGGATGTCCCAGGACTTCACTACTAATCGTAGCGGGTGTCCCATGACTTCACAAGCACCCCTAACAAATGGCCCAAAATGAGTCGCGCCGTGCAGAACGACATGATCAGCCTCCTGCCTTCAATGACTCTACCTTTACCCACCGAACTGGTCAATCTCGCCGTGTCCTTCGTGGCGCAATCGCGAAGCAAAGCAAGCACCCTGAAGCAGGACGAAGAGATAGCTCGCGGATATGCGTGTGCTCACATAGCTTGTGAGAGGTAGTGCCCTCTCTCCTCGCCTTATTCTAATACTGACCCAATAGACTCAAGCAAGCCCTACATCTACCCGCAATTGTTCCACGACCACCATGCCCTCCGAGAACTTACAAGAAAGTCTTCACCTACCTCAATACTGTACTCGCAGCAAAGAGAATAGCAGATCCCACAGAGCCAGAAACGCCCGAGAAGTCTCGGACCACCTCCGCAAAAGCTACGCCCAATAGACCTACACTCTCAAAGACACGGACACCAGGGTCAACTGCAAAGCGAACCGTTGCAGCGTCCAGCGATGAGCCAGCATGGATGATGACTGTTATTCGAACTTTATGCAAATCTTTGAGGGCACCTGCTGCAGCACCGCATGTCTTCACTGGTGTATCTACTATCCTAAACATCATCAAGGAAAACGAGAATGGTTCAGGGACGCCCTCGCGAAAACTACCGCGTCTTCTATCAGCCCCTGCGACAAATGAAGCTTCAACACCAGCTCTGACATTCGAGGCTAAACGAATCCCTGCTCTCATTGCTGTCGTGGCCATGTATACCTTTTCAGCTTTGATTGCCCCTCCGTCGCCAGAAGAATATGCAACATTAAGAAAAACTGCCATCAAAAGTCTTTTAAAAAGTGTCCCTGCCATCGAATCCGATGAACCCGAGCTGATCGAGGATATCGAGGCGTTCATGCGCGAGGCTACAAACGGATGGCTGGAAATGGAATGGTATCAGAACATCCAGCCAGCGCAGAACTCCGAACACGAAGCAGAAGAAAATGGTGGCGAGGATAGTGAAGAGGATGAGGACGAGGAAGGCGGTCCTGTTGCCACAAAAGCCTCGAAAAGACGCGAGAAACAAAAGACGAGCCAGATGAATAGTTCGGCAGCGCCCAAGAGAGCATTTGGCACGATGATGACAGATGCCACTGATTGGCTCAGCGACGATCGACGAGCAGATTATCGTCAATGGAAGGCTAAGATCATAAAGCAGATTGATAGGATTGAAAAGGATAGCCCGCGGGCTTGATGGTTGCCTATACAACCCTTCCAGATCTCGCACTTGCCATGGATGTAAGATATCACCCTTCCTTCATTCATGTCACAGGCTTTGGGCACTGCATGATGTGGCGTCCAACATCTAATCTCCACAATGAGGTGCTGCCAATATTTAGAAGAGCAAATCACTGAAAACGTTCCCAAATCCACAACGTTAAGCGGAAACTTTCTACTTTCGTTAAACCGCAATTTCAGTGAGTCGTCCTTTTCCACGCTACACCAATGCAACCTCAGGTGGAATTTCACAAGATGCAAAGGTCGGTTGGTCTGGGGATTGCACTTGGACTCTGCCTGCTTTACCTGGCTATTGCATGAATTGTAACGAGGCCAGAAGATGATCAGATGAATCGAATGAACAAGTTAGTTTGGTCGGGCAAAGACCGAGGAGAGGTCCCGGCGAGGGCCTTCATGACGAGGAGATGAGCCCAGTCAGGATATTTCAATCGCGGGAAATTATATGACCAGGGTCGAAGTTGGGTCGCTGAATGCTTTACATTTTGCCATTGCCGTGAAAAAGAGATTGAGTATTATACCATCCGGGAAGACGAGGCAGTTTCCAAGCATCCACGTACCAATTATCCTCTGACCAGCTATCCTGACTACGACCTTTCCAAGTTGCGCAAGTTGATATCGATGTTAGTAGATTCCTGGCAATTTCTGACTACCGGACATTGCAACATAGGTGCCAACCTTTGTCGAGAGAGGATGGTACACAGAAAGTTGAGCACCGCCAGCACCATTCTGTTAGCCTTCAAAAGCAATGAGGAGACTACCAACGCTCTTCGGAAGATAACGCTCAAAACGCATGTTTATCGAATCGATCCTCTCTCTCTCTCTCTCTCTCTCTTGGATGTCTACGGCCTCTTTCTCCTCTTCTTGTCTTGTCTGCTGCCGAGCTGAGAATGTCTAGCTTCGCCTTGGGCTACTGCCTCGATGAGATTGACCAAGTTCTGACGCGAAGATTAGATCAATACGCATGTGTTTTTAAGCGTTATCTTCCCAAGGACTGTTTTCTCGTCGTCATGCTCTTCTTTCCTTCGTTCGGCCGTAGAGACAGATAGACATAGAGTCCCCATCCGTAACTCCATGCCAACCGCGCAGACGCTCCTATTTAGCAAAACACTAGCAATATCGATCTTTGATGTGAATAAAGTAGGACGTTCGAGATCTGTGTTCGTAGAATCCGAGAGAGAGCAAAGAGAGGGGTTGATTGGTGGACTATGCTTTGCAGCCGCGTTCGGAATATTATGATTCCCTTGTGTAGATTTCTTCCTCAGCTACCAAAGTTGTTCTTGCATGGTAGTTCCTCACAAAGAATGTTCTTACCGTACGTTGGCTAAGATGGGCAGTGATAGTAATACTAAAATAGTCACCGAAGCAAATGGGATAATGGTGTTGGAGCTTGCGAATCCCCCTGCTTTAGACTTCTTTCCGTTTGTGCCTTTCGAAGTCGCTGAAGCAGATCCAAGCGCACCCGTCGTTGTAATCAAAGTGCTTCCGACATATTCAGATGAGGCTTCGTTGATTTGATTTATCGGACCACGGACACCAGTAGTCTTCAGACGAGGGCTTAAAACCCATGAATCTGTCAATCGCCCGTTGCCTTGTAACACATATGTGGGTACAGGAATATTGAAGGTTTGCGCGCCAGATTGCACGTCACCACTCGGGCCAATTGGCACAATCTATCCAGCTATTGTTACCGGAGGCCCTCCAAGTTGGACAGTCTCCGTGAAAGCGGACGCTGTGACTTTCGTACCGTCTATCATGAAAACAGCTATAGGAGAAACTTTGATAGGACTGCCTGGTATCGATTCATCCGGGCTCTGCTGCCCTGGTGAGCCTCCATGTTAAGGATCGTTGTTGGTCCCTGCTTGATTGGCCGAGCTAGATGAGCCAGGGCAACAACCTGCGGGTTCAGTGGCTTCGCAGAACCAGTTTTTCCGGCAGAATCCGACGAAGCCACACTTTGATCGATGATGGGACTATCAGGAGGAGAAGGCAGAACACTAGGGAGAGCGGTAGCAGTAGCATGCGCACCATTTCCGTCATGAGCAGTGATTGTGATAGGCGACAATGCGCCCACAGTATCTAATCTGATCGGTGGATCCCAGATCCCATAGCCCTCTGGCGTTTTGAAAGTTTGCGCTAGCGTCACCGAATGGGTAAATAAGACGTCCAAATTGGTTCCAGTGCTGTGACCTGTTTGGGGAGCGCAACCTTCAGGTGGTGATCATTTTCAATGATTTCATTCCAGTCTCCCGTCATATCTACTGTGCTGCGCAGAGATGGGCGGCTCGTATGGGCAAAGGACCTTCCAAATCTGCAAGGTTGAAAGGTCTTGGAATGGGTGGCATAGTCATTGTGGATTGTCTGTATTGATGCGTCACTCAGATAGAGCTCCGTGGCAACTGTGCATGTGCTCGATCTGTAAGCGACTTCCCTGTGGAGATCCGTGGTACGCAGTGTGAGGATATGGTTTGCTATTGTTTTCCAGGTTGAAAGCAACTACCAGAAGCTGATATCTATCATTGCTTTGTTAGCGCCGGGTCATTTTGACAGTTGCACAGTGCTATCTATAATGTTTTGAAAGCAAGATAGACGTGATTGCCTTAGAATGTCCATTTACTCCTAGGATTTTCCACAAACATCGTCGATTCCGGCTTGCCAACTTTCATCTATGATTAGTCTAGTCTTCGAATTGAAAATATAGTAGCTTACAATCTACACAAGACTAAAAGATAATGTTGTCCAAAACTGCGGTTCTGCGGACCGCACGATCAGGTGCCGGAGCCAAAATAGTATCGCCACATCCATCGTTCGCGCACACATCTCGCAACATATCGGAAGCGGCAGGGAAATAGACGAGAACAGACTGGTCTGTCTCGATGTTACGCGTCGATCTTTCTTCCCGATCGTTGGAGCTGGCAACAATGTGTTTACGCCTCGGGCATCCTTGATGCTGAAGGCTTCTTCCCGCTGAGAAATCGTCAAGGCATCCACGAACGAGGCACCGGTCTCCGCCCAACACTGGTCCGGAGAACGGGCCAGCATCCATCGAGAAAATAATGTTCCAAGAACTTCTGGCTTTCATCGTCATGAGGTAGATTGTAAGGTGTGATCCCGCGCCAAGCCAAGAAGAGTTCGAAATCGATGTGAGTTGCATTCAATTTGACGTTGTAAAGGCAAACTCCTCGCCCCACCACTGCAAGGTGTGCCTTTGCCTGCCGCTGAAAAATCGATGTGTTCGAGCGTTCAATTGGCGAAATGGTCTTTGAATAATCTCCATTGTTGTGAGCAATCACTGCTTCAAATGTAGCAGGTCGGGCGGGAAAGGGTTTCGTGTCTTATAATTGTATCTTTGTTTGATGCTAATCAATCAAGGTCAGCAATTTCACCCCTATCCGAGATAATAGCACCGACCTTGAGCTACTTGTACCGAACACGACGGCAGTAAAATGGGTATAGGCCAAAAAGAACAAAAAGTCTTTGACATTTCGTTATATCAAGATGAAAAAGTGGAATGACTCGGACTTGAACAGTAGTCGTCGCGGACTGACCGGCTTAATATCATTCATGGCTCGTTTATTTCTTGATGATCCAATCCTTCAAGCCAGTTTTTCTATGCGTAATCAGGTCTGTGTGAGCTTCCTTCTGATATTAGATTAGAGACCAGTTTCTCTGCCAAAATAGATTACCAATGCTTTACAGTAACCAGCAAATCGCCCAGAAGCCTGAGAATCCTTTCCACCCTCTTCTTCTTCAATCCTTCTCGGGCAGGAATTTCCTCGAGAGCATGTCTTCCATCAAAATACTTTAATAAAAGAGGCCAATGTTCTTTGAGCTCCGCATCTGTGAAACCAGCACCAATGTGCTCGATATAGCGACTTATGAGCGAGTTCGCTTTTTGGGGCGAGTGGATGAGTGAAGAATCATAATCTGCAGGATCGGTGGACATCATTTCTGCTTGTTCACCATTGCGAAAATCGTTGAAAGAAGCGAGAAGGATTTGGCTGCTGCTGGTGGACAGTTCATCACTGCTTGGTGAGGCTGATTGGTTGATGTGAAGTGGCGACGCGCGATGAAATGCCCTGCTCTCTGGACGTTGTAGAGGCGAAAGAGAGGCTATGGTACTAGGAACAGCCGTGCGAATACTAGTAGCACTTCCGGCATCGGATGGAGGCCTTGCTAATCCCGAAAAGTATGGCGACAGACCTCCGTTCCAGTAAGAGGTAACTACCCGAGCTTCTGGCGAGCGCAAGAAGACTTGACGTGACGTGCTTCGTGTATGTGTACCGCCTTCGCTGAGCGTCTCGACGCTTTCGCCATGGCTGACTTTTGGCTCTGCTGCCTCTCCATTCATTTTATCCGCGACTGCGGCCTTGACTTCTGGCTTGACCTTTATCCAGCCAAAAGTCCTGAGTTGAGTCACCCATCCACCTCGCATGAGCCATGCGAGAATCTCCATGTATTTCTCTTTATGGTCAGGACTTGGCATCCAGTGGTTATAAGGCTTTGGAGATTGGGAAAGAGTATTTAGTATCTTTGGTAAAGATGGCAATGGCGAGGGGAAAAGTTTCTCGAAAGCAGGTATGGCTTTACCAAGAGCAGCCATGTTCGCGTTGGGCGATACCACGTAAGTATCTCTTCCTCTCAAAGGGTGAATAGCTCGAGCACGACGCCAGGTTATAAGATGACGAGCGACGAGCTGAACATCATTCAGATTGACAGCATGTGAGTGCATTTGCGACAGCTTTAGAAGAGATTTCGTAGGTGTGAGATGTCGTATGATGAACGCAAGTAGTTCGGAGGCTCTATCGCCCTCACCCTCGACTTCTCTCAACAGACTATCGTCGTCCTCCAGCAGTAGTAATGCAGAGTGGGGACTCATGTCGGTTTCAGCGTCATCGTCGTCGGTTACCGTTGCAGTCGTTAGCCAAAGTCCTGGCATCTGAGGCTCTGTCGCGGACGGGATGACTTGAGTCGACACAGCCTGCATGATCTGGAATGATGGCTCAGCCCCGGCACCCAAGTTGATATGCGCAATTTGGTTGGTCGAGATTCTATCATAAACTTCAGCAAGCGCAGTTGCCAAAACCGATGTGGCCATTATCTTCTGCCAAAGAGAAGAGATTGGAGCTCGTGACTCCTTGCCCTTTTCTTTGAGCGTCTGTATGAGAAGAGCTTCTTTAGACACAAAATTGGTGTCCGCTTGTCTTTCTTTGAGACGCAAGGCCAGCTTTCTGGCTACAAAATTGTACATCTCGTCCACCCGAAGATGATGTTCCAGCTGTGGTGGGTTCAGTACAAAAACTACATTGAACATGGTCATATCTCCATCGGTTCCAGCAGACGATGTACTTTTCGTTTCTGAGCCGACATCAGAGGCGGCTCCCGACATTATCGCGTGGCCATAGCCCGATTCAAATCCTGGTACCTCGTGAAGGTCTACAGTCGAGGCTGTCCGGGAGAAGTTGATGGATTGTTCATGTTGCTCAGGACCATTTACTTCAGCATCTGGTTCATCTTCGTCCACAACTTCAAGGTCTCGCTTCTTTTGACGTCTTCTTCTCTTTACCCATCGGCCATCCTCGCGCTTGAATATCGGTGCTCCTACAAAGACGAGACGATCAAGGCTGACCTCAAATTTGCGCCTGTTGAAGATACGGCCAGGAGTTAGAAGCGTGCTTAATGAATCTGCCGGAAATCCCAGAATGTGCTCCCAATCGCTTCGTGAATGCTCTTTCGATTTGCCATCAACCGTGTCGTCGTGACTTCCACCGTCTCCATGGCTCACAACATCGTCTTCCAAAACACGTTCATCGAGCTCTTCTCTTGCTCCACCCGGAGCAGACCTTGCCTTGGAGCTTCTTAAAGAACCGCCCGCTTCGTGCTTGCCACTGCCTCGAGTTGCGCTGGTCTTGTTGCTGCCTTTGCTCCCCGCCTTGCTACTTCTGCTGCCCTCATCGTCGTCAGAACGTGCTCCCAGATCGGACCCCGAGCTCCAGTCGGAGTCTACACTGTCGGAATCATCTGTACCGTACCAATTCGGGTCGCGCTTCTTGGACGATGGGGCGGACGAAGGCTTTGGAGGATAATGGAATACAAGACGTGTGCCAGCACGGTTTTTGGTGACCAGGAGGATGGCTACAAGACATGGATTTGGAGGTAGAGATGCAGATGGAGGTGCCATTCATCCGATAGGTGATGCGCCCGAGGACAAGCTGAATCTCTTCGTCGGATGACAAAGATGGATCGCATTCGCAACTCTCCATCCAAAAAAGGCGGGGAGGAGCTAGCAGTCGCAACTCGATCTTCGGGTCGTGAATCTGAGCAAATTTGGCTCTATCCACAGGACGACTACTCCTATTCTAATACGACCCGAATCTCCTTGTCAGCATCGCTCAGCATCGCTCAGCATCGCTCAGCATCACAGAACAGCTGATCACATCATGAATGGGACATCAAACCATAGCTCGCCTGAAGATCCATCCTCGAAGCGGAAACGTTCCGGTATGAACTTGAAATGCTTCCTTCCAACACCATCGCACTTTTTCCCTCGACACTCCAGCTAACATATCTCAATAGAGGATAGCAAAGAACCTCAGCAACGGGCCAAGAGGAAACGCTACATCTCAATCGCCTGCAATGAATGCAAGAGACGGAAAATAAAGTGCAATGGACAGACACCATGCCAAAGATGTGGCAACCTCTCTTTGGAGTGTCTGTATGCGCCCAATTGTTGCGGCAACAGCTTCAAGGACTCGGACGAATTCAAGCAGATGATGGGACAGATATCCTCCCTCCAGCAATCTGTGGACTCCCTCTACTCGAATCTAAACTCGCTGAGAAGCCAGGTCGACAATGGCGGCATAGCCCTCGATGCATCGCCGTACGGTCAATCTCCCTATCCGCCATTGCCTGATCCCTCGACCGCAGGACTGATGATGCCGAGTCGTTCTACACCTGCGCCAAAGCATCCGAAATTCCGCGGTCCTACAAGCGCTCTCTTTAATCTAGGAGTTGCTCGGTCGAGTCTGGTACACATGGGTCTCGCAGGCGACGAAGGTGGAGAGGATGGACTGATGACACACGATGGAACGCCCTCCGGAAGTCCTCCACCGAACCAACGGCTTGTTTTGCATGCAAGTAAAGATGCGATATGGTTCCTGAATAAAGATGAAGCCATACGGCTTATATATGTCTGGCAAGATGAGATGGGAACAATGTATCCAATCGTGGATATAGAAGGTCTGGTCAGACATACAGGCATGCTCTTCACATTCATGGAAGCTGCGCGAAGGTCCAGATTGATGGAAGGCAGTATGCCGGGCGCTGATGCCATATACGACGACCAAACTAATCTACTCAAAGTAATTGTAGCTATTGCTCTGACTCTTGAAGGCAGCGGAAAAAGTGAGTTGGGTAAGAAGATGTGGGAAAGTGTGCGTGGCTCTGTTGAAGCTCAACTTTTCGATGCACCAGATCTGAAAGGGCTTCAGATGCTCGCTCTTGCAGTAGGTCAACGCCGTAAGGAAATTCCAAATGTATCGCTAACCACGAGGCAGGCTATGTACCACTTCCATTGTGATGATGAATCGCTTGCGTGGCGATTGATCGGACAGGGCGCCAGGCTCGCTGTCGAAATTGGACTTCACAGACATGAAACGTATGCAAACAACTTCACGACAGACGAAGAACGTCAATTCGCTACCGTACTATTCTGGTCTCTTTATGTCCTGGACAGACGGTGGAGCTTCGGAACTGGAATGCCATTTGCTTTGCAAGACGCCGATATCGATGCTTTGCTTCCCAAAACCGTACGTACCATTGTGTAGCTATGTGGGTAAATGACTGACGTTTTCTCTCCAGGACGACACTACTCCTTATCTAACTGCCATGGTCGCATACAGTGCGATTGGGTCAAAAGTCTGGCAACGGGTTGCGAATGCCGATGCTAACCGATCAGCCCTCAGCGGTGAAGAAATGGGCTACCTGGACTATCAAGTCTTGCAATGGAATCGCTCCCTTCCAGAGTCGCTAAGCTACATTCGACCGGATTCCCTTGAGAGCGAGGAGAAGCGCAGTCGGAGTGACACCCGGTTGAGGATCAACATGTACTGTCGTTCTAACCAGATGCGGATCCTGATCTATCGACCCGTCCTCCATTCAGCCACGAGTATTGCAGAGAATCTGACTCAAGCTCATACCGTTGTCGATGTTGCAAAAGAAACTATCCGAATCCTCACCCAAATGAACCAAAGTACGGATCTATATCGAACACAACAGGTCATGTTCAACTATTTCCTGATCTCAGCATTGGCGGTTCTTTTTCTTGCCGTGTCACATGCACCCTCACAATTCAGCAATCGATGTCGAGACGAGTTCTATATGGCGCTCGATATCGTGCGCGGAATGACAGCTCACTCATACGTTTCAAAACGTCTTTGGAGGACCATTAAAATGCTCAAGGAGGTTGGTCCAAAGCTCGGACTAAATGTGCGTAATCCCATGGTTGATAACACTGAAGCAGCTGTCGCAATGGTCGGACTAGCTGGCAATCCAGTGGACGAAATGGCGCTGTTCGGAAATGGAAGCAGCACCATGAGAATAAATGACAGTCCGAATGGTATGGCGAATGATCTCACAAGTCTGTTCGAGGCGGCTGGAGGATACTCAGCTATCATGCCGAATACGTCCAACAGTTTCGGGGTGTCGTCTAGCGATGCCATGGCAAACAATGGCGAGGGAAATTTTGGGCAGCAGGATGAGCTCTCGAGGATTCTGCGAGACTTGTTCTGATATGTTTGTCCTATTCTACTTGTTTCGACGGTGATTACCGTTCAGTATCTATCAGAATAACGCGATCAATCAGTCGTACGGATGGACCAAACACGTGACGTTGATGCTTGATGCTTGATGCGGGACGGACGAAGAAGTGACGAAGAGATGCAACACATACTTGTATCATACAACACAACACGCGAGACTTGCCCAGACGTTGTCCCCAGCCAACGTCCCATCCCATCCCATCCCCATCCCGAGCTTTAAATACGACTCTGATTTTTGCTGCGCTCCGAGAAGCTTGGCCCCACACGGTCACAACAATTGAGGGATAACAGAGATCAATTGACAAGCAAAAATGCCCTACTTGTAACTGCACCTCGCACCTCGCACTCCAGCACTCACCAGCCTCCATCGCTCTCCATCGCTCTCCCTCACACTCCCTAAAGTCGGAGCCTCAATCTCTCCAACCACCCACGCGAAACCTCGACCCGTTGCTGCCCCACGTACACTGGCGACGAAGGTCGCGGAAACTGTCCCGCCAGACACAAGCACGATTCCAAACATTCCAGCCTGAACTCACAGAAGAGCCTAGGAACTCGACATCTACCGGGCCTCTTCCACGTCCTCGCAAACGCCAGAGATTAAGCTCGAATACCAAGTGCCTACGTCGCATCATGTCTTCCTCATCACAGGTCGCAGAGTCTTGGATATCATCTTTTTGCGGCCTCCTCGGACACGAATACTTTGCTGAGGTCTCGGAAGACTTCATAGAGGATGACTTCAATCTCACCGGCCTCCAATCGCAGGTTGCCATGTACAAAGAGGCTCTAGAACTCATACTCGACGTTGAACCAGAGGACGAAGACGACGAGGAGGAAGACGAGGAGGAGGAGGAAGACGAGGATGAGATGCTGGGTGTTGAGAGGCCGCTCGGCTACCGTAGAGCTGGAGATCGGAGACACCTGAGGTTGCCTAGTGACGTGAGTGTCATAGAAAGCAGCGCCGAGTTGCTGTACGGCCTCATACATCAAAGATACATCACAAGCCGACCGGGAATTCAACAGATGCTGGAAAAGTACGAGCTTATGCACTTTGGACATTGCCCGCGGGTACACTGCAACAGCGCAAAGGTGCTACCAGTTGGCTGTAGCGACACGCCTGGTCAGGACACGGTAAAGCTATTCTGCCCCAGCTGTCTGGACATTTATACACCACCCAACAGCCGATTTCAGACAGTCGATGGCGCATTTTTTGGCACCACGTTTGGTTGCCTTTTCTTCATGACATTCCCAGACCTTGAGATTGGCACACCTCGTCCATCCACGGCAGGAGATTTATCTGTAACGTCACGATCATCGAACTCGACATTACTGACGCCTACATCTACCAAAGCCCTCACATCGCAACCACTTAGCATCAACGGTATCGCAACCTCAAATCTCGCACCGGGTCTAGGCGACGGCAGTATATACGAACCAAAAATATATGGCTTCAGAGTTAGTGGACGAGCAAAGAGTGGACCAAGAATGAAATGGTTACGGGAAAAGCCCGAAGATATCAACGAGCTTGATGAAGCAACGCTGTATGAGCAGCAACGAACAGGAGGCAGGGCAGATGACATCGAAGGCAAGGCTGAAGCTGACCTGAAACCAGTTATTGCCACTTCATCAAGAAAACCCGGGAGAAAGATTGCAGCGAGCAAGCGAAGAGTTGCCAATGGCGGAAGCCCGATGGACATGGATGGTGTCGGCAATGGAGGGTGATCACAGAACATGTTCTATAACTTCGGCAAGAGGCGCGTCAGGTCAACAAAGAAAATGACGAATAATGATGTATGGGATAGTTCAACGCGGGACGGAAGAGAGCGATTACGGTAGAGCCGGCTTTCTTGGGTCCGGAGACCGAACTGGCATTTGAATCATTTTTGGGTGGTTGGGGCGTATAGCGGTCATTCGAGTCATTCGGACACGGGATGGATGTGTTGATATTCTTGTTCTTGTCCATTAGCATCAACTCGAGGATTTTACATAGCTAAAAGCACTCCTCTGAGTCTTGTCTCTATTTTTCGGATTGTTGCAACGGTAAAGCAATCACCACATTTCTAGGTTTGGTTTCTCACCACTTGTTGGTGTTCGTCGATGAAAAAGCAAGCAAGAGCCGAGACACGCAAGACTGTAAGTGAGCGTCTCAGTTAATTCATACCCTTTAAGCTAATACTTCCATGTATATTTAGACTATCACCTTCGACCACTTCCTTCTTCACGATAGGCTTTGAATATATAGTATGAGAGAATATAGTAGAGCTGTGTATTATTGCGGTATATTGGAATTACCTTCCAGTTTTCCACCCTGAACAACAACTTAATACCCAATTAATGCTTCGAACATAAGTCATGGCGATAGGTTCCTGTCAAACTATTTCTTTCAACTTGATGACAATGTCCATATTTATCTGGCCTCCAAGAACTTTCCGATCCAACGGTCGATTGATGCTCTGATATAAACAGTACACAATTACTACTCAGTGTGCGTCCTAACTTAAGACAAAGAATCTCCCGCAAGTCTCTTCCTTCGTGGCACTATTAATTTAACACACCGGATTAACAAGTATTCGAAACGTCGCTCCAAATCTCGAAAGGAGATATAGCTTGTCCGTCAAGCCATCCATGGAATCCTTTAACGTGACGGGAGCTTCCTCTAGCCCATTGGCTAATTAGAGCCCCCTCGTTCCTCATCTCCGTCTGCACCCAACTGGGATGGATCGGGAGGACCGTGAGTTTCGGGTATTCAAGATGAATCTTCCTCATGATGTTGTTGAGGCGGCTTTGCTGGGGCTATGGGATACACCCTCGAGTGTGGTATTTCTCGATACCGCATATACTACCTATAGTAGTAGAAATGGACACGAATGTTGGCTCCTTTGGTTTTTCTCGAGAAGAGGATTCGTGCCTGGAAAAGGGCAATGGTGCCAGGGTGTCGATATCGAAATGGTCCTGGAAAGCACGAGTGGTGTCGAGACGGTGGGAGCACAGTGATTTGCTATTTCGACGGGGGCGATGATGGTGTTGATGTGGGTTATCCCATGTGTTGATGAGAGGTCTCCGATCGCAATTTGTGCATCATTTTCGATGGCAGCATCGAGGTTCACGACGATGATTTTGCTGTTCTTGACTATTGGAGGGTTGAGAGGGCTTTGGATGGACTACTGGTGAGGTTCCGGGTTGTTGCAATCACGACGGTGTTTGGGCGGGAGAGGTAGGCTTGAACGAGGCCGTTAACCTGTTCCGCGGTTTGCACCGGTGATAAGCTATATTTTTGGAGTCGAGGCGAGGAATTGAAATGACCTTACGCGTTGGGCGTGAGGATTTGTAGATGGATAGGTATGAAGGATCGAAGATAGTGCTGTTAGGATTGAAGGAATTCGATTGTGATCTGAGCTTGTTCTTTTGATCTTGCTGAATCTGCGTTCGTGTTCCTGAATTGAAGAAGTTGTAAGTATTAAGGCGTGGTTATTCTTCCGGTCTCACGATTCTGTCATCTTTATAACTGAGCATCTTCATATCTTTGGACCGATTGAAAAGCAATTGCCTGATTACTAGGTTGACACTGATTTATAATTACCTCTTCTATTTTAGTCACGACCATGGTCAACTCTGTCTTGTTCCCGCATCGTGGTCAGCCTTGTTCCAGTTCGATGCAAGATATTACTGCATTAGGTGCTCGCCACAGGGGTTGGAAAAGACACTAGCCCTTTCAAACCTGTGATCAGTAACCTAGTGCCTACATCAAGTGTACCTGTAAAGCTTATTAATGGAGAGATGTCATACTTTTATTACACAAAAGCCACAAAAGGCTCGTCATTATCCAAAGCGAGTGACTTGCTAAGAACATTGGATCAACAACGCACTTCGAGATTAACCGTCGTCAAAACTCGCCGAATGCAAATCAGATTTGGTAACAGGTGGCATAGAACATCGGGCCACAGCTTCAGAAAATGATTTAATACCTTGCCAGCGGAGAAGTAACATAATTCAGGAGTTTGAGTATCCTTGGAGGCGCCTTGGCCGTCTAGGTATTCGCCTTGTTTCGTCTGAGTCTTTGCTTTATAGAGACCATGGCAATGTTTATATTAAGCGCTATGGATCATCGCGAGTGTTGGTGTCAGGACGTACAGATCTGGAATGGTGTATCTGTGGAAGGCGATATATTAACAAAGATTACGCCCAAACGGTAAAAGAACGAGCGACCAAAGGAGTCGCCTAGGTTAGTCCACTGTTGCAGCTCGTCTCCCCATCCTGTAGAGTCGAATGTCTTGGTCGGTACAAGGTGTATTAAGGCAAACCAAAAGAAGACGAGCGATGCCTTTATATGAGTGACATTAGCTTTAGTAAATATTGTACTTATAACCGAGCAACCTCTTCACCGATCGGCTTCTGCAAAAAGCTACCGAAGTATTGGTTAAGAGCATCAACAGTCCCACTTCCCTCCTCGAGCTTAACAACACATCCAACATACCCATCCGGCCTCACAACAACCACACCGCCCTTCTCTTCACTCAATCCCATCTTAGTATGCGCAGCAGCCTTAGCCTCGGGAACCCTCCAATCAGTCACATCGTCAGCATACACATTATCCTTGTACCTCGCCAATGTGGTTGGCAGCAGATTTAGAATATTCACCTTTGCTCTTGGAGAATTATAGATGGTTGCAAACGTGTAGAAGAGCGAATGAGGATTATGTCTTTCGTGGTATGAGACGGAATCGATGTCCGAGCGAAGGTATGACGAGAAGAACGATCCCTTCTTGACAATGTTCTTTTCGAAATCGTGGATTGCCTTTTTCGTCTTTGATGGAATACCGGCAAAGAGGTAAATTCTGTACGATCCGTTCAGGGGGATTTCTTGCTCGAGATGCACGGCGTTGGCGTCGACAACGCGGGTTACGGTGGCTGGGATGAGGATTCGTCCGGTACGCAGTTTCGTGCCTTTGCCGGTGGCGAGGAATGCTGGATGCTGTGACTGATGCGAGGAGCCCCAGTTGAATGTGTTTTCATTATAGGCTACTCCGTATCCACTCGTGAACTCGCAACTGGCCTTGAATGTCTTGATGAATTCATTCTCATCCACTTGGTTTCCAGTTTGTGCTGCGCCAGCTACCTCACCAGCCGACGGAAGACGAGTGGAGAAAAGTTTGGCATACTTTGCGTCAAAGTCGAGCAGGTTCTCTGCAATCTTTCTCCGTTCTGACTCGTAGGTGTTCAGAGTGCTGCGCTTCGCGAATCCTGCCTCAACGCAGTGAATCTTCCAGGCCAGATTTACGGCGTCTAGGAAAGCTGTGTTCATTCCTTGTCCAGCCTTCGGGCTGTGGGTGTGGCATGCATCTCCACCAATGAAAACCCGCTCGTCAAGTGTGTATTTGTCCGCGAGACCTTGACCGATGGGGTATACCGAAAACCACTCAACGCGGTCAACTTGGAGCGAGTACGGGCTGAGAATCTTCTTTGCGTGATCGATGACTTCTTGTTCTGACTTGGTTGCCCGAGGGTTGAATTCTGGATCTGTGGAAGAGGCGATTTGAATGTATAGACGGACCATATTGTCTTCGCGAGGAATGACCATGATAGAGCCAGCATCAGAGTGAATCGTGCATTTCATCTGCCCATGTTAACTGAGAATCTCCAAGGACGTGACATGAATTACGAACCTTGATATCCGGGAAGTCTGTTCGAACCACAATATCCATGACACCCCAAACGTGTGCGATGGGATCTTTGTGTCGTATCGGGATCTTAAGCTGCTCTCTGACGAAGCTTCTTGCGCCCTCACCACCAAAGAGGTACTTCGCTCTCACCGTCTCTTTCTCGCCTCCGTCAACGTGTGTCAGATTGACCTCGACAGGATACTCTGGATCAACACCGTTGTTCTCAAAACCAGTAATTGACCACGGTCTCAACACCGATGTGCCATTCTTCTCCATATCAGCAAGAAAGACTCTCTCGATGTATCCCTGGTGCAGTAAGGTCGTGAATGGGTATCGTGCGTCGATGAATTTGGGACAACTTGGCCATGAGCCTGTTCGTGTAATGCCGTTTTTGCTTGGATCCCAGAAAGCTACTTCGTACACCTTTGCAGGCTGAAATGCCATGATGGCGCTCTTCAATCCCATATTCCGTAGGAGATCCAAAGATCTAGGTTGGATACCATCGGCTCGGCCGGTGACGGTGGGTTCGGCTCTATTGTCAATGTGCTTGACCTTGTATCCCCATCTGACTAGACAGGTTGATAGCATGAGCCCAACCGGCCCTGCGCCCACTACCACCACATCGTACTTCTCCGTAGAGGAAGTCATGGCGGTGGACCAAGCTTGAGAGAGGACTTGATACTGGAATGACGTAGTTTTTAATGCAGAGAGGAGAAAGAAGAATACGGGAGTGAGATGATGGGCATGAGACAAGGAGCGTGGAGTAGGTGATGATGAAGAACCAAAGCCACAGGCTTATATACAAAGAGTGAACAGGTCGACGAGAACAGTCCATTTTGCCAGAAATAGGTGAGATGAATGCCGATTCAAAACGGTTGTGATAATCGGGCAGAATTAGCTGGCTTACAATATGTAGCAAAGTCCCGTTAACAGAGCTTCGCGCTGCCGTGACGTTCATGGAGCTTCCCCGCCTGGCTCGGTTGACGTTTCTCCTGTCCGGAAGGAAAATTCGGGACCCACTAACCCGGTTTCAGGTGGAGCTTATTCCCGAGCGAACTACATGCCCTCTTGGTCGAGGTCGAGGTCTCAATCTGGCAGTGGTGAATGTGAAAGACGGAGCAATGGAGGTGGAATATCACATCACGTACATCTTGGAAAGACTAGATCCATACTTTCTTTCCCTGTGGAAATAGACTGCAGATTAAAAGGCAAATCATGACCTCCATTTCGACTCTCAGAAAAGCAGCATTCGTAGAAAGTGTTAGTGCACGTCTGTCGGTCAAATCTTCAGCTGTTATTCTTCCACTCTCTTTCATTCTGTCTAGCTATTCTAGGCTATTCTAGACCCCTTCTCACACTTTTTCTACGTGTAAGATAGCGAGGATACACCCAAGCGACGTTGAGCGCTCGAATGCAGGAGAAGGCGTCTATGCAACGACGCCACCGAGCCAAATCCCTTTATGTACTCCCAAAAATGTTGAAAACTTTTGACTAACTCGTAACGCCTTGCAGAATGCCGTTGAGGACATGTCTTGTGGTATCATCCCATTCGTAAACCCATGTTGAAAATCATGACAAAACATTATAACAAGTCTAGTAACGGTAGATCTCAGCCTTGTATGGACCTTCAATTGGCAATCCAAGGTATTCGGCCTGTACGTCCGAAAGCTTGGTAAGCTCGACATTGACGTGAGCGAGATGTAGGAAAGCGACTTGCTCGTCGAGGATCTTTGGGAGCGTGTAGACACCGACATCAAGCTTGCCGGTCTTTCCGAACTCGATGTATTTCTCGCCGAAAGCTTTGTCTTCCGCCTTGAACAACAAGATCTGCGCAAGAACCTGGTTGGTGAATGAGCAGGACATGACAAATGAAGAGTGACCGGTGGCACAGCCAAGGTTGACAAGACGGCCTTCAGCGAGAAGGATGACGTGACGGCCGGAAGGCATGAGGAAGCGGTCGACCTGGGGCTTAATGTTGGAAACGCTCTTTGCGTGGGCCTTCAACCAGGCGACGTCAATCTCAATGTCGAAATGTCCAATATTGCAGACGATAGCATCGTTGGGCATAGCCTGGAAGTGCTTGCCAGTGATGATGTCTCGGCATCCAGTTGTCGTGACGAAGATTTGACCGATGGAAGCAGCCTTGTCCATGGTGGTGACTTGGAATCCGGAAACAGCGGCTTGGAGAGCATTGATAGGATCGATCTCAGTGACAATGACACGGGCACCCATAGAGTGAAGAGCCTGAGCACATCCCTTTCCGACATCACCAAATCCGGCAACGACAGCGATCTTACCAGCAATCATTACATCGGTGGCACGCTTAATACCGTCGACAAGAGACTCTCTGCAGCCATACAAGTTATCGAACTTGGACTTGGTGACTGAGTCGTTGACGTTGATAGAGGGGCACAGAAGTTTCTTGTCCTTCAGCATCTTGTATAGGTGGTGAACACCAGTGGTGGTCTCCTCGGAGACACCAAAGCAGCCCTTGAGCATCTCTGGGTATTTGTTGTGGATGAGAGCAGTAAGATCTCCACCATCATCGAGGATAAGGTTGAGGCTCTTGCCGTCCTTGAAGGCGGTGAGCTGCTGCTCGAGGCACCATTCGTATTCCTCCTCGGTCTCGCCCTTCCAGGCAAAGCTGTTTCATATTAGCATGTGCTATTGGCTGTATACTTGACTTTGAGAACGTACACTGGAGTTCCACCAGCAGCAATGGCAGCAGCAGCGTGGTCCTGGGTAGAGAAGATGTTACAGCTGGTCCAGGTAACCTCGGCGCCCAAAGATGTCAAGGTCTCGATGAGGACAGCGGTTTGAATGGCTGGAATGGAATTAGTAAATGCAGCTCCATATCTCAAAGGCCATATTCACTCATGTGCAAGCAACCAGCGATACGGGCACCTGCCAATGGCTGGTCTGCGGCGTACTTCTCGCGGGTTGCCATGAGACCTGGCATCTCATTCTCAGCAAGCTCGATCTCTCGGCGACCGAAGGCAGCCAAGCTGAGGTCAGCGACCTTGAATTTCCCAGCTGGAGCACTCATTGTGGTAGTTGTGTGGTTGGGGTAAGATGTGAAGAAGGGAGATGTTGTTTGCGTTGAGAAGAGGAATGGGTGAAGGTGGAGGATCTTTTTCCTCCCACCACGGCACCAAAAGAAAAGCAAAACGCCCCTCTAGTCCCCCGCTTTCCCGTCCTCGCTACCCGCGTTCACCTGGTTTGGACTCGTTCAGGGCAGAGCAATCAAATAGTGCAAACGGTGATAGACTACACGCTGAATATCCCGATCAAGTCTTCGGGAGTTGCAAATCACATTTGCCTTAGAATCATGTGAATTGAAGCTTTCTTGGTAAGCGGCTGCCAGTGTTCGCATCTGGCGGATTCATCCCAGGCTTGAGGTAGCATCTCAATACAACTCATTCTCATCTCTTATCAATAATGAGTCTCTGGTGTCCTTAGAGCCCCAGCCCGTGAGAGATATCAGCTAGAATGTTTGAGTACGGTCGAATTGCTTTGTCGGTTGAAAGCGAGCAGAAGATCGCGAGCACTACAAAGAATAACTCCTTCAAAGAAACTTCAAAGAACCTACGTTGGAGATTTGGTCAGATATCTACAGTTTCTGCGAATTTCCATCTTGTCTCTGATGACCCTCAGTTTGGAAAATCCTGTCCCCAGCCCACAGGCCATAGGATATCCCCAAATTGGAATGCTTCCTCCCGCTCTACCGCGACTTGCAATTGTGTAACTACGTGCAAGTCAATCTCATAATATGACCGCCTCTCTCCATACAGACACAACATAATATCCGCGCCTTTCTCTGCCCATGACAAAGCCATCTTTCCTTCGCCCAAGACAGCGGAGATCAGAGCTGCCTCATAGTAGCTATAAATTCAGCAGTGGCTTTTTATCTAGATATTGGTTTGCTTACCTTTTTCTTAGGAACGATGACACGAGACCGAGGGAACGCATAAGTGCAGCTATTTGTTGGCACTTGAAGCGGTACGACTTCAAGAGCTGAGCATCTGTCGTCGCGTTGTATTGGACTGTCCTCATCTCGTGGTATAGGTTCCTCAATTTGACTCTTTTCTCCTCGATTTTATTTCCGTCAGCAGTATTTTCGCAAGCTGGACACGCACACTCGAATCCCCACCGCACCAAGCTGTCTTGTCGTTCTTTTCGAGTGAGGAACAACGAGATATAACTGGCGGTAAGCTCTTCACCGGCCTTCACATCTCGCACCAACCGGAAGTCGTAGATATGAGTCCGCGGATCGTGGCTCAAATGCACGTTCGGAGCGCAGCTGTGATTGAAACGAGAGCCTAGATCCACAACCCCGCCGGCCCAGGCATTTGCTGAATATATTCCCAAAACCTTCTGACCTTCTTCGAAAATGTTTGCTACTGGATAATTCGGGGGCAAATACGGATGCAGCTCAAGGTATGCCTCTGTTTCAGGTGAAGGTAGTTTGGCGAAAGCCGAAAGGAGGGAAGTGTCTGTGGTGCCGTCACTGCTGTTAAATGCGAACAGCGGTGTCTCTGAAAGAACGAGGGTTCCACGACGTGTATCTTCCTTTGCAAAGATACCTAATCCTTTACCATTGGCTTCCTTGACCTCGAAAAGGTGGCGACTGTCCTTTGCTTTGAGGCTTTGTTCTGGGGATTTGGCTAATACTTGATTAGCACGAAACTACAATAGCGAGCTTCACACGCACCCTCCGCCAGGCTGGCGGGATGATCACGAGCCATCCCCACTGTCGAAATTCTGGAAGTAAAGGCGGTGACATGTACAAGAAGAAATAGTCAGGCGGAAACTTCCGGACTCAGGGTCCAGGTGGGTCAAGACTAAGTTAAGTGACACCATTATCGATATCGACAAAGATTTACTCCATCTCAACACTCAGGTCACTTTCATTCATCGTGGGCAGAAACATGATGTTGAATTCTGCTGCCAGAGGAATCATGCAACACTGTCGGGAATCAGTCGAGGGAGACGGAGAAGAGGCTAATGATAAGGGACGCCGAAGGAAATGGGTTGCAGTATTTGGTGGAGTTGTTGCATGAGGATCGCTGGGGCATCAAGGAGGTTAATTCTCTACTAATGAGCAAATTCGAGTTGCACCCTTGGGGCGGAAGAAAGAATGGCCGATCACCTCACGGGTGTATATGTTGATGGAAGACGTCTCGGAGTATGGGTGTGATCTTTTGATGGCAATGATGAACGGTTGGGATACACGTGATAAGTAATTAAATAATCAGCAGCTCAAAGTTGGACGTTAGCGAGTATCTCGAATTATCGCGTATTCTTGTAAATCCATATGACATCCATTCCAACATCACAGGCAGATTTTTTCAAAGTAGCTGGCCTGACTCGATCTTGGTGAATTGGGACCTTCAATGCTCTCGGCAGAGCACTATGTAGAGATTGATACGAAGCTGGCAGATGATTGGCACACGGCATGTCACCTTGGGTCAGTGATAGGCTGTATCTCAGCCTCAGCCTCGTGAGGTTAGTCGACGCGGTCCATGACGATGATTCCTCGACTACCCTGTTCGATACACCCATCTTCTCGAGGTACCATCAACACCGAGTATTACCGAGCGCCAGTTCTGTTCTGAGACTTCTCACTCAGTATCAAACCATGAAACGGTGGTAACCGTCAAATCCCACCAAGCCGGTCATGTCCAATGGCGGTCACAAACAAACGACCGCTGCATCCAAAAAATGTAGGCAATATAGCTTCACACACCATACCACCATTGCTAACGAAATCGCAAAGCATTTCACTACCTCGCCGGTCTAGTCTCAGGCACTAGCTCCGCCGTCCTACTCCAACCGGCCGATCTCCTTAAAACGCGCATACAGCAGTCCTCACATCTCAAATCTTCACATCCTCTACTTAACACCCTCCGCGAGATCGCCGCATCCGGATCTCCAGTACAGCAACTATGGCGCGGTACAGTGCCCTCAATGATCCGGACAGGCGCTGGCTCGGCTCTCTACTTTGGTGGACTCAATGCACTTAGGTCAGGTCTCGCAACCGCTGGGATTGGCACAATTCCAGGCTCAGTAGGAACAGCAGGAGCACGAGAAGGAAACTCCTCTTCTTTGCCCAAGCTGACCAGTACTACAAACCTGCTCACGGGTGCGCTGGCAAGAGCGGCAGCTGGATTTGCTATGATGCCCATCACAGTCATAAAAGTACGGTATGAGTCTTCACTCTACTCTTACAAATCGATATATGCTGCTTCAGCGGACATAATACGGAAAGAAGGATTCAAAGGGTTCTTTGCTGGCATTGGCGCCACCGCCGTTCGAGACGCGCCTTACGCTGGACTTTACGTCTTGTTCTACGAGGAAAGCAAGAGGAGGCTGGGCGCATTGAGCGAGGTCACGGCCACACCTGGAATTTCCGCTGGGATTAACTTCACATCCGGAGTTCTGGCAGCAGGATTGGCCACAGCAGTCACCAACCCTTTCGACGCCATCAAGACGAGAATACAAGTCATGCCACAAAAATATGGCAACATGGTTCAAGCGGCCAAGCTGATGATTGCGGAAGCTGGAACGAGAAGTTTGTTCGACGGCCTAGCGTTGAGAATGGGTCGGAAGGCAATGAGCTCAGCGTTAGCTTGGACATTATACGAGGAGTTGATCCGAAGAGCTGAGATACGGTGGTTGAGCGAGGAGTTGATTTGAGAAGAACAGCTGGGATACGCTAAGATGTACCATTACTCGAGATCTAACGAGGCGTTCTGGACACGAAGGAATATACCACTCAAACCCTGTATATATAGGAGAGGGCAAAACTATACCACATAAAGCTTCACTGCACGTTATGATTTACTTTTGGTTTACATAGCTAAGTGAAGAGCACCAATTTCTAGACATTATGAGTGAAGAATGGCCGACTAACAAATTTTGTGCGGCTTACACCTACACCGTAGCTTCGTCAAGTCTCTTCGATTGAACTATGATTTCGATCAGAAATCAATTACAACATTCCACCGCCCAATACACTACGTTTTCAACGGCCGAAGAGCCTACGCCACCAACCTCTCTTCCCTGTTGCAGGATTCTGGACTTGATGTCCTTCCTCGATCTGCGGTGTACTCCGTTTTCTCTTGGTAAAAGTTCCTAAGTATCACCCCTTGCTTCAACGACTTTGACTTTTCCAACTCGCTTCCGAGATGCTCCTTCCGGAGTAAGCCCCACAATTGGATTATATCCTCCTTGATTCGCAACCAGCAGCTTATTCGTAACTCCATCTCGATAGCAGCAGGAAGAATGTGTATGCCCGAACGCCCAACACTTGACCGCCGGGCTGGCCCAACAATGTCCTCTCGAAAGATCTGTGACGAAACAGGAGATCTTGTCACTGACTTCGTATCTCGGATTATTGGCGCGCTTATCAAACGTCGGGCTGTGATGAGTCAATATCAAAATTTGTCGGTTTGGCTCTGTTGCGCCGATTTTCTCGACTTCGGCGTTCAGCCATTCGAGGTCTTGAATGTGCTCTCCTAGATGTTTCGACGCATCCAAATTCTTGATACCGCGCTCGGGGTGACAATCTGTCAATATTCCGTTCGCAGCAGATAAATAGTCATCTGAGATGCGACTCCAAAGCGTACACCCTAAAACGGTGACTGTGGGACTAATATCATGCCTCCCAGGATCCAGAATAATGAGGCGATTCCCATACTCCCATTTTATCTTTTCGACAAAATCTTGCATTCTTCTCCGAGCTATGTCTATGGTTGACTGGTAGTATTCGTGGTTGCCGTAAATATACAAGATGGTGGGGTTTGGTGTTTGCTTGAGGAGGCTTTCGAGGAATGCGAAGAGACCGTCGTCTTTGATTAGTCCGATGTCGCCTAGTAGGCATAAATAACTCGCGCGCAGGTCTAGTTTGAATGTTTGGTAGGAGGGCTGAGTGAATGGAGTTTCTGGGTGGATGTCGTATATGATTTGGAATTCGGGATTAAATTGGAACGCCAAATTGAGGAGGTACTGAGAATGAGAATTCAGTCGAGTATGGTTATATGTGGCTGCGAGGTAGCTACAAAGAAGCAGGGCGAGCTTTTTATACACAACCTTAGTTTGTCATGTGGTTTGGTCTAACCAGGACTTCAGCAGTATGCGGCGAAAGATGTCCAGAGTCGAAGGCGATGTAAAGGATAGGCCGTGTCAGCGGAAGGGACGACCTGTCAATGTCCGGCGGATGTTGCCATAACAGTAACTGTGGAGAGGAACGGTTAGAGAAGTCATGTGTCTCGCTGGAGATGGTACTAGTAAGTGCATCTGGATATGATGGTGGCGTATGGTTGTCTGTAGTGACTGGTGAATGAAACGGACAGGCGAGTGGAGTACGAGAAGATGAGGGAGTAGCAGGATGAATAATAGTGGAATATTTAGTAGCTATATAGGATTATGAAAAGAGAGCTAACCTGGCTCAGATCAAGCCGTGCGCTCGCTTGCCGGTCCCGCAAGTGCTTTTGCCAGAATAGAATAGACGCCATTGGCATTCTACTTTTGGGGCGTTGGCATCCTTGAAGCTGCAGCCAACAGTAGAGTACACACTGCCTTTCACCCACACTTCTCCCCTCTCCCTCAACTGCTTCGCCGCCAATACCTCCACACACTCTCTATCCAACCCTCCCTCTCCGACAGCTCTGGCTGTATTCTCATCACTCCCTCGGTCCTGCTTTTTGTTATCCCAGAGCTTTTGTTAGCAGCTTCCATTGCCGTTGAGCGCCTGTTCTGGCCAGGCACAACGTCACAATCTCTCCTTCCCAGCGAGATTTCGACCACAACTACCATTACCATTGCAGCTCCTCCGATCCTTCCACCATCGCCCACCCACCTAAAACGACTGCTCGAGCATCGGCATCCCCACGTCCCTTCCCATTCAGTCACTTCGAGTTCCCGCTGTTACAGTCTCCCGTCCTTCGCAGCTCGAAAGCTCCTATCAACCACAACACACACCCGCACAGCATCATACAGACTCCGTTACTCAGTTCAGCTTACCGCTTTCATTGAGATCCATCATACCAAGCTTCAAATACCATTTACAATAGGCGCCAGCTTACCTTTTCCCACATTTGCACAACATTCAGCCAAGTAAAACCATGGATCAGCAAGGACAGACCGGCGGAGGGCCAAGTCCAGGTATGGGACCAGCGGGCCGCAGATTGCACATTGCCCATAGACGCAGTCCATCGGAATTGACCCCATTGATGAGTACGTTGTCCCTTTCCGACAAATCCGTTTGTTATGCATGTACACAGATTATTGCTGACGACGCCAAAGTGGAGCAACTGGCTCTCGCACAGCAGATCGAGCTTCTTCAGCAGCAGCAACAACAGATAGCAGCTACCCATCAGCAATATGTGAACATGGGCATGCTCCCTCAGCAACAGCAGCAGATGGCCAATTTCCAAATGCAAGGTAATCTTTCGCCTCACGCAAACTCGTATGCGTTTGGGCAGCAACAGCATTTAGGTGTCCCATTGAACGCCCCTACGCAACCTTCTGCTCATCGTCGAAATCAGTCGGCTCTGCCGCAGATGGGCTCCATGGGCCCACCTCCCGCGCCCACACAAGGTACGTCTAGTTTGCATTTCTCTCCGCGTTCTCTGACTCAAACTCTTCAAGGTCGCGAGAATGTTAATCCTCGTGGTCGAGGTGCAGGCGCAGCAGGAGGCGGTCACGCTCGACGTCATTCACTCGCCTTGCCAGAAGCCAAGAAAGCTGCCGAATTGGCTGAGCAGAAACGCAAATCCTCGGCTTTCCAATTTCCGGCCCCTGGTTCTGCAGGTGCAGAGACAGGTAATGCTAATGAGTCTCCTTCTCCTTCTACAGGCACGGCACAACCTGTGCCACAACAGCCACCGAACACTATGAGCAATGCCACCCGTGGCAGAGGTGCTTCAACCCATGGCCGTAGCCAGAGTATGGCCGTTGGCAACGGTCGAGGTCGTGGCGGAGGAAATTTCCAGTTCCCTCCTCCTCAGGCTACAAATGACGCTGGTGCACAAGGTCAATCTGACTTCGTCCGACGCGGAAGTCAGGGACATGGTCGCTCAAACTCGAGGAACTTCGAAGGCAACTGGAGACAACAGAACAATGCGCAGAACCAGAATCAAGAGCAGCAACAAGGGACAATGGGTAACTTCAGCATGGGCAACAATGCTGCGGCACCACCCTTTCAACCGGGTCATCGCACAAGAGGATCCGTCAATCAGTCTGTCGGCTCAATTGGCAACTTTCAATACCCTGGACAGCCACAGCAGATGCTTCAGCTTGGTCCACAGGGACAAGTCATCGTACCGCCACCAATGTTTGGCGCTCAGGGCCTGAACCCACTTCAATTCGCTCAATTGCAAGCATTGCAGCAACAGATGGGCGGCCAAGGCATGGTTGGCCTCCAAGGCAGCCAGCACGCTCCCCACATGTCCATGCATCAGCAACAGCAACAACAGCGGAAGACGCTCTTTACTCCTTATCTACCACAGTCTACTCTACCCGCTCTACTTGGCAACGGCCAGCTAGTGGCTGGTATTCTCAGAGTCAACAAGAAGAACCGAAGCGATGCTTACGTTACAACTAACGATCTTGATGCTGATATATTCATTTGCGGCAGCAAGGATAGAAATCGTGCCCTTGAAGGCGATCTCGTTGCCATCGAGTTGCTTGATGTTGATGAAGTGTGGGGTCAGAAGCGCGAGAAGGAAGAGAAGAAGAAGCGCAAGGACAACACCGATGGTACTCGTACGAGCAGCATCAACGATGCGACCACCCAAGCTGAGCCTGCTACGGAGGGTGGCATTCGCCGACGTGGCAGTCTTCGCCAGCGACCCACTCAGAAGAAGAATGACGATGTCGAGGTCGAAGGTCAGAGCTTGCTTCTCATGGAGGAGGAAGAGATCAACGATGAACAGAAGCCGCTCTACGCTGGACACGTTGTTGCGGTCATTGAGCGCATCGCCGGTCAGATGTTCTCCGGAACTTTGGGACTCCTTCGTCCCAGCAGCCAGGCTACCAAGGAGAAGCAAGAAGCTGAGCGCGCAGCTCGAGAAGGCAGCAACAGCAGACCACAGCAAGATCGCCAGCAGGACAAGCCAAAGATTGTGTGGTTTAAGCCAACCGATAAGCGTGTTCCCTTAATCGCCATCCCAACCGAACAGGCACCTCGCGATTTCGTCGAGCGCCACCAAGACTACGCAAACAAAATATTTGTCGCTTGTATCAAGCGATGGCCGATCACCTCCCTCCATCCTTTCGGAACTTTGGTTGAAGCTTTGGGAGAGATGGGTGACCTCAAGGTCGAGACCGATGCACTGTTGCGCGACAACAATTTTGGTCCCGATGACTTTTCTGAAGCCGTTTTGAAGAACGTCGGCTTTGAGGAGTGGTCTGTGGCTGGTGACGGCGAGGCTGCTCTTGAAACCCGACGCGATTTCCGCGCGGAGCAGACTTTCACAATCGATCCCAACGGCACCAAGGAGCTGGACGACGCGATTCATTTTAAGAAGCTTGATGATGGCATCGTTGAAGTCGGCATCCACGTCGCAGATGTCGCACACTTCATCAAGGCCAACTCTCTTGTTGATCGTGAAGCTAAGAAGCGCGGTACTGCAGTCTATTTGATGACCCGTGCTGTCAACATGCTTCCTCCCAAATTATCTCAGGAAGTGTGCTGTTTGAGTCCTGGTGAGGAACGCTACACCGTTAGTATCGTCTTCAAGGTCCATGCCCAGTCTGGTCAGGTTAAGGAGGATGATACATGGATTGGGCGCGGTGTAATCAAGAGCTCTGGCAAGCTATCCTACGATGATGTCGATGCCGTCCTCTCTGGCAGTGATTCTTCCCTGGATGCGGGTAGGGTCAATGACATCAAGTTGTTGAGCGTAAGTCGCAATTCTTTCCCATCAATCATTTGACTATCATTAACACTTCGACAGCACATCACGCAGAAATTCCGCCAACAGCGCCTGAAGGATGATGTTGAGAATGCTCCTCCACTTCGATTGCTATACCAGCTCGATGATGAGAATGTTCCAGTTGAAGAGAACATATTCGACTCGAGCTCCGCACATGAGCTCATTGAGGAGCTTAGCCACAAAGCCAACGCCTTTGTCGCACAAAGAATCGTGGAGGGCTTGCCAGAGAAAGCATTAGTTCGTCGTCACGCCGCCCCCAACATCCGTCGTCTCCAGACATTCAAGGAACGCATGACCCAGCTCGGCTACGAGATCAACACCGACACATCTGCTGAGCTCCAAAACAGCCTATTCAAGATCGAAGACAATAATGTACGCAAGGGCATGGAGACTCTTCTTATCAAGGCCATGCGACGTGCGCAATACAATGTCCACGTTCCTTCAAGAGATGCCTCACACTATGCATTGAATTTGCCAGTCTACACTCATTTCACCAACCCATCACGACGATATGCGGACATTGTCGTTCACAGGCAGCTCGAAGCTGTTCTCTCCAATGGAGCCATTGAGTTTACTGAAGATATCGAATCTCTTGGCAAGACCGCCGAGATGTGCAACACCAAGAAAGACTCCGCTCATGGCGCGCAAGAACAGAGTGTTCACATCGAGGCCTGCCGCAAGATGGACAAGATGGCCAAGGAACTAGGAGGCGACCTCATTAGTGAAGGTATTGTGCTCTGCGTCTACGAATCCGCCTTTGATGTCCTCATTCCAGAGTGGGGTTTCGAGAAGCGCGTCCACTGCGATCAATTGCCACTCAAAAAGGCTGAATTTGACAAGAACAAGCGTCTTCTCGAGCTCTTCTGGGAGAAAGGAGTCACCTCTTCCGCATATATCCCTGAGGACGAGCGATCGAAACCTGGACCAGGTCGTGGCAATGCTGCAGCTGTTGCACGGGAGGCAGAGGCTGCCAAACAGCGTGCTAAGGAAGCCGAAGAGACCAAGCGTCGCCAGATGGACACTGGGTCTATGAACACCGACGATGTCGATGCGCTTTTCGATGATGATGACGAGTCTGTTAATGATCTTGCTGAGATGACCTCCGGAGTCTCTCTGAATGCCGGTATCAAAGATAGACCCACACAGAGCATGCCACCATCGCCGACACGAAACAGCCCTGCTGGTCGTCAAGCTCCCCACCGTACCAGCTCTGATTCGAAGCTTGCCCAGAGCGCTGCCGATGCACCTGAGTCCAAGTTGACGGACAAGGAGAAGTATCTCGACATGTTCATTCTTCGCGAGCAAAACGGCGATTACATCCAGGAGGTTCGCGAGATGACGAGAGTGCCTATCATTTTGAAGACTGACCTCACTAAAAGCCCACCGTAAGTTCCACTCCTTCATACCACATGCGCAATATTGACCACTCTTTTAGGTGCCTCACAATCCGGTCTGTCAATCCTTTTGCATTGTGAACAACGAATTAGATGATCTGGCTTAGAGCGACTGTCGCTTGGAAGATAGCATTAGGTCGCTTCATGCTCGATCATGTCTGCGGTCGAATTTCCACGAACTAGTGGCAGCACCATGGGAGAGATTGTTGAAAAGTTTTTATTTCGTTCTGCGCGCACCCCATTGAGATATACCTACCATGTCACTCATTCTATATCACATTGGCGAGAATCAGGTTTGATGCATCCTTGTTCGATGATGCAGGGGGAACATAGGCAGGAGGAAGTGGGCGATGGGCCAAAGTGTTGATGGATATGCAGAAGTTTGACTTTGATGGATGAGCAGAAATGCAGCGTCAAACGATGTCGGCTCGGATGCAAACACGTTCGCATATCGTTAGTATCTAGCCATGTTTGGCATGGAGAGAGAGAAGGAGGCTCGATGCTCGGTCGTCTGTCCCCTAATATGTAGTTAGTTCGGTCACAGTTTTTCAGGGTGTGGCAATTTTAGATTTGTAGCATGCAATTCTCAGAAAGCAGATGATTCATCAACAGTTCAAATATTGCGCTTTTCAGATGATGACATCCGTTTCTCGCGGATTGAAACCGCCGTGACAGTTGAGTTGTGAGTATGATTTGTCGAGACTCTGGGTGAGATAAACAACATCGAAACCAAACTCGAATGGTCTGCTTCACTGGCCCGCGCTTACACTGCGTGCGCCCACTCTGGAGTCTGGAGCCTGGAGTCTGGCCTCCCTACGCGCTCCTGCAGTCGTGCCCTTCAAACAAAGGCTGAGGTTCTCCCGAGCATCCAGAGTTCAGACAGGACAAGTTGGAGAGAAGGTTAGTCGAACTCTGCCGCCGTCCTGTCATCAGACACAGTCTCAAGACATTCGCCCATCAACATCAACCTCAACATTCGCTTCATCACATATCCATCGTGAGTCGCGTACTCCGGATAAGCCTTACCCGCCCTATCATGTATTTCCTTTGTCTTCTCCTCTCCGGGGCATAACAGGCTCTGCAAATAGCATGGCGCGGCCTTGATCGAGCCCGTCGGATCAGCCTACGCCGGAAGGCACTCTCCCACCACAGCCGTTTCATAAATTCACCACCCTGTCTCACAACCCCAGTTCTCCGACCATCTCTCCTCCAACCTCAGTCGTAACATCACCATCTCCGCGAGCGCTTCTATGCAGCGCCCCGCTACATGGCCGGCCATATCGAGTCCCTCCACCATACCAGGGGCTCGGCATCTCACTTTCCCTAGCAGCTGTGACGGTTAGTGAATGGCCCGTCTCAGATGCTGCTATGGCTGCGCTTGGTCGATTATAAGGTCTGATACGTGCCCGTTCCTTCAGTTTCTCTCTCCATCACAGCTTGTTTCTTGAGTCCTTATTGCTGTTGATACCCTCACTTTCTTCTTCTCTTCCACTCTTTCAACTCTCTTCTACATTCCTTAGCTGGTACTAATCACAGTCCCTGGTTGGACCATTTTGCTTTCACTTCAATTGTTCTTCACACATATAATAGACAGAGTCAAGTATTCGGTCCTCATCAACCAACAACAAAATGCCTGGAATGTCTCAATTAATCAAGTTGGCCCTGGTCCTCGGATCAGTAGCAGTCAACGCTTCCCCAAAGTTCAATAATGCCCGTCCAAGGACATTCGAGATCCGCGCACCACAGGCGCCGGCTCCTGCTGCACCAGTTCCAGCTGCTGCACCAGCTCCTGCACCCCCAGCTGCACCCCCAGCGACCCCTCCAGCAGCTCCAGCTCCAGCAGCCCCAGCCCCCGCTCCCGCGGCGCCGGCCGGAAATCTCACTGATGTAGACATCTTGCAATTGTACGTAATTTATTTAATGGCGAAGAGAGCGCCAGCCTAACAGACTTCTAGCGCCCTGACTCTCGAGCACCTCGAATCAACGTTTTACACCCAAGGCTTCGCAAAGTTCCCTGATACGGATTTCGCTGCTCTCGGTGTCACCCCAGACCAAATCACAGCTCTCAAGGCCGTGGCCGCAACTGAAGCTACTCATGTTACTACTCTGCAGTCTGTTATCACCGCTGCAGGTACCCAGCCTGTTCAGCCATGCCAGTACAACTTTGGCTTCACCACTGCTCAGAATATGGTTGCCACAGCTCGTGTCCTAGAAGCTGTCGGTATCTCTGCTTACCTCGGAGCTGCTCCTCTCGTGCAAACAAAGCCAGTCCTCATGGCTGCTGCTTCCATTGTCACAGTTGAAGCGCGTCATCAGACCTTCATCCGTGCCGCCTCCAAGGCTGTCCCGGTACCAAATGCTTTCGACACTCCTCTCGGACCACGTGCCGTCTTCACCCTCGCAGCTCAATTCATTCAGTCCTGCCCCACAGGCAGCAACCTCAACATCCAAGCCTTCCCAGCCATTGCTCTTGCTGGTGGCGGAACCGGCATTGCCGCTGGTCAGAGCCTTGTCCTCGCTGACCCCAACTCACCTACTGGTGCCGGTTTCTGCGCATTCGTTAACCAGAGCATGTCCATGTTTGCGCCGCTTGCTGGTGGCTCTTGCAATGTTCCCCAGAATATGTCTGGAGAAGTTTACATGATGGTCACGAGGACTCAATCTATTGCTGATGCGGAAATCCTTGCTGGGTATGTTCTGCCACTCCTTGATTATTTTGGATAACTGCTAACCCTTTTCTCAGACCTTCCGTCATTTTGATGACCTAAGTGGTCTCTGAAGTTTTCGCGCAGTGTGGTTTTATTAGTCCTTGATCCATTAAATGAAAGAGAGAAAGATGTTGCAGTGCATGAAATAGGTGGATGTAGCACCCAGAGGCGAAAGGTGGTCGTCATTGTTCGTTGCTTGGTCCAACAGCATGACGTAAGCGATGAAAGAAAGATGAATTGGTTCCAATCCAGCGGGCGTTTTTTCCATTTCCATCCCGTAAGGCATTAATAACCGCCATGGTGAATGCAGATATTTTGTTTAGAGATAATACACTATCAACACAACAACCAAAGATAAAAATACGACTGCTGGATCTACTTCATCGTTGTGCCATAAAATATGCTGACTCTCGAATTTCTGTTTGAATGCATTTTCATTCCATTCTCAGTCCATGATTTCAAGCCATCCTTATCAAAAGCCACCACTCCACGTCTATCGAATCGACGGGCACAACTCTCAAAGCAATGATTGGAAGTTCGAAATTACAAATGTCCGATGGTTTGTTGGATATTTGGTGTGTGTATGATTAGAGGAGCTGTATTGGGTAGGATAGAGAATCAGTAAAGATGCTTTATAGCCTCATACAACTAGGAGATAAATGTACAATCCTAAATCCGGAATCCCAGATCATCTCAAACTTTGATCTTGGGGGAAGACAATTTTGAGTATATTGAAGACTTCCGCAAGTATGACCCACTCAACGTCATCCATCCAGGTAAGGTACAAAAGTAACGATCCTCTGTCAGAAAATACTCTAGCGTCATCGATCACAATACCTGCTTCACAACCCCCGTATCAGTATCCATCCAAAACCCCACGCACCCCTCAACCAACTCCCTCCTCAACCCCATCCGTCCCCTCAAAATCTCCAAATCAATCCTAACACCCTCCTCTCCTCTACCGACCTTCCACTCACACACTTCTTCCATCAACTCCAAGCTTTCCCGACATCCCGGTTCCACAGCCTCAGCAGCGCGTTCACGAACAAGCTCTTTAGTGAGATACGACGTTCCACAATCGGAGTGTTGAAGGAGAACGATTTGCGAGATGCTGAAAAGGGAGTCCAGGGCGAGAATGTCGGGGAAGGCGTGTTTAATGCGGCCGCCCGGGTTGCGGATGATTATTGCTTCGGAGGGGGTGAGGGAGAAGATTTGGAGGGGGTTGGAGCGCGAGTCTAGGCACGCGACTTGGATGTGGGTTATTAGCAGAGATATGAAAAACGGAGGCGATGTACTGAGGGGAGTGAGAGGGAGAGGGAGAGGATGGATGCATACCAATAACTGTATGCGGACCATTTGAGAAGGAGCCGCCGAAGAGTTGCACGAGTGGTGGGAGGGAGATGTGTTTGGTTGTTGCGTATTCACTGAGTTACACGTCAGCCTTTGCGAGAGGTAAGATGTTTAAATGGGTAAGGATATAACATACTGGTTTCTTTTGAGCAATTCTTCAACGGTCAGGGTACGGACCATGTTCTTGCCTGTGACTGCAGCTGCTGACGAGGCCATTGTGGAAGGAAGCTGTAGCGAGCCGAGATGCTTGCGACTCTCTGACAGACTGGAACGGAAACAATGAGGTAGGTTTTGTAGCCTCGAAAATAGCGCTTGTTGAGATGCTGTCGGCACTTCTACCGCCAGACAGCCGTGAATAGTAATCATTTCCTCGTTGAGATGTAGAGAGCTCAAAAAGTCAGCCACATAGCGTCCACAGATACATAGCTATTGTTTGGTCGAACTCACGAGATCAGACTCGTCTCGCAGTGGACTGTCGTGACCCGTCTGGAGGCGTTGGCGTTGAGTTCGTGCCGGTACGTGTGCTAGCGAAGCACGGAACGGAGATGGAAATAGGAGCGGTAAGCGGTGAAATCGAAAAAGAACCAGGATGAGACTCGAAATATAAAGGGTGGATGGCTTCACTTCCACCTGAATTGAGAAATTATGTACAGTCTTCATTCTTCGTGCCGGTGCATTAATGCTCAACACCACTCGCCATTACTCCGCGTCCGAACCACTCACTAATCGTTCCGAACTTATCTCTCGACCTGGAGAGAGCATCCTGGAACATGTCGTGTCTCCCTGCGCTCTCCTCTTGTGCTTTACGTATAGCCTTGACCGTTGCATTCTTCCCTGAGCACAGAGGACACTCCATTGTGGCCTCATCATGCTCCCCGTAATCACCTGCAATTCCGCCCACAGGCGAATTTACACATCGTTCGTGAAAGCTGTGTTTGCATAGGAAGTGTACCGTTGGTAGATCAAGTGTGGCGCCACAAGCTGAGCAACGCGTCGCGTTGAAGGTTTCAGGTTTTGATGAGAGCCGCGAAATCTCTTCTCGCTGCTTCGTGGTATCAGTACGGTAGGAGGTGATGAGTCTGCGGTTCGATGTAATCTCTTGACGTTCTCGGGATATGGTGGTGCTGAGATATGCCTTCACTAAGCCCATGGTCGCGACGCCATTTGAGCTGAGTGTCTGGATGACCTGTAGAGGCGCCATAAGACCATCCTCGTCAATCTTGGTCAGTACAGCATCGAGTTCGTCACCAGCTTCTTGCAGGATCTCAGGGCTTGATGTGAAGTACGCAAGGGCTGCAGGGTAAAGTTGCGGTTCCTCAGGCCCGTATTTATGCAGCGCTTTGATTGCGCCGCTTGTGTCTTTGGCAGTAGTGTAAGACCGGAAAATGTCGAATCGCAAGCCCTGTTTCTCACGTACGAGTATTGTCCCATCACGGAAATTCTCCAGATGAGAGAGCAGAAGCACGCTAGATGTATCGATGGGCACCTTCTTATCCTCGATAAGTGCTTTGGCTTTGTTCTCCCATTCTAGACGATCGCCATCATCTTTCTTACCATTGGCCGTGTGCAGGTACATCTCGAATAGCGTTGAATACAGATCGGATTTGTCTGCTTCCTTGAGGCTATCGGCTGCAATGCATGCTTCCAAGAATATTATGAACTCGTTTGGATGGTCGACAAAGGCAGAAAACGCAGTCCTTGGTTTTGGGATATCGTATATTGGAGGTGGGTCGTCTGTATTCGTCTCTACTACTTGTGTGACCGTGTCTTTAGGTGTGTTGGTGTCAGAGGAAGCCGAGCCACTGATACTCATGTATGGCAGTGGCAACATGGCTGCAAGGTTCTGCACTGCTGTGGTGGCGCGAGCGATGCCTCCTTGGGTAGTTGGAGATGCTTGCACGATGACAATAGCATCCTTTTTAGGTCGAAACTGGCCGGTGTAGTAGTCGATGAACAGCTGTGTCACATCTTTTGAGCAATGTTCAAGAAGAACAGTTGCATATTTCATCAAATTCTCGAATGCAAGTTTTGGCTCCAAGCGCCAGATATACGCAACCGCCTCGTCATACTTCTTGGAGTCTTCAACCAGAATATCAACCACCAGCTCGTGTTGATCATGCTTACGTGCTAGGTATGCTGCTTGATCGAAGTAGCCACCTTGTCGACACATCGAAATCGCCGTGTCGAGGTCAAACTTCAGATCGCCAGGAGACTTGATGAACTCGTTGAGTTTGTCCACGTCCTTAAGCTTGGCATAACAATTTAGTAGAAGCGTTGTGTGGTCTGGCGTTGCCTTTTCGTGATCATGCAGTTCTTCCAAGTAGTCGATGAGATTGTGTATTCTCTGGGTATCAAGGAACTAAAGAAGACATTAGCAAATGCATCAAAACCAAGCAATGCCTGACTGCGTACTTTTCGAATAACCTGAGATGGTTCGGTGTTGTCAATAGCTTTCAGATATTGCTGCATGGCCGTATCGTAATCTCCTTTTTGATACAAGAAGTCGCCATATTTGCGATAGATGATGTTTTGCTGGGAGTGATCGATACCGAGTTTTTGCGCAAGGTTGATGGCAAGAACGTAGAGATGTCGCTGATACAATATCTCAAGTTTCTGTTGGATTGTCTTTTCATGGTACCGGAAAATCTGTTCTGATCAGCGGTTGTCGTGTGCAAAGTTCAGATCAATTTACCTTTCCGTCAAGAGTGAAAACGAAAAGATCGCCCCACTCCATGAAAATGAATTTGACATCAGACGAGAGTGATTCTTGATGGGCAATGAATTTGAGGTCGGTATGCAATATGGTAAATCCGGAGGTGCTGAAGAAGTCGTCGGCCTGGATACTGCCACCAAAAGCTCTCAAAGGAGCACCTCGTGTGAGCGTGTTAGTCTTTGACGGTGATACAAGGGCGATGTAGTCCTTGAATATAGAGATTGACTTCTTTTCGCCTTCGAAAGCATAAGCAGGACCGCGTCCATGGAGCCCGTAATAATAGATGCCATCATTTCGGGCCACCACCACATCACGAGTGGTTTTATCGACTGTCATGCAGCCAACTCCGGACCCAGTCTCCTCGAGAGATCGAGCCGGTTGGCCTTGACCACGGCCTGAAATCACGAGGGTCGATATTCTGCCTGTTGTGGCAATGTATAATGTGGTGATGCTGCCTTCTCGAAAGCCTATTCCTGTGATGGGTTCGTCTGATTCGAACACGGTTCGCTGTTTTGCTCCACGGTCATGAATCAGATCACCACGGACCACGGTTACTGATCCATTTCCAAATCCGATGGCTAATTGTGACAAGTCTTCGAGAGCAGTAAAAGCAGAGATCTATCGACTTTAGCGGCCCAATCTGATTGGTATATTGAGTCAACCCACTGGAAACGGCTTTCTTCCGTTATTGATTGAAAGCGTGCTAACACACCGCGGTATACCGGTCTTCTTCTCCAACTTGTCGAGCGCCCATACCTTCAGTACTGGCTCATGGGGCATGTCCTCAGCAATGGTGACTAGCAACGAAGTGCCTTGGACCTGCTTCATGAAAGTAATGGCGCCAGTCTCATGCGCCTTGAATGATCGCATGATCTTGAAGGACTGGGAGAGAATGCGTACGACACCATCGGAGCTACCGAAGAAAAGATTATCGGATCCAGTTGCCACACATTCGATGTTGCCTGGCTATGAATACATTAATCATTGTTTATATATCGAGACGAATTCCCCATACTTCTGATAGCACAGCGTTTTCCTCGGGCGATAATTTGACCTGGGATACATCAAAGAACCTAAAGGCCTTCCACTATTGGGAAGTCGGAAGTCAGCTACTATGTTCGGGGAGCGGAAGGTGAGTACCCATACCGATGACAAGGCCATCGCTCACTATTATCATCGACAATGCATAGACTATGGATTCCTCTGACAAATTAGAAGGAGGGAAGGGAAGAGGCCGGTGCTGGTGCTGGTATTGAATGCACTCAGCCACAAACAAAGAGGCTTTGTCCTTGTCACGTGGCGTGTCTTGAAGTGACCGAACACTTCCTCTCTTGAATGAGTCCTACTCCTTTTCATCGATACTCCACTGCATCTGCAACTACAAGAACCCAACTCCCGCGCGTCTTCTTCTGCGCACCTTCACTACACGAAGAGTCTTCTCATAACAACGCGCCACTTCAGTCTTCCACTTCCACTCCCACTCACTCAACGCGCCGTGCCGCCACACGTAACTCTACTTCAGCCAGGCAGCAGAACGAACGAGACTTCTCACTGCCACAACACTCTGCTCTACAACTGCCAGCCAGTCTCGACAGCCTCTACCAAGTCAGCCTTGCAATACCATTCCTTCCTACTTACGACTACTTGACCTGCCACCCTTCTTTCTACAACCGTCGCCTAGCTTGATCTAGACAACACTCACCCTCATCATATTCATCAGAACAACCGCCACCATGCCAGACAAGCTTTCTCAATCCCTCGATGAGATCCTTGGCGAGCGCCGCAAGACCACCGGTGGTCGCGGACGTGGACGTCGCTCGGCTACCAGCACCGCAGCCCCCGGAGGTGTCAAGAAGACCACCCGCGCCGAGAAGAAACCAGAAAAGGCGTCTATCCCGACCGGAGCTTCTCCCACTGGAGAAGGAAAGATCATTGTATCTAACCTGGTAAGCACATTCACAGCTCGCATTTACGAATACTCTACTAATACGCGCAGCCGTACGACGTGACGGAGCAGCAGATCAAGGTACGTTAAGTGTGGCGGTCACCTCCTCTGAGCCCACTCGCCGTTACTTGAAGACGATCGACTTCTTCCGCATGCGATGCAATCGCCGCCTTGCACAGGCATTCCACATTCGGACAACTCTCAATCCGCCATTCTTGCGATCTTGCCAGTTTCTTAAGGCTTGCGCAGATACGCGTGAGATGTGTGATCCATGTCCTGCATTAGGCCACACATACATGCAGCAGCCTGGCAAGCAGCTCGCTTTTGTGCTGGCGCAGTCGACTTCAAGAGTGTTGGCAGGAGAACCATCTCCTTTCGGTATTGTCCACACGGTCAAATTTGTGATAGTATCAAGTTCAGCGAGCGCAGCAGCAAATCCTTGGAAGAGTTTTCTGGGACAAGAGCACAGTTTTCGGGCACATATACATCAGGGAAAGCAAGAATACCACAAACATGTCCATTTGACGAAGAGAAATCAGACACACGCACGGCAATGTTGGTGGCCATGTTGTTGTGAGTGGCATTGGGTCGAAATTACGTCGGAGAGAGGTGGCTGGCACTCTCCCTCGGACGGTTTCTTGCGGTTAAACCCTTAGTCCCGGTTTCATCACCTTTGGACGCAGGATTCCCGATACTCTTGGTGGCAGTCGTGCGATGAAGAAAAGGACTGCTGGCGAATCTGGAGCAATGCTGGGATCCACAGCTCGCTCGCTGAACTTGTGCTCCACTACTGATTACGCCTGGGACGTCCCATGGATACTGGCCACTGGATCGCGTTGCATCGTCTTTTCATAACGGATTGGATAAACTTTTCGCTACATAGTTAAACTGACTCGACTCTTCGTGCCTATAGGACTACTTCTCACAGACTGTTGGAGCCGTCAAGAAAGTCGAACTTTCCTACGGAGCAAATGGCAAGAGCCGTGGTATTGCTACCCTCTCATTTGCGAAGCCCGCCGCTGCCACTCAAGCCGCCAAAGAGCTCGATGGCTTGAAAGTCGACCAGCGCGTCATGAAGGCAGGCTCTAGCTTTCCCTAATCTCATCACGTGTACCAGCTAATACGACGCAGATTGAGGTCGTCGTCGGCGCCAAAGATGTTCCGTCTCCCCCAGCTCCCAAATCACTTAAGGACCGTGTCGTTCGACCGAAGGTGGCCGAAAAGGACAAACCGAAACCGGCCACTACCGACAAGGCTGGCACCGGTGCTGCTACAACGCGAGGCAAGAAGCCACGACGAGGCCGTGGTGCTGCCGCAGCTGGCGGACGTGCTAAGCCAAAGACTGCCGAGGAGTTGGATGCCGAGATGGCCGACTACTGGGGTGGTGAGACAGGAACGGGGACTGCTGATGCTCCCATGTCAAATGGTGGTGCTGTCCAACCAGCAGCTACCAATGGAGGTGAGGCAGTCATGGAAGATGACGGTAAGTGATCTCGACATCCTGTTGTTCGTTTACAACATTCAAATTGATAAAGATAATGATAAATTTCTGGCAAACTCGAATTCGAGTATTGCCAGGAACTTATCAATATTGATCTGAATTTGAAGGACGTTGAACAAAGTCTCAGCTCGCATGGAATCGCCCCTTGAAATCGTGGACGATCTTTTAATCGGCCTGAGGAGACCGCTCGACCACTTGATTCACGTCTCGAACCCGCAAGTCTTCTGCACAAGCTTGCTGGACAAAACGCCAGCTTCTTCAGACTCAGACACGATCGTTGGCGCATCGCGATATCCGTCACATTTTTCAAGCCGATGCTCTCCTCTCGACGATTTTCTTCATCCAATTGCCTACCGTCTAGAAAGACATCGCTAACACTACAGTAGTCATTGCTTGAACACATCTTACGTGACGGTGGTTGGAGGAGGGGCCTTATTGAGTCCCGCATCATCTCGAATTGGGTTTTCTCACTGTTTCATTATCATCATTGAGCTTGACTGCGGGACGACAGACAGGGTATGGAGTTTTGTGGTTCACGTTTAGGGCACGGTTGATCACATCTCCCCCAAATTGCATCTGCGAGATGATTATTGAGACGTTCGTCTTTGTTTGATTATGAGGAGGTATTTTCATTAGGAGGCAACTTGCGGTCGCTAATAGAGGTCGATCTGCTGTTGTTGGCATGACGGTGTGAGGACCATCGGGGGAAAAGACTCTAGTATATTATAGTTGCTCAGAACGATCATTGAATGGAAGATATTAGCGATGAGATTGAGACCAAAAGGGCTAGAAGTTTGGCAACTTCGACTTTGAGTTTAAATTTCTGATATCGTTTTTTCGTTAACAGTCTTCGTTAACAGTCATAAGGACTGGAGATTGTGCAGACACCTTGGAACAAACTAATGAATTACGTGATGAACCGCAAAGATCTGCTTCGAAATCATAGTCGCACTACGAAGAAATGAGGGTAAACCAAAAGAAATCCCCAGCGACCCGTTCCGTGCAACTCAGTAGACGCCGGTCAAAGCGCTCAAAAACGTAAAGGCTAGTATGGAAGGGGAACGTCGAGATCGAAGGGAAAGCCAGTCTTCAGGCTCAGATCATAGCATCGATCATTACTTGCATAAGCATCCATACCCATGTCGAACCCGATCCCTGGGAAATCAAAGTATCCGCTCATGTCTTGTCCGATGGTGAGACCACTGCAGTTCATATACGATTGCGCAACCAATATTCTCAAATCGTCTGCCGGTAGGTCTTGAGGACTTTGCGCGCCACCAGAGTAGAGGAAGCGATCCTGCGGACTCTGTGATTGCGAGATGGGGTGGATGTAAATCTGTCGCGAAGGCAGTGGGACGAGTCTTGGCGATGTGATTGAGGAAGCTTGACGGGGACGTGGTTCAAGGGAGAGAAGTGTTCTAGCGATGATTTTGACCTCGGCGACGACTTTTTTTCCTCGCGGCCAGATTTCGGCGAAGACTTCTAGGGCGCCCATGGCGACGCGGATGCGTTCTCTGGCTACTTTTAGTTGTTCGCCTGTGAAGACGTATTTGCAGGCGGATAGGTGGGCAACGGTCATGGTAGCGATCATGCAGATGTTGAAAGGAGTGTGTCTTGCTAGACGGACAGGGAGGGTGAGCATGTCTGCTATACGCTCAATGGCTCGGAGAATCTTGGCAGTGTGGATGTGAGCATCTCGTGAATAGATTGGTCCTAATCGATCGGGCGGCGGTGGTGGTGCGCACGTCGACACTGATTCGATTGAGGTATAGGCTAATGTTGATAGGAACCTGTGTATGTCGACGGTGTATCTAGCCAGAAACTATTAGCCTTTTGTTGTGGTTTCAGTGTCATGCTTTACACAGATAGGCTATCGCGCAGGCTTACATTTGGATCAGGAAATTGGCCTTGAAAAGCAGCTCATCCAGCGTGCCATCTTCCTTGAAGAACCGGCGTTTCTTCTTCGAAAGTAATGACAGCCACGCAGAGATACATGAGTCGGCGTTGGTGCTTCATTGGTTGTTAGCATGACCGCATATAGAATCAAAGTGAGGGTCAATTAGCTTACCACACGATCTTGACATTGGCTTCATTCACCCGCGGGATACCGATAATCGTGTAATCTAAGCTCCTTCCTAAGCCAATAAGATATGCAAAGGAGGAGAAGTCTGAATCGTCCTCGGCAAATTCGCGATTGTCGTACTCCTCAGTTGTCCTACTCGGTATTGGAATAGCCTAATCAACGCAAGTAAGCCAAGGGTACATGATGAAGCCACCAATGATGATACACACACCTGACCAATATTCATCCTCTTCGCAAGGCAATTCAACAGTGCAAGGAACCAACCTCTGGCTAGTCCCGAAATGTGCGACATGATTGCTCGAAGCAATATGCGCGTCCGTGGAGTATAACTGCCACCACGTCCGTCTCCAGCTTTCTGCGAGCACAGGATCTCCCCCAGAGTGTTCTGTCGCAAAAGCCCGTAGATTCATGCCGATTCCAGTGGCTTTCCTGGTTGCCTCATCGAGCAGATCTCGAGCGCGATCAATCTCATCACACCAGTATGTTGCAATCGAATAGAGGACTAAAGCCTGGATTTCGAAGCCGTTCGCAATCTGCCGTGGTTCTGCCAAAGATGCTTTGACGAGATCTTCCAGTGGCCCGGAGGGAACCTTCGGTGCGTAGAGTGAGCCAATAAATTGCAAGACGTTGACAAGCAGTCTTATACCAGGAGGGTCTTCGCTTGCTTTTTGTCTCAAAAAACAAAGGGGCAGAGCACAGGGCTGGGCAGGATGGAAGTATGTGTAATAAAGCTCCAAAAGCGGAGCCCTGGTCAGCGGTCCAAAGTCGGACTCTGGAAACCAGCCCAGGTAGTCATCTGCGCCCAAATTAGAGGCGCTGGTGGTTGAAATTCCAGAATGATCTGGTGTCAAAGAAGGCGGATTCTCTCGATTAAGTGTGCTCTGATTCGAAGTCGATTCTGAGGCTGTCACTGCATTATCGCGTTTTGCGCGAGCTCTACCGCCTCGTCTCGATTTTAGATAGGTGCATTCAGACTTTTCTTTTACGCATCTCGTGCAAATTGGCGTGACGGCGTCGCAACGCAGATGCCTACTCCGACACTGGACACAAGCGAGTGAGACACGAATAGCGCCTGATTGTTGTTGAGCCATGGGATGGAAAGTGAAGGATATGCAGTGAAATGATAGAATAATAGAATATGGTACCAAATGCGAGATGAAAGATGAAAGATAGGAGATGTTGGGAGTCTGACAGTAGGAATCACATTGCGACGGCCAAGTGTGCAATCGGAAAGGCCTACCTTAAGAGGCAGGAAAATATAAAGGCCATCGACTGTGATTCGTGAAGGCTGTATGGCTGTTCAGTTGAGTCAGCACCTGGGCTCAGTGCACATGTAAGGATTGCGGAAGGTTGTCCATGTTGTTTGCCTATAATTAGAAGCTTGAGTGCGCTTTGTTACACCACTCTGAGTGATTGTATTTCTCCGGCTGTCCATTCATTAAATGATGGTGAAGTTGATAGGCTTGGAACGGGAGAGAGACGAATCAATATCCCGAGTAGGTGAGTAAGCAGCGCTTTTATCAAGGCTGGTGGTTGATCTGGCTATTGATATGCTTGGCGGTCAAGCATTGGCAGATAGTTTCGTGAGCCACCCTCTGGTCAGCAACCAGTCGCAGGAGTGGAGAAGGATATCAAGGATTTGTTCTTCATGATGGACCCATATGGTTGACAACTGAAAGACATCGCCGAGCTGTTAGAGAAAGGCGAAACGAAGGCGATTGTGGATAGGCAATTATCGCTATCGATCTGGAAATCGAATGTATAAAAAGTCATTCGCGGCCGGCTTGAGTCGATGTTCTCGCTGTGAAGACATGAATGTGACCCTCACGTGCCCCGAAACGAACAAACGAGGACGTGTTTGTGGACTCGATTTCAATGCAATTAGCAGAGGTTTTTTTGGCTGTCTAGAGTCACCTCCGTCTAGGGCCTACCCGCTAAAGTTAAGGCGGGATCTAAGAACATCATATTTAAATCGCGATTATGTCTGTATTCAATATATCTAGCTGAAAAAGATTCCGCCAAGATTCCGCTGGCTGCATTGAAATCGAGTTTACGAACACGACCTAAGGGCATCCATCTTCGCAACTCCACGGCCTCATATTCCTCGGTCTTGATCTTGGAAACACTCCTCTATATCTCAATCCTACCCATCCCCAACCTCACATTATCACATCACTAATGCACAAACCCAAAATTTAACCTCTTCGACCCCTCATCCTTAGTATTAACAACACACTCCTCCTGGTTCTCTGCTTCTCATTACCACTCATCCCAACCTCCCATCATCACATCACTAATGCACAAACCTGAAATCCAACCTTTTCGACCCCTCATCCTTAGTATGAACAACATACTCATCCTGCTCCTCCTTCGTCATTTTACTCCAAGCAGCTTCCTTCGTCCGATTCCTCCATGCATAGTAAGCCTTGACAAAATAGAACAGAAAGATGTTGAAAACACAAAACGAAAGCAAGATCTTGTTACCACGAATGTAAAGCGGTTTATCATCGTCTCTGTACAGATTGGTGGCAATGATGTTCCCAGACTGTACGAACATGTTGTACAACGCCGCACTGACAGCTCGGGTACGGACCGTGTTGGAGATGCGACTATTCCACCCGACGAGGATAGCGTGGCAGTACGGGTATGACTGCACGCCGGTGAGAAGGGCGTAAAGGACCCACGGGCTCGCCTTGCCGTTTAAAGCGACAAGCGCTATGAGCCATGGTAACATCCACCATTGCGATATAGAACTCACAATAGCCCTTTCCTTGAATTTCTCAGAGATCCAGGTCAGGATGAGTAAGTTGACCATGAAAAAGAACTGTCCGGGGATGGCGAGAAGATTGGCTTCGAAGGTGGAGAAGCCGAGTTGGCGGAGAATGAGGGAGAGGTAGGAGGCTATTGGTTGTGGGGGGATGTAGGCGCATAAGCCTATCAAATAGAGCGGCCAGAGGTCGAAGTCTAGCATCGATTTCAGGAGACGGAGTGGCCCGACGGCTTGTCTGGATGGTGTTAGTATGTGGTGCCAACAGATGTAAGGGAAAGGACGAACCGATTGTTCATGTCGCCCTTAGAAGGATCATCGCGGAGCAAGCGATTAACGAGGATGTACTCTTCTCTTTCAGTGAACCATCCGTTCTTTCCACGCAGGATGCCGGCTGTCTGACAGGGTCCTGCAGGCATCAAGAACCAGGAAGCAATTCCAATGGCTCCGGTGACGAGACCTTCGATAAGGAAACTATAGACGTCAGTGGCATACAAGGAGAAAATTTGTTTATGAGACCCACAGCCAACGCCAGCCCGACCATCCGTGTGTACCTCGCAGCTGGAGGATTCCAGCAGCAAGAAGCGATCCCAGAATATTGCAGGTACTGTTGCCGTCAGTCAATCATGTTGCAACTTATGTCTAGGATATTCGCGCCCACCTAAGGGCGGTCCAAAACCAGCTAAGTCGAATAGGGAGCTCATTCGATTTCTATCACAGTCAGATTTTCTGATATAGTACGACATGAAGTAAGAATGCTCACGTAGAAGTAAGTAAGGTACAGTACAACATCCCTTAGCATATTAGTCGTGACAAAGCGCAGGCAGGCAGCGAGAATTAAACTCACGGAATAAAGCCGCCCATCAGCAAGCCTAGCAGAGCCCGGCATGCAAAGAATGCAGCCCTGCTTTGAAGAGCAGCTTGGGACGCACTGACTGTACTCCAGCTAACGATCAGGAATGGAATCCATCGGTCAGGGCCAACCTTCTTGCTGATGAGACCACTAGGTAGTTCTGCAGAGAGGAAGCTGACGAGGAATATCTGCGCAAGCGCCAGTCAGCGTTTGCGACGCTTGAGGTTGATTTGAGTCATACCGTCTGTCCATAGTTGAAATCGTTCGTGTTCATTTCTTTGCAGAGTTAGTATAAAGCGTGGCTGTCCACCACTCGGTAGCAGACTCACTCAGTTCCGGCAACTGAGAGGACATGGTCAGAGACATCGGACGACTTCATGAGCACGTTGATATACCATGTTATCAGAAATGGCACGATTGATATTCCTCCTGTTGAAATCTAGAGACAGAAACATGATCCATGCCCATAGCATGATTCTCCAATCGACCTACATAACACATTAGAATTGACCCTGTTACCAGTTGTAGGAGCACAAACCTTGCGGAGCAGTTTGCGCTCTTCCTGAGCAGTCCAAGTGTAGCTTGGGTCAAATCTATGAGTCCCTTCATAGGAAGCCTTCTCGTAGATTGACCTCCAGTAATTAGCTGAATTCTCGTCTGCAAAAACATGATCGTCGTTCGAGCCATAGCCATTTTTGTCCACTTCGATTGAGCGAGTCTCGGGAGAAGAAGGCTCAGATTTGTCGAAAGAGTGTTCTTGAGCTGAAAACTCCTTGGATTCCGCCATGTCGAGAAAGACAAAGCAGAAAGGCTGGGGGAACAAGACTTGGTCTGCTTGATCAACCAGGGCCTCGTGCTATTTATGAACCATCACATATGAGCTGAGCATTTTTTTTGGACCAGAGAGATGATCATGCCATCCAGCGTCCAAGATTAATCATTTCATCCCAGGAACCTTGGTGTGCATCATCTCCCACTTCTACAGGTTGACAAGCAGACTGATAAGAAATCAAGCGAGAAGGGAGAGAATTAGAGTCTTGGAGACGCCACGAAATATCCTACGATACGTTGAGAAAGATAGAACGAAAAGAATTAGTAGGCAGAATGTTAAGCTTCGGAGGTGATGGTGGTGAAATGATGGAATCGATGCCCAGAATCACGAAAGCTGGGCATCTGATATGCAGTCCACGCGCAGCAGCATTGTGCCCCCAGCCTTATCGGACAGTGTCTCGATGGAAGTCAACATGTAATTGTCGTGGTCGACGTTCTAGAATATTTGAGCGCATGGTCTCTCATTGCCAAGCTTCGACCGAGGCCTCGAATATGTGCCAAATATTGAACTCATTCTTTGCTCTTTCCTACGCCGCCATTGCCAACACCCGTTTCTGAGCTCCAGCTGATTTTCAACCTCTGCAGGTCCGGCAATGGTTTCTCTGCATGGACGCTCAGCATGCCAAAAATACCCAAGCTGCCTACTGTTAAAACGGCGGGTCCCCAAACACCAGGCACGTACAGCCCCCTGACCAACTGTCTCTGCACCGAGACATATCTGAAAAGACCATACGTGAACGCGTACACGCTTATTGCCTGACATATTCTCGGTGCTGTTATACCATTCCCTACTTCGGCCACGAGATCTGGGGATTTCGGAGTTGGGTCTGAGGACGAGGTTTGGGTTGTAGATATATTCGAGGATAGAGCTGAGGCCATGACACGTTCAACGTATTCCAAGCGGCCTAGAGCAAGAGCCATTGCAGCGAAGCCAATGCCAGTACGCGTCCATGCCAGGAATGTGCGTTCGTTGGCGTGATGGTCGCGAAGGGTCGAGCCAGAATTGGGTACAGCCTTGGACAGTACACGCAGGCGGTGCAGGAGGGAGGACATGTTGGTATACTGGAGCACTGTTCGTGATGGGGTTTTCTCCCCAGCAAGCAACGAAGCAATTATAGTGTCATCAAACGGACGGCATTTTAACATGGTCTACAGCCGTGGCCCCTCCAGTGCTGAAGTGCAAGCATTAGAGCATCTCAACAACTCGGCGGTCCGCGCATTCGCGCCCACAATCCTTACACCACCAGCCATCATCCGCTTTCGCATATCACCCACCCAATCTTTCACCTTACTGTACTATCTGTCGTTCATAAGCGTTGCGGTTATCACACCCGCTCTATACATGAGAGTACCACGGTCATTCCTTGCAGCACCTTGAACTGGTACAAGATCCATACCTGAGTCTTGTTCCTGGCCTATCTCTGAATGCAGCTCTGGAGCCTAGAAAATCACCATGACTGGGAGCATGTTTGACTGAGACTTAAAACCGGTGTCCGCCTGATCATCTGTTGTTACCAGTGGTAACGATATCTGGCAAGACTAGAATGGTGGGATTTGACCTGATACAACCACCAATTCGACAAGAGGCAAATCTGAAGTACTATCAAACTGGCTTGCCACGGCGCTACTTCGCAGTGCCGAGTAAAGCGAAATGAGAGAATTGTCCGAACGGCGGAACTCACCAAGACGATTGGTCGTACTCATGGTTATCTGGACCCCAGTCCGATCGACATTAGGTGTGTCGGGCACAGAATATTACGACGAGGGTTTTCAGTCTGCCCGCGCCCACATCTTGACGACCGATTGCCCGACTGCGCTTCCAACGCCTTCCATGATTGGAGAGGGGACGGTGGGGTGAGGTTGAGGTCAGTGAACCTTTTTGATTTAATTATCGTGACTTACGAAGGAACTCTCTTCTTCCCTCAGCAGGCCACCATGAGGTCTTTGTTGCTGTCTTTTCTCTTTCCGTCACCGAGGCGATATACTGTGTGGAGTGCTGAGCATGTGCGCCCAAGAGCATGTTTGTGAGTATGTAATATGGTAGGCTCTGTCGTCCTGTTGTGGTTCTCTACGTACCTACAGTCATTTCAGTCACTACAGCCATTTCAGTCACTACAGCCATTTCAGTCACTACAGCCATTTCAGTCACTACAGCCATTTCAGTCACTACAGCCATTTCAGTCACTACAGCCATTTCAGTCACTACAGCCATTTCAGTCACTACAGCCATTTCAGTCACTACCGTCAGTCCATCACACTATCTTTAAAATGATGCTTATAAACTTTCTCTCGTTTGCTCTCCTCGCAGTTCCAATCATAGCCTCACCTCTTGCCCTTCCCAAGTCCTTGGGGGAGCAATCCTTCGCTGATACTACCATCAAAGACGTTATCATCAGCGTTGTCGACAACACCATCGCCCTCAGCGTTGTTGTTAAAGGATTCGACGGCAACATCCAAAGCGCTGCCCCCATTGTGACAGCATCTGAAGGCCTCCTCAGCACCATAGTCAACGGCACGAAAAGAGTTCAAGCAGCTCGCAACCTCGATTTTGCTGGCCTCCTTGCCATCACCGGCCCTACACTCGACCTCAACAAAGCAGTTGACAAAGTCTCCGAAGCACTCGTGAGCAAGAAACCCTTGTTTGAGAAGGCAGGCTTGGTGCCTGTTGTACTTGAGCAGTTGAAGGGGCAGCAGACGGCGGCCCAGACTTTGGTTAACACGCTACTTCAAAAGGTGCCGCGGGGAACAGCGTCACTCGGACAGACCTTGTCGGCACCGAGTTTGGAAGGGCTATCACGTGCAATTTCAGTTTATGGTGGGCAGGTTTCGAGCGTTTCTGGTGGGCCGAATTATGGGTGGGGAAGTCCTACTGAGGCGAACACGGGACGTCCTACTGAGGCGAACACGCCAGCTGAACCTCAGCCTCAGTGGCAGTAGGAGGCTGCGTTGCACATTGGATGTGGCGTTGTGACTTTCTTTCCGTGATGTTACGCTAATGGTGCGGAGGAAGTGTTCCCACAGAGTTTGTTTACTAGTCTACTAATGTATCAATCTGTCATGGTCGATGTCGTGGTTGGTTCTCGGTAAGACCTTGCAATTCTGTCGCTTTCTTACGTCCTGCTTTCGTTGTATTCTTCGGTCTTACAGCTCTGTTCCATCCACTACTAGGGCAATCACCCTTGACAGAGACCCGGGCGCGTGGTTCAACAGCACAACGCCCATCAATTACTGGGAATGCTTACTGATCTCGGGATCCTGCTAGCCAGCTTTTCTGGAAGTATGCGTCAAAGTCGATGCGAGTTTTTTCCAATGATACTTGAATTTGCGAGAAATGAGGAGCTATTGATACTGGACTAGGATAGATTGTTAAGCTGGTCTCGACTGTGAGATGAAGGAAAACTGAGTTCTCTACTGAGAACGCGTCTTCTTCCTCGCGACACCTAACCAGGCAATCATATCGATTCCTTTACCCTTCCGCGCTCCAAGGACCTTCCTTACCGCGACTTCCCAACCATCCTTCTGCGCGTCGGTCAACCCTCCCTTTGCTTGATCCCACAAGGGCCCGTTGAACTGTTCCACCGTCTTCTCAAAATCATCAATGTTCCATAAAGTGCCTCTTTCACAAATCTCAATCTTCTGCTTCGCAAATCCACCTTCCTCCAGAGTATTTCTCAGCCTCGCCTCTTCAGTCCACTCCTTTTTCACAGACCACTCCTCCGATCCTGGCGCCAGTTCTTGGAGAACTTGATTGACAAAAGCTTGATTCCCGGGATATTTCCAGGTCGATATTGCCGCTACACCTCCTGGCTTTAGAGTTCGATGGATATGCTTTGTAGCAGCGACTGCATCCGGAAAGGCGAAGATACCAAAGTTGGTGATGGAGTGGGTAAATTTGGAATCTTCGAATGGGGAGAGATCGGAACCGTCCATTACCTGGGCAGTCACTGTCTTGGGGCCATGTGTGTCAATGGTGTTTTGCAATACATCGACCATTCCTCTGCTGAAGTCTGGCGTAGATTGTAGGAGGGCTGGAGGACGCTTGGGTGCACTGTGTGAGTATGGAGCTGCTTATGACCCCGGGACCGCAGGCATTGTCATGGATGATTGAGGTGGGAGAGATGGGCGGGAGGAGAGAGAGGAGTTGTTGTCCTAGCGCTCTGGTTACTCCGGCGGACTGGGTGTCGTATTTTTGGGCGAAGTCGTCGTAGAAGGTATTCCATTCTTCTGGGGTTGGCTGCATTTTTAAGAGGATGGAAATTTTGGTTTTCTTAAGTGATAATTGAAAGAGAATAGGAATCGAGGATAATGGTTATGAGAAAAGAAGGAGCAATGCCGGATCGTTATTTTAATAAATCTACGAGCTCTCTCGGTTTCTACTTTCAAGACTCGCCGTAAAGTTTCCGAAAGGGCTCTGAAAGTCTCCGGCTCAGAGGTGATGGAGATTTTTCGTTGGCATTAGACTATACTAAGTATCCGAATGAGAGTGACCATGTCATAGTGTACTGGACAGTCTAGACGGCGCATATTTTTCACCTTCTCTGCAGAGTAGCAGTTCCGCGCCTGTCTTGACATTCACCAAATCCGCCAAACCAAGGCTAGCTTCTCAAAAAGATGGAAAATTGTATGGGACTCGAAGAAACTTCCTCAACGCCTGATACGACCGAGGTTGGGCTTCCTCTCTCTTTCGTTCACTGCTCGTGGCGATTTGAATACTCAATACCTTTGTATCCTGCTTAGCTCTTAGAGCACTTTTGAAACAATGCATGCTCTGAACGTTTTCAACTTGATAGCTCGGACATCTTTAGGGCAGAGGAAACAATTTGCTGGAAACTAGATGTTATGTTCTGGATTGGTGATGGCGACCAGTGTGGTGTTGAGAAGCTTTCCCGTGCCTCAGAGTTTCGTTCGCGACGCGTCCTGGCACCAAGTATCAACTCCACCACAAATGCCCCAATTGTGCTCCCACAATGCCGCGTGAGATACAGGACTCGGATGATGACTTCTCCCTTACAAGTCCGACGCGTCCGAACGAAGAAGATCCGCCCTCGCCTGTGGAAGCTGTGCCCAAGACTCCGTCGCGTACAAAATCCACCAACGAAACCAGCTCAACAGGTACACTGAACTCCTCCACAAATTTTGAAAGCTCTCTAACATTTCAATCAGACCGTCTGATGCGCGACATACAGCATGCCCAACAGGATTTGATTGGCTCCAGTCCAGCTCGTCCAAGTCATAATCCTACAGGTCCCGCCTCCTCCCCTTTGCGCGCCAGCAAGAGACGAAAGACCACAAACTCATCACAAGCGGGCACGCCAGAGAAAAAGCTAGAACGAAGAAAGACCATCGAGACATACGGAAGCTCAACTAAACGTACACAAAACTTGCTCAATCCTGGAAGCAGCTTGTTTGATGATCTAAAGGCCGACGAGCAGGAAAGCCCAGGCGCGACAATTATACACCGAGAAGAAGCTGAGCCTGGTCACAAGTCTCCTGAAAAGCCATGGAGTATTCCAGCCTCATTGAGACAGGAATTCCAGGAACATGAGCCAGTATCCATGTTTCCAGATCCATCCAGTACCATCCCCGACAATACTATGACGCAGCAGCTTCTGGTCGAGCAGGCTTTGTCAAATTCAATGCTGCATCCTTCAGCTCAGCAGGCCGAGGAGACGGCTGCGAGTACGACTTCGTCTTTCCCCTGGTCGACATACCTGGAACAATCACCAGAGGTAGGATATCTTCCATCTGTTTGCATATTAATAGTACTAAGATTGATTGCAGGACAAGAGCCAGACTCCTTTGAAGATCACCCAGATCAGTCAGATGCTGATACCAGAAGAACCCAGTCCAGCGGCAGTAGATCCCAAACTACTGACAAGAAACACCCCTTTACTCTTGGGATCTTTCAATACACCTCCCGGATCTCCTGTAAACCCTATACCGATAATAAGGTCTCCGACATCCGTCTCAAAGAAGCCCAGTTCCAGCAAATTTCGAAGAACAAAAACGATGGGCGCCAAATCAATCACAAGTAGAAGTCCAGGAGATTTGGAAGATGAGCTCGCCATGGACATGCCAATCTCTACAGCCAAGCGACGAAGATCACATGCGGTGGAGACTATGTCTCGAATTATGGCAGAAGATTCAATTACGAAACCCACTGATCATGAACATGCACCTGCTGCTCCCCAGTCTACAGCCAAGAGACGAAAATCACACGCCGTAGAGATTCCATCTCGTCCAACAGCTGAAAAGGAACCTAGGAAACCCTCTGCACAAATTCCTACGCCTGTCGCTCCAGAACCAGTGCAGAGCAATCTTGGAGACACTCTGCCTCAACGTATCATTGACTCTGCGCCTGCTCCTTCGGAACCTGTTGACCATGCTTTAGCACTCAATGTTGCTGCGATGCTGTCCCAGATGCATCCTATGCCTTCGCCACAAACAGTATCTCCAGTCGTTGTTGAGATACCCCAGCCCGTAATGCAAAAGAAACAGAAAATCGAAGAGAAGGAAAACGATCCGAGCAAAGATGTAACGCTTAATTGGGATGATCTCGCCATTGGCCTACCCAAAGAACAATATAAACCTCGACCCAGTCGGTCACGATCAGCCAGAATCGTGGAGGACAACAGCATTGACTACTCGAAGCGTCCAGAGAAATTGGCGACATCGAAACTGAAGAGGAGAAAGACAACAAGTGAGATTTCTGCTGGCAGCCCAGAGGCCACAGTGGATGCAGACAAGATGGCTCATATTGGTAGTATGGGCTTCACGCCACGGCAGACTAAAGCAGCTTTGGAGGAAAGCTCTGGCAACGTCGAACGCGCTGATGAAAATCTGCTTGGACAGTCATCTGGTGGCAAGGAGAACTCGCCTAGCAAGAAGCCTAGCAAAACTCGATCGAAGTCAACGAAGCAGGCAAAGGCTAACAAGCAGCTGGAGTCTACAAATCAGCCTGAGTCCACGAAGCAGTCAGAGCCAACAATGGCAACCTCCGAGCTATTGGCTGTACAAGTTACTCAAGGAAGTGGAGATAAGACCTTTTACCCCACGGTTGATGAAATTGAACCTCCCAACAGATCAGCGGCGCAGGAAGAGGAGAAGTACCTTAGGGATGAGATTGGGTTGGACTCTACTCCATTACCTGCCACCGAACCAGCTGCAGAGAAAGTTGTCACCAAGGAAACCACCACACAGACAACATCCAAGCATATATTGTCCACGCAGAAGTATAGGCGAGACAAGGTCGCTAACTCTGATAAAGAGGACGAGATCGTTGCCGAACCTGGGCCATCCAAACCGGCGCTTAAAAATGCTTCGAAGAGGAAGATGGTCGACTCTGATGGCGAGGAGGAAATAATCGCTGAGCCCGAACCTGAGCCACCAAGATCGGCGGTCAAGACTGCATCTAAGAGGAAGGCTGTTGACTCTGACGAGGAGGACTTTATTGCAGAACACGAGCTACCGAAAGCAACACCGGAATCTACAGCCAAGCGTACAAAGTCTTTGCCGACTAAGAAATCGAAGGCAAATGACGGCAAGGATACCATGGACGTTGCCGCTCCTACACAGCCCGCGAAAAAGGGGCGAGGACGACCGAAGAAAATTGTCGAAACGGCAGTGGATGTTGAAACGGTTGAGCCTCCTGTCACCGAATCTACCAAGACTGCTGACAAGGTCACTCCCCCAAAGGCACCAGAACCCGAGATACTGGCTGCCAATCCTGAGGAGCCTAAGGAGCAATCGCAGACCCCAGGCCCGACACCCAAGAGCGCAGCCATTCCTCCTTCGACTCCTGAACAGCATTCTGGGTCGTCGCAGAAGAGTGCTGGTACCAAGGTCGCGGTACAGCATTCACCATTGAATAAGAGTAAGGTTCCTCTCCGGGTTGGTTTGAGTAGGAAGAAAAGAATTGCGCCGCTGTTGAAGACGATCAAGAAATAGATGGGTTTGTTCCATATCATGGGATAGGTATTGTCTGTTTTGGGGACTTGATACGGGGTGTCAAGCAACGATACTGATACGGTCATGTATACATGAGTTACAATGCTGAAAGGACGATTTGATACCCTTTTGGACGATACTGCTAGCTTCTATATGATGTTTTATGATTTACCAGCATCGTTAATGATTGAGATTCCTGATGCCGCTTGTTTTCTCGGGTGAATAGCACTCTCCGGGTAAACTTCTGTTGTCTGTTGAGAATGCTCTTTCGAGTGGACTGTTTTTTAGACTATCCTGCCCTTCAAAGGGTTGGCAAATTAACGCGACAGAAGAATGGCCCTTTGTTTCCAGGATGGAATGAGTTGTGGATTGGCTTTGTATTTGAGATGATGTTATCCATTTCAATAGATTTTGAGATGAGAGCGCGCGGCGAAGCTATGACTTTGGATGAAGTGCATGGACTCTATGTGTTATCGGTCGCATCAGTTGCTACGGAGTACTTGCTACAGTGACGGTGATGGGCCACTGGCAGTTCTAGGCTGTTAAACAAAGGTCGGAAACGTGACTTCCTTTGCCCTTGGAGTGGCTGCCTGACGCTCGACCACACTAAGCGATGGATGGGCAAGATATCGAGATGACCCGTGGATTACAATACGACGTGCTGGTGTAGCACAGGCGCCAAGTTCCCAAACCTTCAATCTGAGTTGCGCAGATCTGCTCGGCCCAAGTCAAAAATTTACAGATGACACGGCAGAGTATGAAATTTCGCTGGGCAACTGCAGCGTTCGTCAGCAAACTCAAATTTATCTCGCACGTTGCCAGGATGGAGTGTAAGTGTAAGGTGACACAACGACCATAATCCCGGAGACGGCTAGATCAATGGTCGAAACCATGGCGTTGAGGCGACGGCAGCGTCACGCGATAAGTGGTGAGAGCCTGACGGTGCGACTCGGCGGATGCTGCTCTTCACGACCAACGGGTGCTGCCCTTGACGACCAACGGGTGCTGCCCTTCACGACTCAGACGGACCCTGGGCTCGTATGGGAAAAACAAAGACGGTTCGAACGAGGAAATAATCAACGCAGGACTGGTATGGTCTGAAGAGGCCTCCAATAACTCCACAATGCACGTCAAGGCCAATGATCTTCAGCCTGGTTCCTCTAGCCGTTTTGATGAATCCAGGTATTATCGCTTGTTGTTGCTTTTAGGGGATCGGAACGTCTGAAACTGACAGCGGGAGGCGGCAGTCAACCTCGGCGACGACGAGAATACTCCCCTCCGTCTCTAATGGAAATTCAAAAGACAAGGGCGAGCAGGCGAGGGAATGGATCCGCCGAGTCTTGGGCAATGGCTGTTGCTGGTGACCTATGAGTCCAGACTCGGACCAGCGCCTCTAGCTGTATTCTACTTGTTCGTACTACGTAGTAAGCCCCTTGAACCTTGAACTGCTTGTTGTTCCTTCATCACCTCTCCAGTTTCGCTGCGATACGGACAGGCCAATCAAGCAAGGTCCAAGGGCACAGTGCATCCCTCCTTACGGCTGGAGCTGACCATGTCCGCCAGTCCTTGGGCAAATATCCAGTCCTTTGGATCTTCCATGGGCTGCCCGCATGAGCTAGGTACTGATAGTGGCTTGCAATATCCCGGCAAGCGTCGACAATATTGAAAGGGACTCCGATGCCAACAAAGCTTCCGCCTCTGAAGCTACTTTGATGAAATTGCACACCTCCGCCGTTTCTCGCTTCGCAGTTCCCATCCCCAGACCTGTATCCCATCCCCCAGATCTTGGATGTGGTAGCGGTGAGGTTAAGTACTGACGAGCCTTTCTCTATCTTTATCTATCCGAGCACGCCTCGCATTTGCCTGCCCGACCATTCCGCCGTGCGACCATTCGACCTCGAATCCGTCGGATCCTCGAAGCCACGAACCTCTGTCACTCTTTCAGGATCACCTTGCCGATAAGCCATTCGTATCTGCCCGCGCTACCCGGCTCTACACGAATAGCCTGACCATACGCTGTTATCAACCTCTATTTCCGCTAAACACCTTCTCTCCACATCCCTCATACTTCTCCAATTCTAAATTTACAGCGACGCTGAGAGCGGGGACACTACACCAGCGAACATGTCGGCAGCAACGACTCCGGCCACTCCAGTGTTGCCGTACGTAACGCTGGTCCCATATCCTACCGATGGCAGCTTGCCCAAGACTGGCGGAGATTCTCTGACGCAAAACCTCAATATATATTACGGAGTGGGAAACAGCATTAATTGTTGTGAAAACACGAAAGCTAACGTAAAGTATAGACGGGAAATATTGCATGGGTGCTTATGTCCACTGCATTGGTCTTGCTCATGATTCCCGGCGTTGGGTACGTACCACCCACTACCAGGACTTCAATCACAACCAGTAACACAGACAAACAGCTTCTTCTACTCAGGTCTTGCTCGAAGAAAGTCAGCTTTATCGCTGCTATGGCTTTCAGTAATGGGAACCGCAGTCGTTTCCTTCCAATGGTTCTTCTGGGGATACTCTCTGGCTTTCTCGCATAAGGCTGGCAAATATATGGGTGCTCTGGACAACTTTGCTCTAATGGGCGTGCTAGCACAGCCATCTGTTGCCAGCCCTCTGATTCCAGATCTCCTGTTCTGTATCTACCAGGGCATGTTCGCTTGTATCACGTAAGTACCGTCTGGGACGACCGGAGCAACATGGTGACTGACATGCGACATAGAGTGGTTCTTGCAATTGGTGCAGTTGCTGAACGTGGCCGCATGCTTCCAGCTCTCATTTACATGTTCGTATGGACAACAGTCATCTATGACGCTATTGCTTGCTGGACATGGAATCCGCACGGATGGGTCTTCAAAATGGGTGGTTACGACTTCGCTGGTGGAACTCCCGTGCATATTGCATCTGGTTGCGCCGCACTCGCATACTCCTACATGCTCGGCAAGAGAAGAGGACACGGAACCCAGGAACTCAACTATCGCCCTCACAATGTTACCCATATAGTTATCGGCACTGTTTTCCTCTGGGTTGGTTGGTTTGGCTTCAACGCTGGTTCGGCCCTGGGCGCAAATATGCGCGCTGTCATGGCTGCTGTTGTCACCAACCTTGCGGCATGCTGTGGTGGAATCACTTGGTGTCTTGTCGACTACCGCTTGGAAAGGAAATGGTCCACTGTCGGATTCTGCTCGGGCGTCATTGCTGGTCTTGTTGCCATTACTCCTGGATCCGGATATGTGCCACCGTGGGCTGCGGTTGTCTATGGAGTTGTCGGAGGCGCAGCCTGCAATTACGCTACCAAGCTCAAATACTTCTTGCGCTGCGATGATGCGCTCGATATCTTTGCTGTCCACGCCGTAGGTGGCTTCGTTGGCAATATCCTGACCGCCTTCTTCGCTGCTGATTACATTGCGTTTCTGGACGGCATCAACCATATTCGAGGTGGCTGGCTCAATCACCACTGGATCCAGCTTGGTTACCAATTGGCCGATTCTGTCTCTGGCGGCGCCTACTCTTTCCTTGGCACCTGCCTGATTCTTGCTGTGCTCGACTTCTTGGGCAAATATATCCCAGTTCTAAAGCTTCGTGCTTCTGAAGAGGAAGAAATTCTCGGAATCGACGATGTTGAAATTGGAGAGTTCGCTGTAAGTTTCCTCGCTTGGGACGTTCTATGACTCGAATTAAGACTAACGCCACAAACAGTATGACTACGTCGAGCTCTCACGAGAAGTGAAAGCGCTTGATGAGATGGATGACCAGTCCTCGCATTCGCATTCTGCCAATGGACATTATCCTGGTGAACCAAAATCCTATGATTCGTCCCGCCCTTTAGCTTCGCTCGAGCCAGTTAGTTACAGCCCGATAACGTAACATGCTGCATCTAATTCCCGTCGTAGTAAATCCAGGTTGGCATGGATTGAGAGATCTCAATGAATCTCACCAATAAGTTCTAACGATCTGAATGTATGTGCTCGAGCAGCTTCTCGACCAGCTTGCTGTCAAACCTTTGCTTTTATTGTATTCTTGCAATCAGGTTTGGGCGTTGCACTACCTAAAAGAGGGGCGTTTGGACCTGGGCTTGGACATTCAGTCAGACTGGCTGTAGGTCGCAGAGATAGACCTTGTTCCTTTTTTACCACCGAGATACCTCAATTGCTTAATTCGAATGGCTGGCCTAGTACATTTGACGATGGCAGGTGCGAGGTTGGACAAGATGAAGGGATGCCGATTATGTTAGATATCCAGATGAATTATTGATAGTTTTTAGCGAAGTAGTAATTGGACAAATCAAACAATTCAACAAACCTCTTAGGCTCTCACCGAAAGTCGGCCCTGGTGAAAGCGCCAAGACATAATATGAACCCCAACATTCAATTGATGCCAGAAGAGCTTCAGATACTCCAACATCAACACGAAGATCCACAAGCGTCGCACATCGCCATACGTACGACTATTCTCCTCAACGCTTCTTCCAAACACACTGAATGACTTGATGCGATCATCCACCTGGTAAGTGATCCGTTCGGGAGGCTGAAGACGCCTCTCCGCCTGGCATCGTTCTTGGTGAACATCTGTATGGCTCTAAAGCATCTGCGCCCAAAGGCGAAGAAACACTCTGTAGCAAAACCTAAACCCTACGCATTCGATTGCTGAAATCTTCGCCGCCTTTAGGCTTTGGTTGCACATCCTTGGTTGTTGAGACCAATGCGATCGCAACCGCCTAGGCAACACACAACGTAGGTGTAACGAACAAGCATTGTATTCTAACCTCCTCGGCCGATAGAATCTTCACACGGGCTTCGCCATCTCCAAGCTATTCCAACGTACGCCTACGCTTCGACTTCCTTCAAGCGCTTCAAAGCGGGAAAGTGGTCGCAAACACCTGGCTACCTTGGAAGAGAATCCGCCAGAAATACAGTCAAAGCCATCGCGATTGTCGCTCTAGGCCCCGGGACTAAACAAAGCCACAGTTTTGAGGTCAAGATCCTCTCAGCGTAATGGCTACCGTACCACACCCAAACAGGGTGCCTTTCCCTTCCTCTGTAGAAGAGTTCAGTGCAGATCCACGCGTCTCGTTCTCGCGACAGGATGGCAAATACATATTAGAAGATCACGACGGCTCAGAATGGGAGTGGGAGGAATCGCTTGGGAAATGGACAGCAGCAGTTGATGAGAAACTGCTCGAGCAACAGCAGCAGGCATACGCGGTAGCAGGTGTCGACGAGTCGGAGTCAGCAGAAGCATCGATCAAAAAGAGGAAATTAAACGACAATGCAAACAGTGGTGGCAACAAAAGGCCGAAGAAGGAAAAGAAAGAGCGCGTCAATACAGCCGTCTATGTCACATCCCTGCCTCTAGATGTCACGGTTGAAGAGGTCCACGATGTGTTTTCGAAGTACGGCATTATCGCGGAAGAGGTGGACAGCGGCAAACCACGAATAAAGCTATACACGGACGATGCTGGAAATCCAAAAGGCGACGCACTCGTCGTGTACTTCAGACCCGAATCTGTAGCCTTGGCCGTACAAATGCTCGATGACTACGACTTTCGGCTCGGCGAGACTGGTCCAGATGGCAGAATGAGAGTTAAAGCAGCAGACTACTCGTACAAAAAACAACAGGATGCGTCAGGCGATGTTCCAGGCAAACAAGTCAACATGAAGGACAAGAAAAAGGTCATCAAAAAGACGCAAAAACTCAACAACAAGCTTGCCGACTGGGACGATGATGACCCACAACCGCAGTCAACGGTGGCATCTCGATGGGACAAAATGGTGATCCTGAAGCATATGTTCACCCAGGAGGAGCTCAAGGCAGATGCCGATGCAAAACAGGAAATCACAGACGATATCAAGGAAGAGTGCAGTAAACTCGGCGCAGTTGCGAATGTCACTCTGTTCGACGAAGAGGCCGACGGAGTCGTTAGCGTACGCTTCAGCACCACTGAAGCTGCCGATGCCTGTGTGGAGCTGATGAACGGACGTCATTTCGGTGGTCAGAAGGTAATTGCAGAGATTGCCGATGGCACCGAGAAGTTCAAGAAGTCAAGAAACACCAAGAAGGTCGACAAGGATGCAGAAGAAGAGAGGCGACTGAATGAGTTTGGCGAGTGGTTGGAGAAGGATGATGAGGAATAAAGTATGCGTTCAGCGAGAACGTCTTCACATGGATATAGAGGACAATAGGATCCTAGCGGCTTTCAAAAGACCTTTGTCTAAAGAACACGGCAGGTTTCAATGGATACGATTGAGGGGTTCCTGTTGGAAGCAGAAGTGTATGATATAACCAGCAAGGAGGTCAACCCGAGCTGCGGTCGAACAGCGAGTGACAGCTGACGGAGCTTGTGGGAGTATTCCGAGACTGTTACAAATCTCGTATCTATTCATAGCGCTTTGCACAAGGCTGGTTCTGCTGGATACCCTCGTGAGAGTACGAATCATCTTTTCTGTACCTGGTCCATGGTACGTCGTACAAACGCGTGGGTCGGTATGGATTGTGAAGCATGAAGTACGGTTATATCTCAAATCCTTGTGTATACACTGTTCGAAGCTCGGGTCATTCTTTTGAATGCTGGTCGGGTAACAGCACTTATTCTCTATAATTTAAGATCGATGGCGATAAAATTCCTGTGACTTTTAAGTAAATATTTCGCTAGAAATTTACAATTTTTGAATGCCCGGGGACACGGAATTGAGGAAGCTACTGTGGCACTGCTCCTAGCCTAAGTTCAAGACACAATGAAGAGGTTGGATATGGTGAGTCTTGGAGTTGGTCGAAGTTTTGTTAACGAACCATGATGTCACCTATATGGGCCACATCCGAGGATAGGTTCAAAAGAGGAGAACAAACAACAACAACAACAACAACAATTTCCACAGCTCATACTGATAATCTCGTGATATGGCATCATTCACCCTCAGTGTGCCCGATGAGGCCCTGGAAAAGCTCCAGGCCAAGCTTGCAGCAACCGATTTCCCTGACGAGCTTGAAAGCGGCGATATGTGGATGTATGGAGCACCTCTTCGTGATATAAAGCGATTGACCGAGTATTGGAAGACAAAATTCGACTGGAGGAAAGCAGAGGCCAAAATAAATCAACTGCCCAACTTTGAGGCTATTATCACTCCTATTGGCTTTGATCCAATCAACATTCATTACGTTCATCAGCCTAGTCCGGTCAAGAATGCGATTCCACTTTTGTTTTGCCATGGCTGTACGTGGATCCTTTCCGTCGTGTTTTTTGTTCGACTCTAATTGTCTTCAGGGCCCGGATCATTCCTTGAGGTAGAGAAGTTGTTGCCATTGCTGAGGGGCGATGGTAGTGGTCCAGCCTTCCATGTCGTCGCGCCATCCTTACCAAATTTCGGATTTTCAAGCGTCGTGAAGAAGCCTGGATTCAATTTAGAGAAGTATGCAGAGGTTTGCCATACATTAATGCAACAATTGGGATACAAAGAGTATGGTAGGTCATGGATGCTATGGGTTTGCCGAGTAGGCTTTCATTGACGAGACAAATAGTCACACAGGGGGGAGACTGGGGATTCTTCATCACCCGTGCCATGGTAGGCCAACATAACCAACCAGTAGGAGTCATTTACTGATATTTAGAAGGGCCTGCTGTATCCAGACCATGTCAAAGCCAGTCATGTGAACATGATTCGCGCGAACCCCCCGAAATACAAGAAGAATCCACTACTAGCAGCTCAACACTCTCTATTTCCGTATTCTGAGCGCGAAAAGAAAGGGCTTGAAAGGAGCGCTTGGTTCAATCAAGAAGGGATGTCGCATAGGAACAGAGTCAACAAGCCACGCTAATTGGTGATAGGCTCCGGTTACAATCTTGAGCAGCGAACGAAGCCACAAACTATCGGATATGCCCTTGCTGATAGCCCTGTTGCTCTACTCGCCTGGATATACGAGGTAAGTCTACCACACGGTAGCTTGCATCCTGAAAGTCCGTAATCTGACGCTTCTACTACAGAAATTGCATGATTGGACCGATGACTACCCATGGACCGATGATGAGATCCTGACATGGATCTCGATTTACTACTTCTCAACTGCTGGCCCTGCAGCGAGTGTGAGAATCTACTATGAAGCAGTTCACTCGACTGGCACCAAAATCACTCATCGTGACGCCCTCTCCGAATGGATACCGCACGTGAAACTCGGCCTCGCCTATTTCCCACGGGAACTGACGGTTGTCCCCCAAACATGGGGTCGCACGCTTGGTCCTGTTGCATACGAAAGTGTTAAGTCTCGGGGCGGGCATTTCGCCGCCTGGGAATCGCCTTCTGAGGTTGCTGGTGACCTGGAGAAAATGTTTGGAAAGAAGGGCCCGCTATATGGCATAATCAAAGGCGCCGATGGCTACAGACGTGGTTCTAAGCTGTAGGGTGTTGTCACAAAGGTAATTTGTTGCTATTCGTGTTTTCGTCTTATTATCGCGTAAGCAGGGCTAATGTGAGACAGGCGATGCGTACGCAAAATTCCGGTCGTCAACTCTTTGTACTTATACATCTTAATACACATATTGAAGCAAACCGTTTTCGCCATTGACGTGAGTTTTGAAGCCACTCGACCCATCTGTGGTGGCCTAGGATCCATTTCCCCTGAACGCCACAGATGGGCTGTTGGTTTGTTACTCTAAAATCAAACATAGCTAATCGTGGGCGCTGTGGCTAGCCATATATCAAATCACCGAGGATCGGGCAGTATTCAGACCATGGATACCGGGACTTGATCGACATCAATTGTGATACGACAGCACAATGTGAGAAAATCACTATCTTCTATTAATATCGCCTACTATCTAGTCTAAGTTAAGATCTTCCAGTATATTACTATTAGTAGTTCGCTTGTGTTCCTACTTCTGGATGGATTCGCAGGCCTTCTTCTCGTCGAAAAGATTATTGGTTCCTACATTTTCATCAGGCTTTCTCCTCTCTGATATGGTTCGGACATGAAGTGCTCAGCGAACCCTCTGTATTACCAACAACAGAAATGTCACGAGCTTTCCTTATGCCGTCGGCGAACTTGGGAGCCACGGACATCTCTCCGACGGATATTCAAGCTCATCTTAAGAACAACCTCTGACACCTGACAGCGGAGTACTGTTTCCATCATGTCAAAGCAAGGACCACCGTTTCCACTTTTTGTAGATTCACATGTCACCCGACTTCCAGCCTCCCTCTCACCCAAAATCCACTTACTATTACAAGATGGAACAGAATCTTTTCGTCCCAATATGATTGAGCGCGTACGACCCACCTGGTTCCAAGGGTCCACCCCAACGCGCAACTACTGTGAAATGTCTACTTACTACTCAGACCGCCCAGTCTTCACATCACAAGCCAATCTAGATCGAAGAGCGATCCTTTGGTGGGTCCGCAATGATCATTTTTTCCCATGCCCACGATACAGATGACATGGGAACCCCATCAGAACCAGTGAAGGAATTGTTTTGAAATTCCTCGAATAGATGTCAGAAATGGTCCTCGCTACTCACGGTAACAGAGGTGGCAGTTTGCTGCTTCAGGCCATGATCGTAGAAAATCTACCCTCGGCCAGGCTACCGGTAAGCGCCACGCGATTCCGTTGTGTCTTATCCTCGCTGTTTCTTCTTGACTTGTATTCCTCACCTTGTCTCCCTTTCATACGTTCGTTCTAGTCATGTTCCATTTCCTTCCTTTCGCTGCTCTGGTCAGCTTAATCGCACATTCACTCGCTACACCCGCCCCAAATGCAGATGAAAGACTGAAAGATGCAGCTTATGATTACGTCGTGGTTGGCGGAGGTAAGATACATTCCACCCTCCTACATCCTCACTTATCCACGACCTCCCTCCAACCTATTTTCACTAATACATCCAATTAGGGACCGCTGGTCTAGCAGTCGCAGCGCGACTCTCTGAAAACCCCGCCATCAGCGTGGCTGTCGTCGAAGCAGGAGGCCACTACGAAACCAACAATCCTCTCCTCAGCTCCACACCCGCCGGTGATGTCTTCTGGGTGGGAACAAGTTCCTGGGACACGAATCCGCTCGTCGGTTGGAATTTCATGACGACGCCGCAGGCGGGGGCGTCGGGGAGGAAGATACATTATGCCAGAGGATACTGCCTCGGTGGGAGTAGCGCTCGGAACTGTAAGTTTCCCTCATCATATCAGAGAAAGGAGAGATTTGGGGAAATGGTATGGTATGGTAAGGTAAGGTAAGGCTGACAAAAGAGGCAGTTATGATATATCAACGCGCGACGAAAGGGACGATGGACATGTGGGCCAAGCAAATCGGGGATCTCTCGTATTCATGGGATAACTTCCTACCGTTGTACCAAAAAAGCGTTAATTTTACGGCGCCGAAGGGTTCGCCAAGGGCTGCGAATGCAACTGCCAAGTTCAGGGCTGATGCGTTTCCGCCTCAAAGTGGTCCTTTGAGAGTCAGCTACGCAAACTACGCCGGGCCCTTTTCGAGCTGGATCCAAGGGTCTCTAAATGATATTGGAATACCATCTGTTGACGACTTTAATAGTGGAAGTTTGATGGGAGCGCAGTATTGCTCCTCTACTATCGATCCTGTATATCAGAGTCGAGAGTCCTCGGAGACGTCTTTTTTGGCTGCGGCGAAGGCGAGGAGGAATTTGAAGGTGTATACTAAGACGATGGCAAAGAAGGTTCTCTTTGATGCGCGGAAGAAGGCTACGGGCGTTGAAGTGGTGGGTGCGACGGTGCCTTACAAAATCGTTGCGAAGAGGGAGGTGATCGTTTCGGCGGGGGCTTTTCAAAGTCCGCAGCTCTTGATGGTCTCGGGCATTAGGCCAAAAGCTACTCTTAATCAGTTCAAGATTCCCATTCTCAGCGATTTGCCGGCTGTGGGACAGGGGATGGAGGTGAGGATATGGTCCTTGGATCCGCATGTGACTGAGACTTTCTAACAACAAATGATAGGATCACATCTTCATGGGCCCAACCTACCGCGTCAACGTAGACACCCTCACCAAAATCGCAAACTCAATCCCCACCATCCTCTCCACCTTCCTCACCGAATACGTGTCTAAAAAGACCGGCCCCCTCACCAACCCCGTCTGCGACTTCCTCGGCTGGGAAAAGGTACCAAAAACCATGCGTTCCAGCCTCTCCCCCAACGCCATCGCAGATCTAGCACCTTACCCCGCCGATTGGCCAGAAATCGAATACCTCTCAGCCCCAGGCTACATCGGTAATTTCTCAGGCCTCTTCGCCAGTCAACCAGGCGACGGATACCAATACGCCTCCATCTTGGCAGCACTGGTTGCTCCTCTTTCCAAAGGAAACGTCACGATCAAAAGCCCAGATACAGCAGACTTGCCACTCATAAATCCAAACTGGCTTACCCACCGCACGGATCAAGAAGTCGCCATCGTGGCATACAAACGCGTTCGTGAAGCATTCGCTTCGAAATTCATGGAACCCGTCCTTACTAACAAGACGGAGTATTATCCGGGTCCAGGTGTGCAGACGGATGAACAGATCTTGAATCACATTCGGAAGACGCTGCATACAGTGTGGCATGCGGCTTGTACCTGTCGGATGGGAAAGGAGGGAGATCCGAACGCTGTCGTTGATAGTAAGGCGCGGGTGTTTGGCGTGAAGGGACTTCGAGTCGTGGATGCCAGTTCGTTTGCATTTTTGCCGCCGGGACATCCGCAGAGTACTATCTATGCGCTTGCGGAGAAGATCTCAGCGGACATCTTGAAGGATCATGCCGCTCCGGGGCATTGAGGCGGCGTGTGATTTTGTTGAATAGCAGAAGAAAGTGGGGGCGCTGGAGTTGTCTTTGGGTTTATAGGTGGGGACTTGGATTCAGTTAATTGCCCAATCCACACATATATTCGTTTTCTTTGCAGCGACATATACGTAATTGCAAAGATATACAATCGGAATATCCGTATATGATAATAATCGGATTTTACGTGGTATGTAATGGCGTATGTGCCATGTGCCTACAATCTCAATCTACAATTGTAGAAACCGAACTCTCTGGGATAAAAAAGCCTTTCGTTACTTTCCAGACCGCGCCCCGTCTATAGACCGGCGCCGTTAAACTATACACCCCCGTTTACTACCTGAGTCATATATACTATAGTTAGTATAGGATACCCTCCGGTCCTGGTACTCCTAATCCTCTATTCCGGGCCCGGTATTATCTAGATTCCGATTTAGCTATTGTTGTTATAAATCCAGGGTCTAGAATTTTTATAATACCAGGATCTAATAACGTATTCCACCACCGAGCCGGCCACACCACCGAGCCGGCCAATTTTCCTTGGCACGACCAACTCACATTACGCCTCTTCAATTTTATCGCTATCAACAATAGATTCCAAGTCTGTCGTGCTGCTATCTGATTCAGAAGATATCTCAATATCCTTTTTACACCTTCGCGCACCCCCCTACTTGACGCGCCTTTGTATGCGCGTCAAAGTGCTTCAACCACTTAAGACCAAGCGCATTGTTTGTCCAGCCGTTCTCAGAGACCGAGAGCTTCCAATTCCTTGGTATATCTGCCTCCTCATACCACGCAGAGATGTGAACGCGTCCTTTGTAGATAATGAAGGGCGGGGTCGCATACCCAGCGGCGCAGATACTCTGGATAACTGTAACCCACTCGCGATTGCCTGGCTGGATCAAATTAGACCGTGTATGTCTTTCAGAAGCTGTGACGACCTTCATTGACCCAATAACGCCCATCTGGAAGCCAATCTCGTCAAAGTTGTGCGTATCCTTGTCGTGGATGCCGTACTTGGCTTTGGTATCTGCAACGAGCTTGAACCACGCGCCGATAATCTCTGGGTCTTCCTGTAGTATCCTCTGCCTATCCTTGGCTCTATTGAAGGCCATCTTGAGCTCATCTGGGCGCGTTACGAACCTCTCAGCCCAGTTTTTCCCTACTAGCTCTCCACCGCCTACACCCAGCAGTTTATCCGCCATATCTGCCACCTCACACAGCCGGGGCGCAAATCCTCGCAAATCGAGGTCGAGGATATATTGGACAAGCGTTTGCCCTTCTGTTGCAGTGAGCTTATGGGAGTTTGGGCGAGTTTGAGATCGAGAGGTAATTCCGCAGAGCCGATCAGAGAGCCTTAGGTGTTTGATGTTGAAGGCTGCAGCAGCGCGCCGTAGGCTTTGAAATTGGCCAGAGGTATAGGCCTGAAGAGCGAGATCGATTCTGCCTTCTTCTTGAACGGCTGTCGCGTTGCGTTGTTGAGACATTGCGTGTTGAAGAGGATAAGGGCTGTGCCAAGGAAAAGTGGCCGGCTCGGTGGTGGAATACGTTATTTAGTAGGGGGAAAGATTAAATTAGTATACTATTAATACTAGTAGCCCTCTAACTTCTATAGTATAGAATTATAGATTCCGCTCTAAATAGATCTAAGAGACCTTTTTATCAGTTAACGTAATCCACCATCGAGCGGTACACACCACCGAGCGGTACACATTTTCGTATCCTCATCAATTACTCTATTATGCACCAATAAATCTCTCATTTTTAAATATTTCTATCTATATGTCTGACAGTTGACTACAAAATGGTCACCACTGCGACAAATAAAACAAGTAATTACAATGTTCTCCTCTTCATTTGGTGATTCTTCCTCAATATAAGGCTCTTGATCAACCTGGTTACTGCTAATAACCGAAGCTTCTTTAGAAAGTTGAAGTAAGCTTGAGCCCTCTGCAACAGTTAAAGCGCTTGATTGACTAATATATCTCCTTTTTAGTTGCCTCTTTCGCTTCTGCCTCTCGTTTGCAGCCCTTAATTTCTCATTTTCCGCAGCTAGTAAAGCGGCGCCTTGCATCGCGATCTGGCAGCCCTTGACAAGCTGATTAAGGGCCTGATCTGTTGGTCTTGGTGGACTTTTTGAACGTCTCTTAAGATAGCCTTTGATTGTAGCTACCTGCAGCTCTAACTGGGTTAGATTCTGAGATGTTTCTGGTTGCCATTGCTCTTGGTTTGCGGCCAAGGGCGCTGTAGGGGTAGATGGCCTAATCTGGATGGTTGAAAGTACCTGATCTGGATCAAGAGGTACGAGACCGGCAGCAGTGAAGCTGCGTTGAATATTGCTTATTGTGAGGGCACTAATTCGAGCAATTTTAAAGGTGTGAAGAAACTCAATGTTGTCGATATGATTTATGCCAAGCCTCATATATTCCGAGACTTGTTGGCCATAGGTACGCTTGAGGACCGAAAAACAACCAATATCGAGAGGTTGAAGAAGATGTGATGAATGCGGTGGCATACAAAGAGTAATAATCATCCCGTCTGCAAAAAATTGATCAAATTCTGGCGTTGCGTGGCTGCCGTGGCCATCCAGAATTAGTAGTCGATAACTACCAACCTTTCTTGCAGCTGTATTTGGCTCGAAAACCTCTTTTAGCCAATGTAATCCAAGCTGGTCATTAGTCCATCCATTTGTACTCAAAGCGATTGTCCAATCAGGCGGTATATTGTTGTTTTCGTACCAAGATGATATATGTACCTTGCCTTTGAAGATCACCATCGGCGGGAGGCTCCAACCCAGCGCATTGATCGATTCGATTGCCGTAACCCATTCGCGATCGCCAGGCTGTAATTGAGGGGGTCTGCCACGCCTATCTGAGGCAGTAACTACGCGTGAGGTACTTGCAAGGCCCATTGCAAAGCCGGTTTCGTCGAAGTTGTAGATATCGTTATTGAGGATGCCGTATTTAGCGATTGTGTTTTGTACAAGCCGAAACCAGGCCCCAATAAGGACTGGATCTTCGCATCTCGCCCTTTGATTATCGTAGCTGCGTGAATATCGCGATTTGAGGCTAGGGCGGCGGTTGATGTATCGCTGAGGCTAATTGACACCGATTTTGCAATCTGAGCCTACACGCTGCTCGAGTACGATTTTTGCCGCATCGCGTACCCCAGTAACGGTCAATGGATAACCTCTTTCATCCATAGATAGTATCCAATGCTCAACGACCTCCTCTTCCGTATCCGTAAGCTTTTGGCAATTTGGGGGCGAATCGACGCGTGAAGCGCGTCCGCGAAGGCGGGAGGCAAGGGAAGTAAATGGGACAGAATAGGCATCAGCGGCCTTTCGAATACTTGGAAAATGGCCTTTCAAATAAGCGTCATGAGCAAGGAGTAGTTGACCCTCTTTCTGGGCCTTTGTATTGACTAGTTGTGGTGGCATTGTGGGTTAATCGATGAGGATACGAAAATGTGTACCACTCGGTGGTGTGTACCGCTCGATGGTGGATTACGTTAGTAAGTTGTTACACGGGATCGGGAGGATCATGTGAACGCTCGAGCCTTGGCAAAGCGAGCGCTCGACACGCTCGATTGCGAGCGTTGCGAGCGCAGGATTTCTTAGGAGATAGATCTCTATATATATAGGACGAGACTCTGCTCCCTCAGTGTCTCGTATCTTCACTCTCTAGTTACTTCGCTATTGCTTTTAGTTACTTAGCACAATTCACGACTCTTATATCTTGCAAGCTTCGCTTCACTTGTTTGATACGAAATTGTCGCCCCGGACCACTTGAGCCCTACTGTACGGATTAGCCAAATCCAGCTAGATTACTTTGAGTCATAGCCTCTGCGTAACAGCGGGAGATAGGCTATCTAGAAACTTTCTTTCGGTTTAAATTTCTTATATTTAGGTGGTACGGTCGAGTATCGGGTATTGCCTCTTCGCATCAAGCCAATGCATATCGACTATAGAATACACCGAAGCAACACATCTTTTTATCCATCAAAATATTGATAGGACTCAATTAAGTGGCCAATCAAAATAGTTTCGTTGGCTTCGTAGCTTTTGAGAAGCCGACTTGTTAGCGATAATCCTCCTTACTTGGTTGATTGATTGATTGATTTTATCCTACTCGTTTGCAGCCGCTTAATCACGCAGCCATGTCCGGTTAGGAGGACTTCATCAGACAGCCGACACGTGATAGATTATATAATCCACCGCGCCCCACTTCGCCCCGTTCACTGAAACAAGACCAGCTGTCCCCTCGGTCCTCCCCCTTTCCCCTTAACCAGTATCTCCAAATGCCCGCGGGCTCTTGTAGACACTGGTTACTCTGCTAGTATATCTGTGCTATGTAGACTCAAGAGGCAATGCCTCGTGTTTCGCTATCCTTCTACCTACAGTCTCCCTCTAATGCTCAGCTTTGTCTATCTGTTTCGCCTTATCCCTCAAGGCCAATGGATTCCCTAAGTATGTTTCTGCTTGTGAAAGTTGCCTTACACCAGATTCCTATGCGGCAGTGTATTTGGTTGTGTGATGCTGGAGACAATAGTAACCATCGTAGTCGTGATTTCGCTGCTTGGGTGTGATACTCCGGATATGCCCGTAGACGAGGCTGTCTGGTAGCTGCCGTATTGTATGGCGCCGATCGTGCTATAGACCTGCCGTCTTATAGTCGGAGCCTACCTGCTGCTAGTCGCTCTCCCTGCTTGCTATATCGCGCTCCTACTCTTGCCAATGCCATAACTGGGACGCAACAGTCTGGGGAGAGGCTCAAGGCTACGTCTGCTGGCTTGTAGGGCCAGATGTTAGCCTCTATCCTTGTAGATAGAGCAGCAAAGGTAGCGACTCTTTGCCCTGTTTAGCCTGGCCTTCAAGCCGGCTTAGCACTCAGGGTGGACGAAGCCCTTCCTGCCCAGTTAACACCTAGTTTGCTCTTTAAGCATACTTCAAGGGCACGCCTTTCCGAGTTTGCACCTCGTTCCGGCTTCCCTACTCTTAGTACACCGACATGCGCATCCGTCCTCTCGGGCTATACAGACAGTCTCTCTGATTAGGACTTGATCCTACCTCTCACGAGGCTATCCTAAGGTCAGAGCCCATCAAAGGGATGAGGTCTTAGGGACCAGCAGTGGCTGCCATTGTATACCACGCCCCGCGGGTTTTTGACGCCCGTTTCGCGTTACCTAAAGGAGTCTCCTCCGAATAGGCCGACCATGTCTTGCACGGGTTCCGTATGCCAATCTCCGTTACCAGCGAGAGAGGTCCGGTGGTCCCGTACTAACCAAGCCTGTTTCCCCAGTACCTTAACAAACGGAATACTACTTACAGTTATAGAGTCCGTGTCTCCCGCTGTCCCTATGCTCCGTATCTTCCACTCATCTAATGCTCCGTATCTCTACCTTTTCTAATGCTCCGTGTCTCTCGCCTTTCCAATGCTCCGTGTCTGGGACTTAACGAAGTGTAGGGCGTTCGGTATTAACGAAGTAGATCGGGTGAGGTATCAACGTCCTCCTTACTTGGGAGACACGAGCTAATTTATCAGCGATAATCTTCTCGATTTAGGAAAGTCACGTGGCAAGATTGAACTAATGTTAGTTGGCCACTGAGCAGGGCTGGTCACGATGGTGTAGTAGCGTACCTGCTCATACAGGGAGAACTCTCGCCAAGTGTCATACTCATCATAAATCATTGCGAAGCACCAATACCTACTAGTGTTATGACTTCGCCTGGACAGTCTCACCAGCCCAATATACGGAAACATAATCCTCCCCGTCCTTGCTCTTCGCATAACTCACATACGTATGCAGTCCACTCTTCTTCTCCACATCTCTCTCAGGACTAAATGATGTGTTAGTAAACCCAGCTTCACTTCGATGAAAAGAGCGCAGACTCACAAAATCGTTCCGAGATCCTTTTCATCCTCCCCAAGCAACCCCTTCCATCCCTTCAATGCGAAAAACATATCCAACCTCCTCCCCAAATCCTCAGCACTAGTCGAAAAACACCACATCGGAAAATAAACCTTCATTTCCGGCACCAGCTCCCCCGGCGTAATCTCAAAAGAATAGATGAAGCTAATCCTCGGATCCTTCTCATCAAGCGGTTTCAGCGGCATAGATTTCCAATCCGCAGTCTCAAGTTCATCATTGAAAAGTAACTTCCAGAATTCCGCCAAAGCATCAAGTTGATCTCTATTCTCAGGAAGTAAACCACCAAGTGTATACACATCCTCCGCCGCACTAAACGTATTCCGCCAACTATGCGCATAAATCTTCATCCGCGGTTTCCTCTCCTTGGCAACAAGGTCAAACCCAATCATCTCCACATCATTGAGTGTAAGCGCCGACCCCGGTTCTTGGAGATACTCCGTTACCATTTCCAAAGGCGATAGAACATCGAATGTATCGTCGTCGTGGAGTTGCGTTATTGCTTCTTCGATGATGGAGCCGGGTGATATACCCGTTTGTAGCGATTTCAGTTGTGGGAATAGGAACGCTTTCGGACCGATATCAGCAACGCCTTTTGCTCTGTCAATGTCAAACGCGAGGAAACAGCTCGGCGAGGATCCCGGGATTCTTTGTTCGAATTTTGGCCACGAGTCCTTTGGGGTTATGAAGAGGGCATTGGTGAAGTGAGTGAAGAGTTCTAAATCTAGGGGTTTGATCTTTTCTTGGAGTTTGGAGAGGACTTTGAGGGGGGCTTCTTGGTTCCATTTGTCTTTCTCTGAGTTCGCTTCGAGTCCGATGGGCTCGATTGTGATTCTGACGTTCTTGTCTTTGGGTCCGTCGCCGCGTGTGGTTATACTGGGTTCAAAGGCCGTCTTGTGATGTGTTAAAGTAGATAGCCGTTTTGATTTCGGTCCTGGTTGTATGGATGGTAGGATCGATTCCTCAAACCAGTCGAGGATCTCTGATCGAATAGACGGATCGTAATGGCATAGTTCCATGGCATTCTGCAAGACCTGTGCGTATTGATCTTGCTCCTGCATGATGAGATGAGGCATTTCCAAGTTCTTTCTTTTCAGACGTGTCCGTTTGCAAAATCAATCAAGAAAATTAGAAGACGAAGAAAGAAGTACAGAAAGTACAAAGTCAATAAGCGGAAAATCCCGTGGCACAGGAAAGGGAGGGCATTGATGTTTTTAATCACCCCCGGAGCCAAGTCCGGAAGGCCTCCCTGTGGTCAGGAATTGTGGCTGTCGTGACGGGACCCTGGGGCTGACAACCTCTCTCGATATGTATCCCGAGGCTACTGCACACTAGGGCGGGAAGTTTGGCGTAGCCGCACGTCAAGATAAAGCTGCGAACACTGGAGGCGGTTATGCTATTCCCGTGCCGGTAGTTTTAGATCGCTGTTGACTTTTCGAAACATAAAGCTAGCGCCACGACCAAATATTTATGGAGCATGGAAGCAGGAGTGTGGACACTTTCGGAAGATAAGAAGCATATGCATGGAGGTGAGAGACAAGAAGACGGTGTTTGATCAGTGATCATTTAACAAACCCAGATACCAGCATTCCAAACCTTGACCTAACAGGGTTCTGCTACTGCTGGCGAATGGAAAAGACCTGGAAACGAGGTTGTTGTGGTACTGTGCATCAAGCTGACGATGCGTGCCAGGCCGGTTTGCCCTAAGATCGAATCCCAGAAACATGGCAGACTGAAGCTAATGGCTACAAGCGAAGTGAGCATTAACCGGGTAGGGTTGACCGGATCGCTGTGAACGAATGGACCTATCACGATTGCGATTCTGAAACCGATGAACCAACCAGAAAAAGGATGTGACAGCGAAAAGCCATGCTGCCAAGAGCGTGATCGCTAACACATTTTGCGAAATGCAAGATTCACCGCATCGAGTGACTGCGATGGGAAGAAGACAGATGAATTGGACAAACGGCAAAGCGGAGGGGGGAGAAAAGTGTTCCGGACCGACCCCTCGGTATACCCATTGAGGATGAAGATCGAAAATATCGGATGGGCGGGCCGATGAAGTTGATTGGTTAGAGAAAGTAAGAATGAGTTGCTGTATCGTATCAAAGGCCCGTTATCCTGGAAAGGCATGAGACTCGCTGGCTGGTGTGCAAAATTCTTTGGTAGTACGAGCACGATGACTCAAAAATATTGTCGGCCTTCACGCCGGGTAGGTACCTCTAAGTGGATGGTGTGATATGAAATGCTCAGTGTGAGCGAGAGAAGCACCGATAGCTGGATAATGCTCTTGGTCGTTCCGTTCGTTGTCGTCGTTGTTCCGGGTTTAGGGCCACGAAGAGGAGAACATGATCGAGTGCAGGCGGAAAACAGGTTCCTCACGAGTCGCTCGAAACAAGTGGGGCCGTTTTACTCAGGAACAGCATGCGAATCGTCGATTGCCGGTATCAGAATGTCGACTATCGTTCTTGAAGAAGAGTGGAACAGGAGATAGGGAGAAAGGTGGGAGGGTGGTGTGAAAGGCTCAGTCAGGCTCAAGTCGAGATGCATATGGATGAGTTTCTGGAAATTTGAAAGAGGATTTGGCGGAAAATCATCGATGTCGATTGTAAGTTGAAAGTGTTGTATAAAAGTCAGTGGTTGCTCGGCAGACTTGAATGGTGAACAGCTGGCCGACTTCAGATGGATGAAGTTGAGCAGACGAAGGCCCACCATAGATAAAAGTGAGAGCAAGGAAGGAACGGGCCGAGGATTGAGCGACGGCGAAGACTGGCGACATGTCCTGGCTTGGAAATACTTAGTGTGAGGCGTATGGTGGCGAAGGGAGCAGCCGAGAGTCTATTCATACGCGCCTCGCTTCGTGCGGTGGCTATGCTTTCACTACTATGTATGTTGGAGATGGCCTGAAGTCACTACTATGTATGTTGGAGATGGCCTGCAGTCACTACTATGTATGTTGGAGATGGCCTGAAGTCACTACTATGTATGTTGGAGTTAGCCTTCACCTTGTTCGTCTTCGTCCTGGAACTCTCAAAAGACGTATCACGCAGTCGAAGGTGATTGTCTTCACGGCGAGCACCGCGTAACGGAGAGCTCTCGTAATCTAGACGATAACGGGAAATGAGAATGGGCCATGATCATGTCAAAGCTCCACAGTCCACACTGTCTGCTCTCGAATACAATCTCGGAGAAAAAAGGAATATTAGGCCGGCTTTCTCTTGGGAATTGATAGCGAACAGCGTTTGGCTTGTACTCTAGACATCTGGAGTAGTAGCACGGATGTCGTGTGCATGCATGGATTAGCTGAAGCAGAATGCAAAGAGGTTATGTAGTGACAACGGGTACCGTTCAAGGGACCCGCTTGGGGAATGGGGATATTACCCGCTTGGGGATACTATGTATTACCCGCTTGGGGATACTATGTATTACCCGCTTGGATACTATGTATTGCCCCCTTGAACCAATCATCTGCTGTCGAAGGCTTGCATCCCAAAGCGCCAGTATACCGTATACAGCCTAGACTTGCAGTGGTGCTTTTGCTTCTGCTGCTGTCGCACCGCCGAATTGTCAAGCTGCTCCTTCTCCATCTCGCGGCAGCAGCAGCGAGTTCTCCAAGAAGCCCAAGTACATTCTCCAACCATAGTCACTCATTCAACAATGGCACTTGTTCGATTCTGATGGAGAAGAGCCCGTTTAATACCGATTCCGTTTCCGAAACTCCTTCCCGGATCTCCCCTTGAATCCCGTCCGTTATGGCCTCCAAGTGCATATCGCTGCGCGGTTCTACAGCTTGTCCGGCCTTCAATGCTTCCTCGATATCGACCAGTGCAGCAGCCGTGGGTTTCTTGTATGGGTATCCCTTTGTTCCGCTGATGTGTGCTTGCTGATACTCTGCTTAGTCCGTTCTTGCGATACGTTTCCGACAGAGAAACCTTCGATGCCCAATTCAAATCATACATTTCCACCGAATATGCCGCACAAAAGTGAGGCACTAGATTGGAGTCTAACAGGATATGCATGCTAAGTCGGGATAGATATCAGAACCTGCTAGGATGTAGCAGCGTCAACCTCACCAATACAACCGACTTATATGCACGCTACACCTCGACTGTCTTGTGCAATTCTATAGTGCAGAACTCGTTACAGGCATGCAGTCTGACAGGCATTGCCGCACGCCCAGTATGCGCAGAGACCTGCGTAAGTGGGAGTGAAGCTGTGGCCTTCATGACGTTAGACTAACTCCGGTGTGTAGGCTACATTCGCGACAAGCGAAGAGACCATAGCTGCCTCGTCCCTTTGCGGCACCCCTTCCAACAACGCTCTCAGTCAGATCCGAGCCGACTTCACTACCTGCGCACTGCCAAACGATTCACTGGGTCCCAGTTGTATCTCTGGCGTCCAGAATGAACCCAACAATTGCGGATTCAGTAGCAACCTTCCTAGCTTGTGCTCTTACTGCGCAGCAAGCTCTCCTAATTCCACCGACTCATGTTGCGTGAATTCGAGGACCGAGACGAGATGCTCAAACGTGAGACTACCTGTCGCAACAAGTTCGCTAGGCAACATTTTCCCTTCGTCGACAAGCACAAGCACATCTATCCCAACAGGGGGCGCGGCTGCTGGGAGAAAACATGGGCTCAGTGGAGGTGCGCTTGCTGGCATCATTGTTGGCTCAATTGTTGCCGCTATACTTTTACTTGCTCTCCTCGTGGGCTGCTTCTTCTTCCTCCGCCGCAAGAAACACAGCCAAGCTGGAAGCATGCTTAACCAACCATCACCACTACGACGACAAGGACCAGTAGCAGCTCCAATGAGCTACACCAGCAGCACGCGCAATGTGCCGCCAGACATTCTACCAGCCGGAGCACGAGTCCACCACATGGCCGCATTAGAAGGTAGTTTGCGGGAAGAGCATAGCAGCCCTATCGGACCTGGTGGCTACGTTCACTCATCTTCCGGCTACGATAGTTCCCCTGCTTCTGGCCGAAGTCATGGGATCGGTGCGGGCGTGTTACCAAAACGTCAAGCATCCTTGTCTGATCATGAGCGCTCACCGAAGACAGGAGATTCCTTCTCTTCTCCAGATGGCATGAACAGTGGTCACTCGGAACAAATGTCGCATTTCAAGGATTACTATTCCCAAGACGATGTTCGACCTGGCGATCTCGTGACGACCTTATGGGCCTATCAGCCTCGCGCCAATGATGAATGGGACCTCGATCGAGGAGACATGCTCAAGGTGGTCGGAATCTGGGATGACGGCTGGGCGACTGGTGTCAAGTTGCGCGAGCGTGCCGAGGATTGGGAAGCTAGGAAAAGCACAAACCGGGACAGCGGTGTTTCCAACGGTTCTTCGCCACCAGTGATGGAAGGATCGAATTCTGAAAGCAGAGAGTCTGACGGTGAGATCAAGGCGTTTCCAGTGAGTACTGCCGTGATTGTCTTAGCTAAAACCAGCACTGACCTTTGTTCCAGCTCGTTTGTGTCTGCCTACCTCAACATTGGCGGAAAACAATAGAGGGCGATACCATAGATCCCAGCGGATCGGCTGGCCCACCATCATCTGGAAGTCCTTGATTCTCCTTACCTGTACACACACCCTCTCGGCTGCGATTTGATTCTGGATACCCATTAATGCGGCACGAAAAAGGAACTACGGCGTTCTTCTCTGAAACTCGATAACTCGATGAAAACATATTATACTAATTTTACCGACTTTTTATCAATATATGCGCAATTCGGCTTCGCTATCGCGCAGCATGTACATAACCTTGCTTTTTGAAGGATCGGCTTCTTCCTTTTGCGACAATACCCTTCCGCGTGTATTTTAGCACTCGCATGCGCTTTTTTTGTGTTGGCTTTGTGCACGGTTTCGGCGCGCTGAAGTGGTGGACTTGTGTGTTTTCCTCGTTGCGGGTGGATATCTTGAATTTTGCATCTGCTTGGAAATCGGCTGCCGCGGACAGTGAGTGATGGAGCCTGGGGCACAAGATGGAAAGATGCAATGTAGGTAGTTTTAATCAATCAACTGCATTGCAAGATATTCAATCTGGTTTGTCACTGCGAGTGTTTTGAGGCTACGGCACTAATTGAGTTGCAAGATGTGGCGCTCTCTCTCGAGTATGGCAACACCATCTCTGGTAAGCTTCCAGAACCATCTCATATTCTCATCTGATAATGAATAGAGTGAACCACGTCTCTCCTTCACTGCGGGGTCGTGCGTTGGTGGAATTCTCGGGCTTTCACTCATGATAGTCCTTCGACATACAGTTCAACACAAATTCTTCTGCTATGTCGTCCACGTGTTAGATACTGGAGTGCTACTACACACTACGATGAACAGCACCGATACAATAACTACTAGCTTGCCCTTTGCCACGGCAATGGACTTGGTTTAATTATTGGCGGCGGTATCTTGCAAACGGAGCCTTCTGTGGAGTATATGCGACGACGCCCACCCAACAGATCGAATCGATCAGTCGAGTGGATAGATTCTGCAGTTCGACTTACTACACCATGCCCTGCAGAAAAATTTGATCAAGGATGGAGTTAACCGCTGGTGGCACCACTGTCTCTGATTATTCATCAGGTGCAAGCAAGGAAAGAACCTCACCCATGGCCAGATTCTGTTGAGTTTCGGGCAACCAGGCCAAAAGAGGACCTCTATACCAATCATTTGATATAGAGGTAATATACACCATTTCTGGTATTCAACAGATTCTGCATCGAGAAGACAAAGCTTTGTCAGGTCGTACCAGATCTTCGTGATGAGGAAAAAGAAGGCCGACGCAGGTAGCACGACGTCCCAGATGGATCCCTTGCTTCATTTTCGAGTCCCGAAAGGACATGGCATGGTGGTGAGAATATCATTTTAGCAGCGAATCTTGTATCGATAATAGGACTATTCGCGTCACTGGACGTCGAACTTTCCATCGTGTTGGTGGTACAGCAATCTGCAGACAGTCGAAATTGTCGAACACGATTCATCGCTCATCACGTCCGTCGAGTGACGAACGCGGCAGATATCATGTGGTTACTCAGGCTGCAGCCTTCGCCAACCGTGGCCAGGCTCTTGCAGCGCTCATGGCCCACAATCGTATAAGTATCACCTCGGTTCCGCCTTCGTGTTCTCGTAATGTTCGTACTGTCGACATTGCCTGGCTTAGAAGACCCCGATCGTTCACAGCCAACAGTTGACGCCATGTCGATGAAAATAGGGATCATTGGTGCTGGCATTGCTGGGATCAGTGCTGGCATTGCATTGAGACGCGCAGGTCATGAATGTGAAGTGTTTGAGCAGTCTCACTTCAAGAACGAAGTCGGAGCGGCGATTACTATCACACCCAATGGCGTCTTGGTGCTCAAGAAATGGGGGTTTGATTTCGAAAAGGCCAAGGCTATTGAAGGCACGCAGGTGAGACGCCTTCGGCGAAGAGATATCGAGAACATGCTTATGGGATCTTTAGATGCGACTTCTGAATCATGCGACACTCGAAAAAGAAATGAACGACCCATGGGCTGATTTTGAAGAATGCTATGGAAATAAGTCCTATCTGTTTCATCGAGTTGATCTGCACTCTGGACTCAGAGAGATGGCTGAAGCGCCAGAGTCGGACAAGATGCCCGGAATGCCGGTGAAGATACGGCTAGGCTCACCTGCAGCACAGGTGAATGTTGAAGAAGGTCTCATCACGATTCAGGATGGGACCGAGTTCAAAAAGGACTTCATTGTCATTGCTGACGGTGTGAAGGTGACACCGTCCTGCTACTCTTGGATCAAAGTCACAAAAGCTTACTGTTTCTCAGTCCAAGTTTTGTTCCGCCATAACAGGAAAAGATGAACCATTGGTTCCATTTGGACGATCTGCCTTTCGAATGCTAATCCCCTTCGAGAAGGTCTATGAAGATGAGGAATTAGCAAAGCACTTCAGAGGAGAGGGCCATGGTTGGTGGATTCCTTGCAACCCTCCAGCTTGGACATTCGTAAGTCTTGACAAACTAGGCCTGTGGCCCTTGGACTGAACTCTTAAACAGGCGGTTTCTTATCCTTGCCGAGGGGGCCAATTCCTCAATATTGGACTTCTCCATAAGTCAAGAGGTCAAACCGCAGCTGCAGGCGAGTGGCATGATATTTCTGCCCTACAGAGCGTGTTGGATGTCATCAAAGACTTTCACCCAGCAATTCATCGATTGGTCAGTATATCTCCTGTGGACGGGCTTCTGTACTAACAACTCCAGGTCAAAATGGCCCCTGAAGTGAAGCTCTTCACGTTGAATGGACGCGATCCATACGACACTCTTTGGAAAGGAAGGGCAGTCATTATTGGAGATGCTGCTCACCCAATGGCTCCCACACACGCCCAAGCGGGCGTGCTTGCACTCGAGGAAGCAGCGGCTCTTGAAATGCTTTTTGAGGGCGTCACTGATCTAAATACGATTCAGAGACATTGTCAAGCCTACTCTCAGCACATGCGTCCACTCTGTGCCAGAGCTCAGATTCTGTCGAGCTATCCCGTACACCAGAATGCAGAGGCTATGCGGAAGCTACGGAATATTTATCAAGGTCCAATTCCCGAGGTCGACCTCTCTTTCGATAGATCTTACAAGGACCTGTTTTACAGCCACAATATTCTGGACGAGATGAGAGAGCTTCGGGAGAAGCTTGATCTGGCTGCCACTTCTCAAACACCACCGGATTCTGGGTCAGAGAAGGCCTTCACGTCTGATGATACGAGGGAACAGCTTCCAACGACAACGGGAGCTGAACTCACCCCAGCTACCGAATCAGAGGCCAACGAGGTCTTACCCGTAATGGCCGTCAAAGTCGCCTACTCTACCAAGCCTGCGATTATCGAGGCCTCATCGACAATGGCAGCTGAATTCACGTCTACTGCCGAGCTAGAGGTTGGTGAAGTCACAAAACCAACCTCGGCTGACCTAGAAGTTTCCATTGTTCCGGAAGACAAGAATGCGAGCCACGCCCTGGTTGAGCTAGCTCAACGTATTCTTACCGCCGCAAAAGTTATTGAGGGGGACCTCGCCAGATCTGGTGCTACACAGCCGTCACTTTTAGATCCGAATGGTCCCAAGACATTGCCCCTCTCGCCGGCGATTCAGACAGCCAAACTTCTACTTCAACAATCATTGTTGGATTTGAATTTACTGGTTACGGGCCCTACGGAGTTCTTCATGGCCAATTGCTTGCAGGTACGTCTTGATGACTCTTGTGCATGCTATGATGTTAATAATCGACGTACAGTGGAACTATGACAAAGCGTGTATCGATGTGCTGAATCGTTTGAAGTTTTGGGACGCGGTTCCAATAAATGGCTCGACTACCTATGCGGAGATTGCACGGAAAGTGAACCTCCCTGAAATTGCAGTTCGACGTGTGCTCAGGCACGCCTTCAGTCTTCGTGTGTTTGCTGAGTACCCCCTTGGCACCGAGTATGTCGTTCACACCAACGCCAGCGGCTTCCCAGTTCGACAACCTAATGTTCGCAGCTGGATCGCTCATCATGCGGAAGAGGGAGGACCTTCCGCCGTGAATCTCGCGCCAGCACTCGCGAAGTGGGGAGAAGGATCATTGCCAGGTCAAACGGCTGCAGGTTATACATTCTTTCCGGAAGATGAAACAAAATCCTTTTGGGACTGGCTTGCTGTTGACGGGGCAAATGAAGGCAAGAAAGGATACCGAGAAAAACGCTTCGGCGATGCCATGGCCTTTACTGCCGATTCTCCTGGCATGGGCATGAAGGCAGGTTTGGCAGCGTTCAATTGGCAACAGCTGGGTGAGGCAACAATGGTTGACGTGAGTGCCTTGTAGCTCTCTTGTGGCCCCTGCTAATGAAGTCAATCTAGCTCGGCGGCTCAGCCGGTCATGTGTGTTTCCACCTTGCTGCCATTCACCCAGATCTCAAATGCGTCGTACAAGATTTGCCAGGCCTTGAAGAGAAGTTCAACGCTGCTCGTCCAGCTGAGCTCTCTGGTAGAGTCTCCTTCTTGGCACATGACTTCTTCGTAAAGCAGCCCATCGAAGGTGCAGACGTCTATCTTCTTCGAAAGATCCTGCATGACTGGAGTGACGACTACGCGCTCAAGATTCTGCAGCAAATTACGCCAGTAATGAAACGTGGAAGTCGTATCCTCATCGCCGAAGCTGTGGCACCACCCACTGGTGGTCATGGTGGAATTGGCGCAGAAACTTCTGCGCCCTCGTCCGTCAATCGACTCGTTACGGCGCTGGATATGCACATGATGGCGACGCTTAGCGGGAAAGAAAGGAGTGCGGTTGAGTTTGCGGCTCTGGTAAAGAAGGCGGACGAGCGTCTTGTAGTGAGGGGCATTGACCAGCCTCTCGGCAACGCTTACGCAGTGATTGAGGTTGTTCTTGAGGGTTGAAATGTTTGGCAAAATGCGACTCGAAGATAACATAAGGTGAATGTTGTGGAATTAGATGAGGCCAATTTGTCTTCATTACTACCTCCGTACCCTGGTGCAACCCCGTGCGCTCCTGCCTCGTGTCTTCCAAATCCAGGAACAGCTTCTGCCTACCTTCAGTCACCCCCGATACAGTTGACAAAACAACATCTACCGGAAAGCAGCAACATGTCGCCCATCTCACCATCACTCTCCGTGCATCTTCTCACGCTTTTCACCTCTCTCCTGGCATTCACCGACGCGCTCAAAGGATCCGACTGCACCACACTCGTGCACAATGATCCTCAAGTAACATGGCAGACCACGAAATGTAACACTTGTGGCTCACTGTTCTCAAAGGCCAAAGATACTGTTTACCTGAATTACAATGGCACCCTTCTCAACGGCACGCTATTTGACTCTTCTTACACACCGGAGAAGCCGTGGCCACAAGGTGACCCTCTTAACTTCACTCTGGGAGCCGGACAAGTGATCAAAGGGTTAGTAGACATCGCGATGGTTCATGCTTGTCCACGAGGCTGACGATCGCACAACTTAGCTTCGATGCTGGACTTTACAATATGTGTTCAGGGGAAATCCGGAACCTGAAGATCGCGCCAGAGTTTGCATACGGCGTGAAGGGTACGCCTGATGGAGCCATCCCTCCCAACTCTACGTTGAGTAAGTCTCCTCGACTCAACGCTTGCTGTTTGCGAGGTTGCTGGAGTTCCGCGCTAACCTCCCAAGTCTTCAACGTCGAGCTCATGGCAATTAACCAGACCAAATCCCGGAAATGAAATTGACGCTGCGGACGTAAAAGAAAGTGAGGCGCCGTCTAGATATGAAGGGTTGGCGACTTTATCAGATGGAAGGGAACTGTATATTTTGAGCGATCATACTGCTAATGAGGCGCATTCTGGTACGAGGGAGGTGTCACGGGCCAAAGTACATATTATAAGCATGTTGACCTTCAACTTAAAACTTTGGCCCGTTGGAAGTCTTCAACTCTCCACGTTCTTATGTTTCCCGGCACCCGCGTGCTTTCTACGGAGAATATCACAACGATGAACATCACAAAACGCAGGGAAACAAACCAGGCTGAGCTAAATTTGGTACATCTGGGTAACATGTACCCAAAATTCGTACCATGATGAAAGCCTGGACAAAATAGCGCGTGACACGCGACGCACGACAATATTAAATCCAGGAAATTCTCGCACATCGACATGCCCTGCCCTGACCATCTTCGCCAGGGAACGAGAACGGTCAAATACCCAGACAGGATTAGATCTGTAGTATGCGCATATATACATGGTAGTGCACAGGCCCGATTGAATTATGCAAAGCAACTAGCTTTATCCCGCAATAATCCACATCCAAAAAACAGGTTGAACCGCCAAAGGTTACCCGTATCCGCCCCACGCTCGGTAAGTAGGCGAGTCGTGCGGCATGTGCTTTGACGTGGCTGTGTGTTCGTGATAGATTGACGCCCTAGCCAGGACCCTCTACAAAAACGTATTTTCGCGGGCTGAACGGATGATCCGGTAGGAGTTGGAAGTCGATCTAGGCCGATCCAAATTTCCGCGTACGGCGAGCAGATGTGAAAATGGATTTTTCAGGTGCCGAGCAGGAAGGGAATTCTGCTTTCTGAGGGTTGAAGATGTGAGCCAAGGTTTGCCCAGTCAGGATGCCGGGACTCTTTTTGAACAGGCGCGGGTGTAATATCAAATAAAATCCAGGGTCGAGACTGTGGGATACAGAGAGCGATAACTGAACAGGTATGGGATGCTCAGCTTAGATGCATTTAGTGTTGGCCCCCGTGGTGCTTCTTTACTCTTGGTCCAGCGTGCCGTTGGCCGTGCCCGCAATTGGTGCGGTTATTGCAAATGCTTGTGTCAGATATGAGGCTTAAGTTGGTCAATCTCGACAAGAGCACGAGTAGAAATATCATAGCTTCTTTCCCGACGCAACGGCAACTTTGGGGTTCAATTTGCGAGATCATAGCACAGGGCAAGACCGCCTGCAACGTGCACACCCATTTGCCATCATCGCATCCGAGTTTCAACCAACGCTGCTGGAGTTTGTTGTGTTGTCGGACTGTCGATTCTTTTCCAGGAATAACCATATATCGGATGTTGCTTGCACGTCAGCGACAATTATTCTTTGATTTACGACGAACGACGTGACGGAAGACCAACGCTTTGAGGAAAACTAGGAGCGATACCGAACCTATGACGAAGACGACTTACCACTCGAGAACGACAATCGAGCTTGACTTCCGTGGTCAAGATGTCGACTAATACCGGGTCCAAACTCAACCCATCGAATGGGATTACAGGCGGGTACGGAGGCAACAACCAATTCATTCTTCGCTCTATGACAGCCTTCACAGCGATCGCCCTCTACAACGCCATCGAAATCCTCACCTTGATTTTCTTCGTCTTCAAGAGATATACCGGTCTCTACTTCTGGTCTTTACTCTGGACAACCTTCTCTGTGATACCGTATCAACTAGGGGCATGGATGAAGCAGACTCGCATGCAGCCGGTGGAGATGGTGAATGTGAGTTTGAGTACGTTGGGGTGGATCGTGATGGTTCCTGGACAATCGTTGGTGCTTTACTCGCGATTGCATTTGGTGACGCAGAATGAACGGCTGCTGAGGCTCGTTCTTCACATGATCATCTTCAATGCAGTGGTTCTTTGCATACCGACCATGGTACTTACCTACGGATCCAACACGCCCGCGAAACATAGATACCTAGGTCCCTACGCCGGTTTCGAGAAAGCGCAGATGACGATGTTTACGCTGCAGGAGTTGTTCATATCGGGGGTTTACCTGTGGGAGATTCGGAAAATATTGAAGTTGTTGAAGGAGGGGAGTACAAGGAAATTGATGGGACAACTGGCATTGATCAATATTGTCATCATGATCATGGATGTTGGACTCGTAGCAGTGGAGTTCTGCGATTTCTACCAGATTGAGACGACGCTGAAGGGAATGATATACAGTATCAAACTCAAATTGGAATTTGGAGTGCTGTCAAAGTTGGTCAAGACTGTGACGGACAAGGACGGTAGACGTCACGTCATGAGCAGCCGACCATCGCATCAACAACCGGAAGAGCTGGACGACAAGTTCGAGATGAAGTCGATCGATATCGAGAGCAGCCTGTCGTACCCATCCATTGTTCGGAAGAAGAGTACCTCGCAGCTTTGGAAAATTGGAAGCAGATTCGAGTATACCGAGTTCGCTAGCAATGATGAAAACATCAAGTACCGCGATTGGCGCATCGGGTCGACGGAACAATCGAAGTCAGATCCAGCGACCCTATTCGAAGAGATTGAGCGTTTCAAAAAGCAGCAAGCTGTCTCGAAACGATCTTCGATATCTGAATTGTATCCAGGACGACTTTCACCAGAGGACGGAAGAAGAGAGTCCATGTTTCCTCACGGACCGCGTCAGTGTTCCGTCAAAGGATGGGAGAAGATATGAGATGGTTGGAGAGTGGCGAAATTTTCGAACGGCAACAAAGACATCGAGGAAATGCCTTCTGTGCTTTGGGATAGCAGCACCCTTGTCCACTTCTTCGATTGATTGTTGCCCAGAAACTTAGCCCCACCCGGTATCGGACCGCTTTCTTGCATGCGGACATGGGGTGAACCAGAACGCGCGGATGATGGACTGGCAAACCCTAGCCATGCAGGCGATATTCCAACCCGGCTCTCTCGGGATCATCGAGCTGTCGCCAATTCGGATTGTTCAAATAGCACTAGGCCCCTGGCTATCGTGCGAAGGACACCGTTTCAGGTCATCCTACTGCTGCATCTGACACCACACCAACATGACTACAGCACCCGACGATGGCGCCGCCGCAATGGAGGCTTTGACTACGAGAGATTTGAGCTTCTACGAGGTGGACTCGTCTTCCATCGACGATAATTCCCGGAAACTATTGATCAGCTATTCTGGAATTCCAGAGGAAGAGGTCGGACCTCATGTAGACGCCATTGTAGTTCGCTCTGTACTTCTTGAGAAACCGATGTGCTAATTCAAGGTAGCGCAAGAAGGCCTTTGCCATTTTTGCATATCCGTGTATCGGAATGTATCGGTTCCTAGACTTGAGCATCAGCCGGAGAAAGGAATATCCCGAGATTGTGCGCAGGCTCAGAGGAGGAGAGAAGATTTTGGATCTAGGTTGCTGCTTTGGGCAAGAGATTCGCAAGCTCGTATGTTGTTTTCGATTGTCCCGAACGAACCGTGACTAATCGGCTCCTCCGGCAGGTTGCAGATGGCGTTCCCTCAGAAAACACGTACGGCTCTGACTTGAGACAAGAGTTCGTCGACCTGGGTTACGAGCTCTTCAAAGACAAGGGCAAGCTCAAGACGACCTTTCTGGTAGCCAATGTCTTTGACGATGACTCTACTCTCACACAAATATATGGCCAGATGTCCATAGTATACACCGGCTCTTTCTTTCACCTCTTCAACTATGAGGAGCAAATCAATGCCGCCAAACGTGTTATCCAGCTGCTGACACCAGCACCGGGCGCCATGATAGTGGGTCGACAGGTCGGGAACGTGAATGGTGGTGATTACAACGCGGAAGGCTTTTCCGGCGAGAGGGGACGATTTCGTCACAATCCAAAGACGTGGGCAGAGTTTTGGGATGAGGTCGGAGAGGCCACTGGTACGAAGTGGAAGGTCGACGCTGAATTGGATCCTTTTGGGGTTGGATTTGGAGTGTCAGAGCAGAAGCTGACAGCTTTGAGAAAAGAAGATGGAGCGCGCAGGATGCATTTCGTGGTTACACGCGTGTAATTAATCGTTCCAAGAAATGGTGATTCACAGCAGGAAGATCTACTGCAGTGGGATCGTGGCTTTCGTTGATGTAGTTTTTGATGGTGCCTCTTCGTATAAGTAAGCGCAATGATAAAGGTATTTTTAGACGATTTCCATGGATGTTCCTGACTGTTGTAATCTTACTGCTGTACAGGTTTACCCTCGGCCCTTGCACCGCCGAGTGAAATCCACTATGATTTTGTTGCCGTGCGAGTTATCCAAACTGGGCAACGTGTACGAGCTGAGATGCTCCATGCTTTGATGACAGAGATGAATCAAGGATTCGATACCTTGAGAAGTATCTTCGTACCACGGAGGTTCATTAATTGATGTCCCTTCCTCCTCTTCTTATCTACTACCAAAATCAGTTTCTCGTCGCCAATCCACCATGAATCTCGATAAATACCTACTAATCTTAAGAAAGATCTTCGCTAGAAATTCATCGATATCAATCTTCAGTTGAAAGACTACTCGCAGATAATGGGGCTCGAAGGTAGTGAACAGGATATCAATTAACGATCCCGCTGTTACGTCGGTATTTGTGGTGAAACCTCGAAGTTATTATTCTTGCGAATATCAAAGTGCAATATGAAGTTTAACCTGGAAGTGATTGACATCTCAGTGGTGTCCAAAGAGAGAGGTGAATTTTGGTTCGTATCGATAACCTTAGACCTTTTTCGGGTTACCGCTGATTCGTCACCACCCCTGCTTCAAGCCACGTGATTCTTTTTGTTCCCTCTTTTTGCGCACAACTCAAAACCTCCGCTCAGACTCCACTCTAACATCGCAACAAAGCCTCACCAAAGAACAAGAAACTCTTTGGAAGACAGAAGTCATGGCCTCCAAGATTACTGTCGCCGGTGTGCGTCAAAATGGTATATTCATCCCTCCATCGTAGTCACTGCGACGGCTAACACAGCCATAGTAAAGGAAGTGCTCGAATATAGCAACGAAACCAAGAAGCGCAACTTTTTGGAAACTGTAGAACTTCAGATCGGTTTGAAGAACTATGACCCTCAGCGTGACAAGCGTTTCAGCGGCACCGTCAAGCTTCCCTCCGTCCCTCGTCCTGGCATGGCCATCTGCGTCCTCGGTGACCAGCACGATATCGATCGTGCCAAGCACCACGGTGTAGATGCCATGAGCTCTGACGACTTGAAGAAGCTGTATGTATTATTCCCCGAGGTTAGAGGCCACCAATGACTAATATGATAAATAGCAACAAGAACAAGAAGTTGATCAAGAAGCTTGCTCGCAAGTACGATGCTTTCATCTCTTCCGACTCCCTCATCAAGCAGATCCCACGTCTCCTCGGTCCTGGTCTCTCCAAGGCTGGAAAGTTCCCAACCCCAGTCTCCCACGCCGAAGATCTCGCCAACAAGGTCACCGACGTCAAGTCCACAATCAAGTTCCAGTTGAAGAAGGTGCTCTGCATGGGTGTCGCTGTCGGAAATGTCGGAATGACCGAGGACGAGTTGATCGGTAATATCATGTTGGCCGTCAACTACTTGGTCTCCTTGTTGAAGAAGGGCTGGCAGAACGTCGGTAGTTTGACCATCAAGGCTACCATGTCTCCACCAAAACGCCTCTACTAGATTGGTCATAGTTTGGGGTTACATGCAATACAGTGGTGCTGGAGAGTGAGGGCAATGGGCTCGTTGATTCGAGCAACCAACAGCTAGTCAAGATCATCCAGCTAGAAAGGCATTCTTCATGTCTTCATACGTCTCGTGCCCTGTGATTCGTTTCTTTCGTGGCGACCCTGCTTTAAGTTTAATCGCGTTATCCGGTGTCCCTCTATACTCCAAGCAGTGACGTCCGCCTGCTTTGCCATCCTTTCACATGATGATAAGCTTGCTATCCAGTCACCGGTAGAGAATCACAACGCCCTATAGGATTATCCGGGGAGGCCTGGAAAACTACACGCTGACTTGTACTCCAAGATCTCGACTGCGAGACTGCAGGCACTCTGCAAGTGAGAGCTATCACGACTCGATTAGCTTGATCATTTGCATGTTGGGCAGATAATGCTGCTCAAAAAAAGCGTTTGTGGAGTATTGTCTCGGTCGAATTGATACTGACTGGTTCTATGGTGGAGCTGGCTTGTACAGCCCTATTCGCTGTAATGGTGATATGGGGGTTTATTGGGAAGCAATGGTGTTGTACTTGTACTTATGAACTTCACAATCTTCTTTGCATCTTACTAATCAAAGTGTCCTGGCTGCCTTCATAGCCGATTGCTATGTATTGGCCTTGGAGTGACCTCCATCATTTGTTGAACCAGCTGGAGTCATAGCTTTATTTTTGGCAGCCCCCAAGACCTTCAACCACTTCGTGTCATCGGCTTTCATCCCGTCGTTCACACATCACACATCCGCGCTCACTTCGCAAGCCCCAATTCAAGTCATCATCAAAGTATGTCGCGAACATCTCACAGCCGATGGCACAGACGGGACCGTCCAACCAACAAACCGAGATAAGAGACAGAATCGCGATTGATCAAAGAGGCCGGGAACGGAAGAGAACCCCATTGTCAATGCTATCCCTGGAGATAACAGTGGAGAGAACCTTCAGCGCTGCCATTGGCAGAGCCTCGAGATTAAAATGTAGTGTTGAGGAATTGTGGATTCAAAGGAAAACCAGCGTTTTGTTCGTGCGGTAGTCACGGGATGTCGGATTTACCGCGATGCTTCCGCCATCCGTCTCTGCGAATGATAGATAATCCTCGACTGGTGATATGCTCCTGATGCGGGTCGGATTCTCTCAGTCACATGTGCCACAATGTTCTTACATACCACAACATAGTCGCGCAGCTTGTTTGCATACTAGAACGACAATGTCCCGGACAGCTGCATCTTCGAAATTTAATGCGATCGTTCACCGGAGGTAAATGCAATCTCCCAATAGTGCAACATACGGAGGAATCTACGACTTTGGCTTACTCTGGAGCTAGAGATGGTTCTGTTCAGATCCACGTCGTGAAAGACTCGGGCCGTATTTTGCATGATATTTGCCAATATTCGCAAGGGAAGATGCGAACTCAACACCAAGGAAATATCGCGGCCTTCCGGCCCGGGGCTAGCATTCGCGTGCTCGTTCAAAACTGGCTGGCCTATGAACAGGTTACAGGTTTGCGTCAACGCAGCTCGGCTGCAATCCAATTACTCGACAGATGAAAACAAATACAGCCACCTACAGGCGCTCAACCTTAACGCTGGAATCAAATGTAACTGCTTATTGGGTTAGACTGCATCTAAACGATTTCAAGCACTCCGACAGAAGTTTGCCCGACAAGCAACCGTCCCGAATTGGACATTAGCTACTCTTCTCCGAGTACGCACTAGTTCTACGCTGCATGAGATGGCATATCAAGAACCGCTCCGCCCATGTTAGCCGATCTTAAGAACTCCAATTATCCCAAGCTCTCACCCTGCTTTTTTCTCATCTCAACGAATTGTCTTCCTACCCTTTTCTCTCAATTTCTGCCCAAAAGCTTTTCAATTCCTCATTTGTACACGAATTTCTATTGGTTAGTCCTGCATCCCATACATCTTATGCTAATTGCTAACATTTCACAAAGGTTTCCACAAGCGTCAATTCAAGTTCAACATGTCGAAAAGCTATATCCAACCAGTACCAACCCCCACATTCGTCCGCGCACTCTATCACTGGGATGGCGAAAACGACAGCACATGCTTAGCCTTCCAGGCTGGGGACATAATACAAATCATTCAACGTGCACGAAGTGGTTGGTGGGATGGAGTTATCAATGGCAAACGCGGATGGATACCTAGCAACTACGTCGAGCACTACACCGATTCTACACAATCTTCGAAGTTATGAGCGGTTAAATCACTGTCTGGGGTTGTCATTAGCGTTCGGGGTCACACGGAATTCTTTTACGGGTTGGAGTAGACGGGCACACTTATACGAAGAGACGATTTATGTTAAGGCGCATCACGAAATTCACGGTTTCTGCGGTCACGATAACGATTCGATATTCGGTCGAATTACGAGACTGAATGATGGCCGGCAAGACGGGCCGATTCCCGAATCTGCGTCGGTTTGGAGGAGACGACAAATAGAAATGGCTCAAGAGAGCCACTCTTGGATTGGACTTTGGAAAGAGCGGCGTTGAAAATTCATTGGTTCCTGTAGAGATGGAGTTGCGGAAGGATCTCAGTAGGATTCGCTAGAGGACACTGCGCCGTAGAGTAGACTGACAGCGACGATCGAAATGCAGTGCGCGTGATCGCTATCATATAGGTTTGGATGTCGAGCATACTCATACTTTGATCTTCCATCTTCTACTTTACAGGTTCATGGAGGATCTAGTGTAGTTTTATGGGAATGCACGTTTTATGTCTCAGGTTGTAGATCAAATACCCTGTTCCACTCCAGTTTGGCGATTCATGTCCGTCGTTGGAATCCGCCGTATTTCGGAATTCTGTACACCGCTCATCATAAATCGCAATCGCTATCGCTATGCAGAGTCAATTCCTTGCTTGGTGGGCAGGAATTACCCGATTTCAAGGATCGATGCCATCTTTATCCAGAGAAGCTAGAATTACTACAGCCCGAGTCGATCACAAATCCCGTGATCAGAGTCAAATCCGACGATCACGACTCGAGCAATCCTCTCTCTCCCCCCAAGCTCCTTCTCAACATTTCATCACCTCCTGCAACGATCCATTCCATCAAACCTGAATTCACTTGCAAGCATCCGCATTGATGTCTCAGCACTCAGCCTTCCACATGCAAAAAATGGAGGGTCTATTGTCTATCGCGGCCCGACCTCCACTCATTGTTGTTGCTTCGGCGCGCCCTTCCTCATTCACCTAAATCCATAATTTAGCGTGACGACTGGAACCATCCAATCATCTTTTCCTACTCAATCAGCCTGGAGAATGACGACCCGGGATTCGGCATCAGTTGACTACTGGGCCTACACTTTCCCCGCCATGATCTGTGCCACCATCGCTATAGACGTCACCTTCGACGTCTCCAACATCTTCGTCTCTACTGCTTTTCTTTGGCCAGACAGGGTCTAGCGGGTGCCCTGAGTTTGACTGTCCTTAAGTTGGGGATGGCATTGTTCTTGGGCTTTGGGGATGTGGTTGTGTCGGAGACGGGGAATCAGGGGTTGAAGAGGAGTTACATGAATGTCTTTTGGTTTGAGGTTGCAGTTGCTAGTGTGGCGTTTGTTTTGCTTGTGGGATTTGTGAAGATTGATAAGGCGACGAGTGATATGACTGCTGATGAGAGGGCTGCGGCGTTGGAAGAGGAGGAGGGTGGAGAGAAGGGATGAGGTGCTCGCCGGGGAATGATCTATGATAAGGTTGGATGTGATGCTGCGAGAGAATAAATCCTGGCAATCCGGTTCCCACAGCACTAGGATTTAGCCAAGTTCATCTTGAATAAAGTATGCTTTCTCGATTCCAATTCTTCACCGAGGACAAACAAATGACGGGGCAACCTGGAGAGTACGCGCCTGATTTGATCTCATTTATCCTGATGATAAGAATAGAACCAAGCGAACTCGCAGCCCCTTTTCCGCTCTTCGTGACTTTTGTGCGTCATTCTCCTTCGAGTGTTCGATTTTATTAACACGGTGAAGTCTTCCTGCTGTCTGTAGGCGATGTGTAATTTTCGATGCTGTTGCTGTAGCTGTTGAAGTGAAGAAGTGGCGTATAGTTTGTCCTGGGTTATACCCCATATCCGAGTGTGATATGAAACTTGTCAAAATTAGAACAAGAAGGACAAATTGACTTTCAGTCTTTGAGAGATAGACCCAGATCAGGCAAAAGAAAGTATTTCCTGAGCCACGAGCCGCACTTCATTGGAATATCTGCCTGACTTGCTTGCCCACCCCACGCTGATCGATTTCGAACCTCACAAGCCGATCTCCAACCGACAAACCGACAAACCGATCAACCAACCAACCAACCTACATCCCACATCCCATGACCAAAACTTCCACTTTCATCTGCCACGCTCATCATTCGATTTACAATGCTTCAGCATCAGGGCATGCCTCAGCATGTCTTTGCCCATCAACATAACCAGCACCAAGGGCCCTTTGGTTTCCACGACCAACAACAGCAGCATCACCAGCAGCAGCACACGAACAACCAGCAATACAACCGCCTTGGTCAAGCGAACAACGGTGTATCCAACCCACAAGCCATGCTATCTGGCGGTGGTCCTGTCGGCCTCGATCAGCGACAGCACCTGAACGGAAACATGGGAGCTGGACAAGGCGGTACGGGAGGCATCGGCGCAGGCGGCATGGGTGTCGGAGGTGACCATGGACCAGGCGGAGGCATGAGCGAGGATGACAGAAAGACAATGCAACATATTGTAGAGCTCCTGAACGCCAATACAAGAGAGGGTGCGCTCCTGGAGCTGAGCAAGAAGCGAGAAGCTGTGCCCGAGCTGGCGCTTGTGCTATGGCACTCATTCGGTATGTTTCGTGGATGGGATATATGAACTGACACTGATCGTCTTTACAGGTGTTATGACTTCACTTCTCCAGGAGATCATCTCGGTATATCCTCTACTCAATCCTTCCCAGCTCACAGCCGCCGCTTCGAATCGAGTCTGTAATGCCCTCGCCCTTTTGCAATGCGTGGCTTCTCATCCAGAGACCCGTCAGTTATTTCTTAGCGGTATGTATTCTGCTTTACTCGGAAGGCGTTTACACTAAATTTAACACAGCACATATTCCACTCTTCCTCTACCCATTCCTCAACACTACCTCTAAATCTCGACCCTTCGAATACCTCCGCCTTACATCCTTAGGTGTCATCGGCGCCCTCGTCAAGAACGACTCTAGCGAAGTCATCAACTTCCTCCTTACAACCGAGATTATCCCACTCTGCCTGCGAATTATGGAGACTGGCTCCGAGCTCTCCAAGACCGTCGCTATCTTTATTGTACAGAAGATACTCCTCGACGACGTGGGATTGGCATACATTTGCCAAACATACGAGCGTTTCTACGCTGTCGGCACTGTCTTAAGCAACATGGTCAATCAGTTGGTGGAACAGCAGACAGTCCGACTCTTGAAACACGTTGTCCGATGCTTCCTCCGACTGAGTGACAATGCACGTGCTCGAGAGGCTTTGCGACAGTGTCTTCCAGAACCACTACGAGATGCAACTTTCTCGGCAGTCCTGCGTGACGATGCAGCTACCAAGCGCTGCCTTGCGCAGCTTCTGATCAATCTCTCCGACACTCAGTCCGATGCGCACGCTCAGCCACTCTCATTACACGCTTAAGCGGTCTCGCTGAATGAGTGACGCGATGATCCTATGAGCCTTGCATTTTTTGATTTTGCCCTTGGAGTTTAACCACAATATTTTTATTGGAAGGACGATTTATGGTGGGGGAGATACTCATCCATCCATTTTGCAATTTCACGATACGTATACTCTAAGCGACGAGATTGGGATAGTGGAGTTTTTGTGCTACTGTTCGTCATTTGCGAAGGAGTATCCGGCACAGAACGAAACAGAAATGGCGACGATTACTGGCAGGACATAAAAACATGGATATATATACCCCGAGACATGGTGGACTATTGCTCCAGGATGGACTTTGAGCGAGCGGCGATTCTTCTTCTTTTTCTACATACCTCACTTTTGCGCTTTCCTACTCGTTCGTTGGTGTGGGATGTGAGATGTACGTGCGAGGAATGGGAGCGAAATGGAAAAGCATGGTGGTGTTTTGGTATGTGTCTGGATTCTGTGTTTTTGAGGGGGATTATTACAGCACTGCATAAATGGATAGACGGATGGTGTTTTGGCTGGGCTTTCTGTTATGTAGTATATGGTAGAAGTTATGGGATGAATCTTTTCAGCATTATCAAGTCAGGTCTTCGATTCATGTGATCGACTGAGCTCGAGCTCTCTCGCATCTCCTAAGCTCGATCTACCTACGCTACTGGAAGGCGTAACATACCCTCTCTGGCGCATCAACAGGGTGTCTTTTTCACTTTGTACTCATCAAGCTACGGGACTTGATCAATCATGAGCATCACAGAAACTGCCACTAAACCCCCCTAACAATACCCTGCAGTGATGGCTACACAAATCCTCCCATACCAACCCACTCACGACATTGACGTCCGATTCGATCTTCATACGCAGACCCTACCACGGCTCCTTCCACAGCGGTCTCATCGTATACATACTCAAGGTGGAGGTCATGGCTAGCTATTGATTTCAATGTCGCCAGATACGCGTTCCGCCGTCTTCCGCGCGAGGATTGCGGTGGTGTCATCTGCATTCAACACAACTTAACCGTCGTAATAACTGGATTGATCAATGGCTTTGACGTCCAAATAACTAGAGGTCATCAGTCGGGAAATGAACGATGGAATCGGTATTATGGTATCGCCAAATCGATAGTCGGCCCATGAACTTCTATCTTATGTGCGATCTCACGCTCTTCCTATTTAGTTTCGATGAGAGAGGAAGTATTGTTTGTAGATCCCTTCGGACGCTGGATATAGGTAACAAGCTTGAAATCGACAGTTCCCGATTCTTCGAGGACGGAAGAAGAATACCAAGCCCACCCCGACTGGAACGAAAGCGATAATGTCAACGATATCAAGTCAAGCACCTTCTTTGCTTATGTAGGCTGGGGCGATTGTGAAGGCGGAGAAACAAAGTTTTCTAGTATCGCGCATAAGGCAAGAGGGGTGCAATATCATTGATTGTAAGATGAGTGGGGTGGAGCTTTTGCCGATTATTGCGAGTGCTAATTCTTGGGAGAATGCGGATGCGGATGGGAAGGGGCAGACATGTTGTGTTTTGGGATACCATTAGTGAAGGGGGCCAGCGCATTATGGGAATTACTCTCGTGCTTGAACTGTCGAAGTTAATAGCCTGGTGGAGAACCGGGATATACTCGTACTATGGTACATATTCCGTATCGATGAATCTTGTCTCCTGTCGCGACCGAGTACGGAACACAAGAACCAAATCTTAATTTGCATTCCCAGTGTTGATTCGGCTTTGTACACGTGTAAGAAATAGTAATAAAATGATAGTATAACGATAATGAAACGATAATGAAATAAACATATATGGTTAAGTCTCTTGTGTTCTTGATTGTTGATTGTTCTTGTACGAACATTACGCATTGTCAGAAATTTGCAAAGATGTGTGAGGAAGCCGAATCAAACTGACCCATTCTTGACCGTCGTGATTTGACAACCATAATTATACTTATTGTCGAGTCGTCATCCAGTTACTGTCCCTTGTCTGGTTCTCGGATCCTTGCAAATTGGCAGCTAAGGGTATCTTTAGTTATAATTAAAGGAGAGATCAGAGACTCAGCCCGCAATTCTGAGCTACGTCCACCAGTCTACATGGAATCGAATTTATATAGAGGAGATCTGCCTTCGGTTAAGGCCATCTTGGTATACTATGTACATGTGTGGTAGAAAGATGACTCCGTGGCAAGATTAACGGGTCACGGCCAGTGGGAGTTGGAAAGGGTGCAATATAGAAAGAGGTCGAAAGGGATTGAAGTTGGAAGATGAAGGTGAAATTGACTTGTCGCAGTCTCCATCATTGGAAAGAAGCTGCGATGATCTTCCCAGGTAAGCCTAAATTCAGATGTTTTTGACATGCCCTGACACTGACCTCTATGCTTACTAGGCGGTACTCGAAGAATCTGTGAAGATGAGGAAGGCCCATGTTCGGCTTGCCAGACCAGTACTAATCAAACCCGCCCTATCAGCCTAGGACTGTTGCTCTCCAACAAGCAAATGTATTCTGAGGTGTCTCAAGTCCTTTACTCTCATAATACCTTCAGTATCGTCATCGATAGTTCGTGTTCCGGCCACACTTTCTGGAATTGCGAGCTTCCCAGCTGCCAGTCACCAGAATCGCCATGCTTGATCGCTTCTGCCCACATCAAACATCTCTCCATCGCCCTCAGTAGAAGAAAATTCACAATACCATGGAATATTCAATCGCCTAATGACTGTACACCCACAATCATCGATTTTTCGGACTATCGCATACATGATTGCGACGATTGCAATTATTGTATGTTCAATGACTATTACATACATACAATTCTGTAGCAATCAACACAATTAATATAGTAATAGTCAACACAGTGGAGGGCAACTTACCGTGCAAACTTCTGCTCAAAAATCCGATTTCAGCAACACCAACAACCTCAAATTACACCTATGGCGACACTATTATCAAGCCAGGCGCTGTCCCAGCGCTCTCAAAAACCTCTTGCACCTGAAGATATCCCTCTCTATCCAACGCTCCAGCTTGGAATGACTTTCGAGACTCTTGAGGAAGCCACGCGATTGCGACCGCCAATGAGTCTTTCAACGTTAAGAACAGCAAGCCCCAGTTCTGGCAACTCGAACGCCGTAGTCGTGAGAAGCATACATGCCATTTCGTAATACGAGTAGCCCTCGTAGGCAAGCCAAAGAAGTGGAAGTTACGACAACTTAAGAAGCATACGTGTCCCTCCCAGTGTCATATTGGCTGGCAGCACGTTTATTCAGTCAAATATCTCGCTCGAAACCACTTCGATATCGTCGTCAATAATCGCAAACTCCCCTCGAAATTTGTACAAGATGAAGCACGTCTCGAGCAGGGCAACAAGATATCCAGCCGGCAAGCCCATCGCACTGTGGTAGAGGTTAGGAACCAGATTGAAGGGGAGGAGAGTAAGCAGTTTCAGTACATCAAACCCTTGCTACTGGCTCTTCACGACACGAAGATTCACGATCATGAGTTCATCTCTGAGGAGGAGGGAGACATTAGCGCAGATTGGGCTGTACTCTGCAACTTATATAACGGCGCTACTATCAAGTACAATTCAGAGAGAGGTGTCTTTCAAGCCGCTGTAATTATGCCTTCGGCGTGTACTTTGGCTCTTGACAGATGTCATAGTCTTCTCGCCTTTGGCGGCACTCACCGCTCCTCCAAATATGGAGGCATCCTGCTTGTTGTCACCACCGTGGATGCCGACGAAAACAACCTCCTTATAGCCTGGGCAATCGTACCTACAGAGTCAAAAGATTGGTGGGAATGGTTCCTCGAAGCCATCGTCGAAAACCTCACAATGTTTGGCAGAGAAGAAGGCAATGACCCTAGAGAGTTTGCGATAATCACTGACCGCGGCAAAGGCCTCGTCCCAGCTATCACTAAGTACTTTCCAGGCTCCTGGCATTACTACTGTACCTGGCATCTTGCAGAGAATGTAGATGACCACTTCAACAACATAATTACGGACAAACTCAAGCAGATGTGCCGTGTCACCTCCCACCGCGAATTCCAAGCTCTTCTCAAAGAAATACCTGTTCTCAACCCGGAGGCGGCCAAGTATATTGAGGATATTGACAACGGCAAATTTGATCGCTGGGCATCCGCCTACGCGCCTTACGACGAGTTTCCTCGTTACGGACACACTACATCTGGCGTTGGAGAGTCAATGAACGGCAGATATCTTGATGAGAGGCGGAAGCCGATTCTGTACATGTTGGAAGACATCTGGACCGCCACAATGAAGCCGTTCTATGACCGCGGCGAGTTCGTACAGAAGGACAATGTTTTTACGAGATTTGCCGTCAACCACATCGCAGATCGCAGAGATGTTGGCCGGAAGATGATGTGCGTTCCACAGAAGAAAGGTATGTCAAAATCGCGCCATTTTGAAGCTCCTAAACTGACATTAGATAGGCAAGGCAATTGTACGACTTCTGAACACCGCCGCTATTGGCTGGCGCGTCGATTTAGATGCGAGAACTTGTACTTGCCTTGAGTGGCGGGACATACGTCTTCCCTGCGCTCATGCTTGGTGCGCTGCCGATTTCTTCAAAGTCGATTCTAATATCCTACTCTTTGGCACTAACAACGTTGAGAATCTAGTTCTAAGCGATGTAACCACCGGCATCCAAATCTACATGGCTCAACGCTATAGAGAGACCTACCTTCCTTCCTGTCGCACAATCCTTGTTAATGAACTGATGCCCGACAACGTGACTGAGCCTCCGGAGTTGAAAGACAATGGCCCTGGCCGCCCTCGGAAGAAGCGTTTCCGAAAACACGCTGTCCTCTCACAAATTAAGCAAAATTCGAAGCGCAAAAACCCCAAGTCACGTTCACAGAAGAGCCAGGAAAAAGAGAAGGTCACAATTGAGGTTTCAGATGACGAGAAGAGCGACGAGGATGAAACTGACCCGGAGGCAGAGGAGAGTCTGTTTGTCAAGGATAATGAGCCCTCTGAGGATGAGGTAATACGACGTAGGCATCAAGAAGAGCGTGCTAGCATTGGGGCTAGGAACTTTGAGCTTGCAAAGAGACACCACGGCATCGAGACTATTGAGAAATATCGCGAGTTTCACGCCGCTGAAATCGCTGAATAAGAGGCTCAAGAACAGCTCCAAAAGGTACGACAGAAGGGCACTTCCAGGCAAAAGCAGTACAATTGGCAGACAAGATCAGCGAGATTCAGGCGACAATTGAAACACCAAGCTTACCACTATCCTCACCACCGGCATCATTACATAAGAGCCGTAAGCGAGCTGCCAAAGCCCCTCCAGCACCGCGCGCTCCCACCAAGCGACGTGGTAGTTACAAGAAGCTATCCTGCGCATTCTGCGGCTCAAAAAACCATATGAGTGACGCCTGCGATGCCAGCGAGATTGGTAGGGACATTGAGTTGTTTTCGGAGGAAGAATGAGCGATTTTGAGGCGGCCGGCAGTGTGTACAGCGGCCTTAGCACGGTTCTGAGCAAGATATTTGAGCTAAAATGATGAATTTAATTGAGTTGAGTCGATTGCCGTGTAGTTTGAGTTTGTACATTATTCAAATGCGGTTAGCGCCATTCTTGGTGATGGTCGGCGTAATGTCCCTGAGATTGACTTCGATTACAGCAGCGACTCTATGCAATGAATGGCTGAACCTTTTGGCCTCAAACATATAATCAGTGACTATCGCATACAACTAATGGCCAAAATATACACGAATTTGTGTTCATGCCAAATGATTGTGCTAGTCATTGCTGGTCCGAAAAATCGATGATTGTGGGTGTACAGTCATTAGCCGAATATTCAATTCACCGAAGAAACGGCTTCACTCAGAACCGAACTGCAAAAAGTAGTCATGGTACTTCGGAAGCTCAACGTCAAACTCAAAACCTTGGAGATCCGCTATGCCGGATGTTGGAATGGTTCACTCAGCCTCATGCTAAACGAGCCCATGGAATTCTCTCCCGGTCAAAACCTTCAGACAAGCATGACAGGGATGTCATCCTTGCCCGCACGCGCACAGGGGAAGAGTACTTCATGGGCCCGCTCGACTCCAAATTACCAATTCAACACTGCGATATCTTCGGTCCACTGCGCAAACTGAAAGGATGAGTCGAATACTGCAAGCTTCGTGGCGATCTGCCGACCAATTACTTGAAGTGGATGCGCGAGAGTGGATGTTTAAGTCTGGGGTTCGCAAATGATGATTTGGTATGATGGAAATTTGGCGCCAGTTACATGGACCTGACGTGGAGCGGGAGCAGCCCTGTACGAAGTTGAGCGCATTGAAAAAGATTACTTGGTGTGGAGATAATTCCCTTGATTGCAATGCTCCTCGTTTGAGGAGCACGTTTTTCACGAGCACCTTCTGCCATGTCCTCTTTCTCCTGTTTTTCCTTTTCTTTTTTGAGAAACACCTCGTACTGACGGCGAGCCTTCCACTGAGTAGCGGTGGTGATCACAAAAGTCAGGCAATCATGCCTTCCCGTACGTGGATTACGAGAGAGTTGTGGATGAAAGCGGGGTTCGCATATCCCAAGGACTAGGTTGACAATGATGGAAGATTGACATCTGCGACTTCCGTGATGCATCCTTTAGAATTTGGAAAGGTTACTATATTCCTATCAAGCTCTTCATTTACAAGATAAAGATCGGATACTAATAATTACCAAATTCCTATCTACTCATCATATGTACCACTAGCCCATCAGATCAGCCCAAACGCCGAAATGCCCGTCATAACTTCCCATCAAGCCTTCTTGGGATGAACCATATGTTCCTCTACTGTGGTATCGCTGAGTTGTCTCTCCTTCAGTTCTATCATACTTCCCTCCTTCCCCTCCAAGAACGCAGCACGATCGACATGATTCGAGCCTCCGAATAGCACATCAATCTCTTCCAACGGGATATTCTTCGTCTCGGGAACAACGAACCATACAAACACGGCCAGGCCAATATTGATACCAGCAAACATGTAGAAGGCGTAGAATCCCTCCTTGTTTAGGAAGATGGGGAAGAATTGTTGACAGACAATGTTTGCGATGTTCTGGGTCTGGGAAGCCATGCCGACGGCCTGCGCGCGGATGTTCATGGAGAAAATTTCCGATGTCCAGATCCAGGTTGTTGCGCCCCAGGATGGTTTGTCTGAGTACGCGTTAGATGACAACTGGGCAATCTGAAAAGGCGGGGAGACTTACAGAAGAAAGAAAAGAGAAAGAAGATGAACACGATTGCTATTCCGACTGGTCTCGTCTTGACACCATCGGGAAGCGTAGCTGTTTTGGAGTTTGGTAGAGCGGGGGTTTGGGTGTAGACTGTTGCAACGATGACCATGCAGAATCCCATTCCAATGGCACCGAGGATGAAAAGGAATTTTCTACCGTAGCGATCAACTGTCCATGTGGCGTTGAGGGTGAAGAAAATGGCTAGTGTGGCGTTCATAGCGTTGATCAGGAAGATGGTGTCTGCGCTGGAGAAAACTTTCTGATACACGATGGTACTGTAGGTGTTCAAAGTTCCTTGCCCAGTGAGTTGTTGTCCAGCGTTCAGGGCGAAAGCGATCAGTAGACGCTTGCGTACGGAGGGATCCTTCCAGAGAGCGGAGTAGCTACTTGAAATTGCTTCCTTCTCGAATTCGATGGCTTCGCGGATAGCCGTCAGTTCGTTTTCGACATCTTCCTCAGAGTCACGCACTTTCTGGAGAGAGCGGCGGGCGTCGGCTACACGGTCGCCATGCTGGATATACCATCGAGGGGTTTCTGGGAGTGTGAAGATGGTAGACACGATAAAGATAGGGACGAGAAGTTGGAAAATGACGATGGTCTTCCAATCCCAGTCACCCAATGTTGACTTGTGCTTCTGGCAGGCATAACCGACCTAGATTGAGCTGTCAGAATGATTTAGCAAATGTTACGACTGAGATTCTTACCCAGTAAGCGATGAACGAGCCGACCGAGTAAAACATCTGCCAAAACGACATGATCTTTCCTCGAACTTCTGCCGGAGCAATCTCATTAATGTAAGCTGGCCCTGCCGTGCACGCCACACCCTGACCCATTCCGACGAGTACTCGACCCCCAATGAAGAGACCGATGTTACCCCTAGGACCGAAGCATTGCATGAAGGTGGCAATGATAACTAATCCAGCACCAGTTGCCATTCCCACTCGTCGTCCAAACCGATCAGCAATAGGTCCAGCGAAGAGCCATCCTGCTACAATGGCTCCTACATAGTATGCGGTGTTCAGGGAGGCGTATAAATTGGACTTCTTCGTGTCTGATTTCTGATGCTCGTTAGCTTCTTCCGAATCATTCCGTCTCCAACAATTCTTCAGCTTACAATGTGATCGAAGTATTTGTCCCAGTTCTTGGATCCTGAGATGGCGTTGAAGGTTGAATTGTCATATCCGTATAGAACCATACACGAGGCTGCTACCATGGAGGCATACCTAGGTGCATTGTTAGACAGTCAGTGGTTAAAGATTCGAGTTGTGAGACAAACCAAGTGTATACCCGTTTCGGCTGCATAATGATGTTTTCGTTCTCGTAGCCCTAACAGAAGACGAGAGCAGTCCTCAGTAGACAGGGCAATGAAACGAATCACGACAGAACCAAGTAAGGAAATGATGGGAAATAATTATCGCTTAAGACAAAGGCCAGAGGTCCAGACTATGGATGGCGGACTTGTCGCTAGAAGACGCCCAGCAGGATTATGAGCAGACAAATAAACGATCCGCGCTGTTTGGCCGGCAGAGTATCCCGTATTAATATATTCCTTACTACGTACAAAGTGCCATGGCTCATTCACCTTCATCCAGAAGTTATTCCGAAATGGTCAAGACGAGAAAGGCGCAGGCCTACCTTGAAGTCCAGAGCTCTGGGATTGCTTAACCAATCAACCTTGGTCGTCTGTCGAGTTGCATCCCTTACCCCAGAAAATCTTAGTTCGCCTTCATGATCGCTTGAGGAGAACCCCTGGATTCGGCTGGGCCGCTGTTCGCATCATGCATGCAAGCAAAAAGTGCTGCCGTCAGCAGACAAGGACTTGAGATGCAGTAGTGCACCGGCTCATGGATGGAAGCGTGTTGGCTCGTGGTGTATTGCCCAGACAGCTCACACAAGCTGGTTTTTCCAGCAATCAGGGCCCGGCTAACAGCAATCTGGGGGATACCCGACTGCGGAGGTGGATGCTAAGCATTTTAAAGAGCCTTCGCCGAAGAGCTAGTTCGCGCACCGGGTTCTAAATAAGATGCGGGCGCTATCGTTGGCGGGTGACAGATCACGTTGGCGAAGAAGTGTGTTGAGATTGGAGGTGAAGCTGTGGATGGCTTTCGCCCACATCGTCACAAGATCTGTAATCCTTCGAGCAAAAAACATGCCAAAGCCGTCGGACTTGTTCCCGAAAAGACTACATGTCATAGTCCAACGCGGGGGATTCGTGTATTATTTCTGTTCCGTCAAGCCTTACTCGTTTCTACTCCATGAGGCTGACCTATAGCACCTTCGCCAAGGTTGATCCTATCCATTCACTCTACCGTCGCACTTGTGATTGTTCTTGCAAGCGGGAGCCTGAGTAATGCTTTCCCCGCCATCTTGGCTGAGTAATTAGCATCTGAGGCAAGGCTTAAATCTAGGGGAAGAGCTCTTCGAACCCGAGATCTTCGCAAGCCCTCCTGGGGACTATCACACTCGGTCAAGAAGCCTCATATGCTTGTTCAGACCGAGGCTTGGAGGCTAAGGCTGAGCTTGATCGGACGATAAGCTCAGGGATAGCCGATTGAAATTTAGACTACGACTATCCACTTCTATAAATCCGAGGACTCACTCCTTCGGAATCGCCATCCTACATCCGCATTCCGTAGGGCCAAACTGTGAGCCCGGAGCGGAACTAACGACGCAAAGTCTTCCCGCGCATAAACATTACCTACGTTCAAGCCAAGGAAGGGATGTGTTCGGTCAGACTAACAAGCAATGTCTCCTAAGAGGACTATCAACCGCGAATATCTCTGGGTAATCAAAGACCGCTCGATCGTATCTTGAGTTCCCGGCTCATGATTTTTGACCCGAACTAAATCAATCTGCACAACCTTCGCGTTGAACTTTCGACAGACATTTGAAATCCTCCTGTCGCTATGGCCCACATCAACCAACTGCATAGCAACAGACGCTCCATTCATCAAGCCGCCCGGATACGTAAAAGTAATAGTACGAGGTCTCCTAGCCACATTGCCCAAATCGAACGGCGTCAAAGTAACTTCGCAGCCAATAGCGGGAGTGCTCTGCGTCACGGGGTCGAAAATCATACATCCGCAATAAAAGCTCTCAAGGTCAAAACAGGATGATTCCGCATCGTCCCTCTTCTGAATAATGTGTGGGGGTCCCGTCGAACTCGGAACAGTTAGTCACGATCCATCTATTCCTATTAACGGAATGCTTACGCTCAAGGTACAATGAGGTGTGCTGATGCTTCCGGTACAGTTCGGTAGTTCAGTTCATTCTTGCAAGACCGCGCCAAGTACCACATGCAGGAGATAGAAAAGTGTGAGCATGATAGCAGGTCGGCCGTTGGTGGCTAGGGCCTAACCTCACTTCTTGATGGTGGCTGGGACGTAGTATTGGTTGCTGGTGACATTGAACAGTTTTTTGTCCAATCTAGATGGTTATGGACGACTGCCGTCCTTTTCATGTTTGTGTGAAGCTCTAGCTGGCCCACAAGAGTTGAACACGGCATCTCGTTCAACTGCCAATTCGCAGCTTACTTTGGACAGCCACGGTGATACAAGGCGTCGTTGCAGAGCGAAGACCACGAAGCATAGAGCTTACTATCAGTCTCATTCTGTGTGTAGCAGTACTAAGCTGTCCACAAAATAACATGGGCGGGGAACCAAGTTTAACATCAGTGCTCATCGAAGTGACATCCAACTCGCTTATCTTTCATCTAATAGTAGATCTGTCACAGATGCACGGCTCGCTCGAAGAAGAAAGTATTACTCACCGAAATTAGGATCCGCCTCTCTCTGAGAGGCTTGTTACAGATCACCTCAAGGCTGAAGAGCATGAAGGCAGGACTCGCAAAGAATGGTTGGATGATAAGAAGTTATTGCTAGGACTGATAATGGAGGGGAATTCTTCGAGCACACAGGATGAGACTGGTGCGACGGGGTCAGTAATAAAGGAGAATAGTACGTGCAGAAATCACGTGATATTCCCACAGTTCCCACAGGTCTTGGCAAGGCTTACAGGTGTGGGAAGTGTGGGAAAAGGCCAAGAGGTGTGGGAATACACCTTGGCACCCAGAACCAGAAGGGTATATAGGGAGGACGTTGGACGGACTTTCCTTTCTCTCTTCGTGATTATCTCATGTTATGTTTCTCACAAAGGAGCTTCTTCAACCTACCACAGTAACGACTTTTTACTTAGATACAATCAAGCACAAGTCATATGCATACGAAGCAAGCCCACTCCCAACCTTCATACTAACCGAAAAGCGTTCAGGATTGATCTGAGGATCAAATCGGTTAGACGACAATTGAATTTGGAGATACATCGGACGGCTAGGATCTAGTGAGCCTCCAAAGGACCTGCGCAAGGGAAAGTACTTAAGGTAAGTACTTCCAGACTGATATAACCCTTACCCCAAACCCGCGGACCAGAACAAGAGAACACAGGTGTCAAGAAGGTCTTGATATAATCAACTGTGTTGAGAAACGAGTTCCCCGTAACAAGCTGTAGAATCAGCGTACGTCATTTGGTCAGAGCATTCACTAACCTAATCCAGTATTCCCATAGCCTCCAAGAATTACGATATTAGCTTTATATTGTAATTTGACCCCTAGCAACTTAAGAGTTAAGATCGACATCGATAAGCTTGTTACGCAGAGGCTATGACTCAAAGTAATCTAGCTGGATTTGGCTAATCCGTACAGTAGGGCTCAAGTGGTCCGGGGCGACAATTTCGTATCAAACAAGTGAAGCGAAGCTTGCAAGATATAAGAGTCGTGAATTGTGCTAAGTAACTAAAAGCAATAGCGAAGTAACTAGAGAGTGAAGATACGAGACACTGAGGGAGCAGAGTCTCGTCCTATATATAGAGATCTATCTCCTAAGAAATCCTGCGCTCGCAACGCTCGCAATCGAGCGTGTCGAGCGCTCGCTTTGCCAAGGCTCGAGCGTTCACATGATCCTCCCGATCCCGTGTAACAACTTACTAACGTAATCCACCATCGAGCGGTACACACCACCGAGTGGTACACATTTTCGTATCCTCATCGATTAACCCACAATGCCACCACAACTAGTCAATACAAAGGCCCAGAAAGAGGGTCAACTACTCCTTGCTCATGACGCTTATTTGAAAGGCCATTTTCCAAGTATTCGAAAGGCCGCTGATGCCTATTCTGTCCCATTTACTTCCCTTGCCTCCCGCCTTCGCGGACGCGCTTCACGCGTCGATTCGCCCCCAAATTGCCAAAAGCTTACGGATACGGAAGAGGAGGTCGTTGAGCATTGGATACTATCTATGGATGAAAGAGGTTATCCATTGACCGTTACTGGGGTACGCGATGCGGCAAAAATCGTACTCGAGCAGCGTGTAGGCTCAGATTGCAAAATCGGTGTCAATTAGCCTCAGCGATACATCAACCGCCGCCCTAGCCTCAAATCGCGATATTCACGCAGCTACGATAATCAAAGGGCGAGATGCGAAGATCCAGTCCTTATTGGGGCCTGGTTTCGGCTTGTACAAAACACAATCGCTAAATACGGCATCCTCAATAACGATATCTACAACTTCGACGAAACCGGCTTTGCAATGGGCCTTGCAAGTACCTCACGCGTAGTTACTGCCTCAGATAGGCGTGGCAGACCCCCTCAATTACAGCCTGGCGATCGCGAATGGGTTACGGCAATCGAATCGATCAATGCGCTGGGTTGGAGCCTCCCGCCGATGGTGATCTTCAAAGGCAAGGTACATATATCATCTTGGTACGAAAACAACAATATACCGCCTGATTGGACAATCGCTTTGAGTACAAATGGATGGACTAATGACCAGCTTGGATTACATTGGCTAAAAGAGGTTTTCGAGCCAAATACAGCTGCAAGAAAGGTTGGTAGTTATCGACTACTAATTCTGGATGGCCACGGCAGCCACGCAACGCCAGAATTTGATCAATTTTTTGCAGACGGGATGATTATTACTCTTTGTATGCCACCGCATTCATCACATCTTCTTCAACCTCTCGATATTGGTTGTTTTTCGGTCCTCAAGCGTACCTATGGCCAACAAGTCTCGGAATATATGAGGCTTGGCATAAATCATATCGACAACATTGAGTTTCTTCACACCTTTAAAATTGCTCGAATTAGTGCCCTCACAATAAGCAATATTCAACGCAGCTTCACTGCTGCCGGTCTCGTACCTCTTGATCCAGATCAGGTACTTTCAACCATCCAGATTAGGCCATCTACCCCTACAGCGCCCTTGGCCGCAAACCAAGAGCAATGGCAACCAGAAACATCTCAGAATCTAACCCAGTTAGAGCTGCAGGTAGCTACAATCAAAGGCTATCTTAAGAGACGTTCAAAAAGTCCACCAAGACCAACAGATCAGGCCCTTAATCAGCTTGTCAAGGGCTGCCAGATCGCGATGCAAGGCGCCGCTTTACTAGCTGCGGAAAATGAGAAATTAAGGGCTGCAAACGAGAGGCAGAAGCGAAAGAGGCAACTAAAAAGGAGATATATTAGTCAATCAAGCGCTTTAACTGTTGCAGAGGGCTCAAGCTTACTTCAACTTTCTAAAGAAGCTTCGGTTATTAGCAGTAACCAGGTTGATCAAGAGCCTTATATTGAGGAAGAATCACCAAATGAAGAGGAGAACATTGTAATTACTTGTTTTATTTGTCGCAGTGGTGACCATTTTGCAGTCAACTGTCAGAAATATAGATAGAAATATTTAAAAATGAGAGATTTATTGGTGCATAATAGAGTAATTGATGAGGATACGAAAATGTGTACCGCTCCATGGTGGATTACGTTACATATCACTAAACGTTCCACGTGACAGTATCCGCAACATTCTATTAGATAACTTATTTCTAATTTCATGAAGTTTAATAAGTTCAACCTAACTTTTGTAATGTATTTCACCAATAAATATGTATATTGTACTGTAGGCAATGGACTGAGTTTATTAATCGTTTGATTCAGCTACCTAGCCGGTCCTATTCGGCGTAATCTATTTAATCCCTGGATTCGAGGCCACTTTGGCAAGTTTCCACGGCATGTTAATATCGATATTTATTGTGGTTTGTGCATCAACGTGGAACATCCACGGATTTTTGAGTGACTGAGTGAGTGAATCTGAGAGAGAGCAACGCCCGCAATTCTAGTCTACGATAGGATGATGTATTGACGGCCAAGGACTCGGATAGGACCGCTTCAGAGTTAGTTAGTTATACCAAGCCTTTTTAAAGGCGTTCTTATTTACCGGCGGGGTCGGAATTAATTAATCTACGTATTTTGGCTAGGCTTTGCTATAGGGCAGAGCTCTCAGAATCACTCACTTAGTCACTCAAAAACCTGTTGATTGTCCACGTTGATGCACAAACCTCAATAAGTGATCGCGTTGATCCGATTTTCAGGTCTTATCGAAGGCCAGGGATTCAATAGAGCCACTGCGATATGAATAACTTATGTCCCATGACTTGAGTACATATTGCAGGGCCTGACACAATCCGCGCGGGATCAAATGATAAAGGTTAGTCAGCTGTGAGCACTCGGTGTTCAAGCGCCAGTAGTACAAAGAGGGGTGGTCTATGTCGACCCAAACCTTCTGCCTCTCCAACATAACGGCAATTCGGCCCTTCCAGCCTTCCAGGCTTTCAGCTTTGCAGTGCACATTCAGCATTCACTCGAGACCAAGCTCTTTACTGATTGCCGATTGTTGTGAGAAGCATACCGTCACCCGCACAACACCATAAGCACAACAGATCATGTCGCTCATCATATCTCGAAGTAGGGACCAAAGTATCACAGCAGGTCAATCTCAACGTCGAATCCAAGGTAAGCCATACCAAGGCTTTGTCTGTGGTCATCAAGGAATCACTGTGCTCGAATTTTCAGGGGCCATTTGGCGGAATTCAGCACTCGGGTTGCCATACATTCAGAAGCCAGGTTGTATGAGGCCATCCATTCCTGCCAAACCTAAGCCTACCTGTCACGGAACATTAACACCTCATCTTAAATGTGCAGAAGCTGCTGCCGAGTTGGAGATGGAGGCTCCACTCATGTTCATGGTCTCTATACCAACCAGAAAGCCTCGTGGTCGTGTTGTCACTGCAGAACCTCCACGTTTCTTTCTCCAGACTTGCAAGAGGACCATGCCGCAAGGAAACAACACAGCAATGACTTTTCATAGCCGGCACAAACAAATCTGGTATCAAGTAGCGCACTCCGTCAATTGACCGTCCCATGGTAGTCCAGCCATTCATCCACCCATCGTGGATGAACAGCGCAATTCCAAGCAGATCCTACCCATATACTAATGCTAAGACCATTCTTTTTAGCGATGAAACAAATGAGCCTCCGTAGAAGCGTATAGAAGCGTGCAGGAAAGAAGTAACCTCAGTAATAGCCATATCCATGACATGTTCCCAATGCTCACGAGCCGGGCGTAGAAAACTTCGACGAACCCAGAACAATCAGCGCAAATCCTGCAGTAAAGAGCCACCATTATATTCGTACACTGTCATCAGCTGGGACTCGACCTCACCACCTGTACCATCTACAAATAATTCTGTTTTATTGAGAAATCTAAGGGAGGAAAAATGCCAGCTAGAGGCGCTATTGCACCGACCATGACCTGCTAATCATATCGCATATTCTCATGATAGCATTGTTGGTGCCTTTATGCGCCGCCTGTTCCGACAAGAAGGTTTTGGCGATGTAAAGTTTGTTGAAGTCGTTATCTTCTCCCCCGGGTCCAACTGGAAGGATTTGATCTGGGAACTCAGTCACACGGGCTCCAACGTGTCGCGCTACCATTCCCGAGTAGAGAACGTCACGATTTTCCTTGGAGAATAGGTTGTCCCGACATTGACGTAACGCGTTATCTAGTAGTTGTGCCGCGCTTGCATCGTCGCTTCGACGAGAGACGAAAGTGCCAAGTGACCTCCAGAACTCAATTTCGCGAGTCTTCTCTAGTGAAATGTCAGAAGGATACACAAGCTCGGTCAGGCGGTTTGGCTCCAATATGTGCTTTGTGAGCAAAGCTTCGAGTACGTCGAGGCGTTTCATGCCCTCTTCGAGATCTAGTGTCATGGGAGAGTTGGACCCATTTGTGCCGTTGCTTGTGACTGTTGGCGGTCGGATCAGGTTTAGGAGCTGCCAAACTACCTTGGTTTCTGCTGCCTGGCATCGAACTTCCTGCTCGTAGCCTGCAGCGCCACCAGCAGGGCGCTTGAATAATTCAATCAGCTGCGCCATTTGCTGGCAGATGGCCTTGTTCGCGCTCAGTCGTGCCCAGCCTGACGTGGAGAACCAAGAAGTCTCCAGGATACCACAAAGACCAGGTGCGTAATCATTGGTATATATGCTCTTGATTTCGTTCATTGTGTCGGCAGGAATATCTTCAGTCTGTGTTGGGACATCTAATGCCCCATGCCGCTCAGCCGAGAACAGCTCCTCAATGCGTATCACCCTTGCTAAGTTACTGGTTAGCAAGAGTATACATGGTATAAGCAACAGGCCCGGATATGAGAGAGACTCAATGAACAAAGAGGCTAGTTGCACCCCACTCAATCCCAAAAATGCAAACTAAATTCTCTTGAACACTGCTTCCCCTCAAGTCGTCGGAGCAGAGAGAAAACTGCAAGGCATTGCGCCTTAACCGTGCATACCTTGCTTCTTCTCCATCTTTATTGGCGGTAATGAGTGGGCAATGGTGCTCGGTGGAGGAGTTCTTCTACTGTACTGATCGTGTGAAGGGTGATGTGAAGGTGGAGCGGAACCCGCAACTTCAGTACCGGCCAGTGCTGGGTCTATTGCCGATGTATATTCGTAGGAATGTTGTTGCTGTTGTTGTTGTGGGGCGTGATGTGATCGTGGTGGTGGCGGGTATGCCGAATGTGGTGGATGTGTTGACAAACTGGGCGTGTGTCCACTACTTATTCGAGGTGAGTAGCTTGATTGAACAGACGGAAATTTGACGGAGGAGCGGAAAGGGCGGCAGGCGTAGACGACGTTGAAGATGGTGAAGCACTTGGAGCAGGTTGAAGCTGTTGAGGGCCACTCTGTTGCTTGAATATGGGGTCGTAGCCTAGACAGTCGCGTTTGCTCTTTTGGCAGTTTCGGCAGGCAGGATGTTGCTCGTCGCACTGCAACCACGATGTCAGTTAGTGGAAGGAAAATGGAAGGTTTGTTTGTGGGGTGAGGTCTCGAGAGGTTCGCACGTTGGAGTTCCTCGCTTCACGGCGGCTGCATCCGCCACTAGCATCGAAGGCATCTCCATTCTCGAGAGGGAATCGGCTTACCTTTATTCTGCGCTTCCGACAGGTGAGACATCCCGTCTTTGTGCGCCGTTTGATCTCCTTCTTGTGTCGACTGCCCGTCATCATATGTGCATCACCCTGAGGAATTGGCGCGTAGCGCATCAACTGCGGCGCCGACGTTTGGTTGTGGTGTTGAAGGTTGGGAGGAGGTGGTGGAGGAGGATAGTATCCGGGCATCGGCTGTCCTTGCTGTTGAGCAGCGGCTTCATTATGGTGCGACGGAGGAAGCGCCGGAGGTTGGGACTGCGATTGAGGGTCAATGGAGCGTAGTGGAGGCAGGTTTACAGGCGGCAGCGGAGCGCTCAATTGTCCAGGCGATTGTCGGTAGGCGTCGTTGGATTGGCCTTGGGCAGGTGGCCACGCGTAAGTTGGTCTCATCTGTGGCGACGGGTATGTTTGAGGATCTGGGTACTGCGGCGGAGGTCGCGCTCCAAGTCCGTTCTCTTCAGCCATAGCGGTTGTGGTCATGCGTGAAGGTAGAGGGCGATGGAGTCTGGATGCGCCAAAGGAAATCTGGTTGGTGGCCTGTCGGTGGCCTCTAGACGGTGACGGTGTACACTGGGTCGAGACACGCGCAATGTATGCGGATGCTTCTGAATCTGGTGGACAGGTGAAGCGAGCCTGAGCAGCAACTGTTGCGGAAAGAAGCGAGCGATCTAGTCGGCTCCAAAATAGAAGCTTAACAGGGGGTTCCAGCACCAGCGAGCAGAGACGCTTTGATGCAGTTAGCCCACGCGTTATTACTGAGAGCCTTCGAAGCTTGGGATATAGTAGCGAATAAATTGGATCGGCCGGGGAATGGGCGTCTGAATGCAGAGCTGCAGCTTCCAATTTCCTCCTCCAACAGAATGAATCATGTCCTCTGCGGCGTCCAACTGCCCTGTATATGCCTGCCCGTGCCTGTACCTGAACACGGGACCGAGGCTTGTACGCTGCCACGGACATGGATGCCATTTTCCGGTTGTAGGAATGATCCCCAGCAATATTAAGCTTCTTCGCGAAATTTGGAGGACCATAGATCCTATAGTCCCGCAAGCGAAGCATTCTCAGAGTAGAACCACCACCATTCTCGCTTCCAGGAGGGCGGTAGCGAGCTGCTTCCCGTCTGAAGATGCTTCCATACTAAGCGCGTGCCAGGACTCCAGCTTCCTGAAGGCTGGATTCTGTCTGAGATGGTGTTGATGAGACTTCTATTGTTTGATGCAAGCTCGAACGAGTATTCAGGCACGAGATTCCTAGACTCCCGTTTCTTTGGTTACGTTGCCTCAATCGTACCATCATCATCAATCAAGTCTTTGCTCACTCGGACTTCTTCGCAGCCTTACCATTGTAGCGACGACTATCTTATGCTTCTGACTTGACATCTAGACGACAAGATCTTTCTATCGTTAAGTTTCAGATGTTAGTTACACCGCAGGATGACAGCGGGACGTTTTTGCCCTATCTGAAACCGTTGCACACGTCAAGCAATCTTTTGCACCTGTCGGAGCGCACTCCTCCTGCTCACTAGAATGGACTTTAGGGCTCTTGGCTTACTTTCTGTTGACCACGCCAAAGGAGTAATCGTGCACCCTTCTTTTTGTGCCTAAGAGACACAAAGACTTCCTTCAAACAAAGATGCATAATGTCGGAAGAGTCTTTGCCCCCGTATAGTCGATTGATAAACTTCCTTCGTCTCGGACCAATAACCGCCTAAGAGATGGAGAGTAGGATATATGGATCTAAACTCGATGGAATCTATACATATAGTATAGACAATTACCACATACTCGATCGAGATCCGACAAGGCTGGCGATTTCAGAAGGATTCTCAGCAGGAAATTTCAGCCTACTCTCAAGTACACATATTCATATCCTTTCAGCATGCCTTGCGGCTGTTGTACAGTGATCGATTCAAAGAGGCTGAATGACCATACCATTTGCATACTTGTGTTACGCAGAGGCTATGACTCAAAGTAATCTAGCTGGATTTGGCTAATCCGTACAGTAGGGTTCAAGTGGTCCGGGGCGACAATATCGTATCAAACAAGTGAAGCGAAGCTTGCAAGATATAAGAGTCGTGAATTGTGCTAAGTAACTAAAAGCAATAGCGAAGTAACTAGAGAGTGAAGATACGAGACACTGAGGGAGCAGAGTCTCGTCCTATATATATAGAGATCCTCTCCTAAGAAATCCCAGCTCTTCAATAGGTTCATTTTGTTCAAAATGAATATAATGAAGCAAATGAACCTGGAAGTTCGTTTTGTTCATTTCGCCAAGAATGACGAGAATGAACCACACGTGATCTTACATTATCAGTGTAACGATCAACCAATCATAAGGAAATAGAATGGCATGCATTTGAATGAACATGAATGCAATCAAATACATCTGAATACAAACGAATTGTCACGGGATGGTATCCTATATCTATTTTATCCTAGGTTGATTGATTGATTGATTGATTTTATCCTACTCGGTTGCAGCCGCTTAATCACGCAGCTATGTCCGGTTAGGAGGACTTCATCAGACAGCCGACACGTGATAGATTATATAATCCACCGCGCCCCACTTCGCCCCGTTCACTGAAACAAGACCAGCTGTCCCCTCCGTCCTCCCTCTTTTCCCTTAACCAGTATCTCCAAATGCCCGCTGGCTCTTGTAGATACTGGTTATTCTGCTAGTATATCTGTGCTATGTAGACTCAAGAGGCAATGCCTCGTGTTTCGCTATCCTTCTACCTACAGTCTCCCTCTAATGCTCAGCTTTGTCTATCTGTTTCGCCTTATCCCTCAAGGCCAATGGGTTCCCTAAGTATGTTTCTGCTTGTGAAAGTTGCCTTGCACCAGATTCCTATGCGGCGGTGTATTTGGTTGTGTGATGCTGGAGACAATAGTAACCATCGTAGTCGTGATTTCGCTGCTTGGGTGTGATACTCCGGGTATGCCCGTGGACGAGGCTGTCTGGTAGCTGCCGTATTGTATGGCGCCGATCGTGCTATAGACCTGCCGTCTTATAGTCGGAGCCTATCTGCTGCTAGTCGCTCTCCCTACTTGCTATATCGCGCTCCTACTCTTGCCAATGCCATAACTGGGACGCAACAGTCTGGGGAGAGGCTCAAGGCTACGTCTGCTGGCTTGTAGGGAGGGGATTTGCCGCCAATAAGCTCCTTCTATACGTCCTTACTGCTTACTGTGTTGCGCACCTACTCTTGCCAATGCCATAACTGGGACGCAACAGTTTGGGGAGAGGCTCAAGGCTCTGGACATTAGCTTGCAGCAGGACGGTTTGCGGAGACGATAGTAGATGAGGTTCTCTAGCAGCTGCCGTATCGTGTCGCACCGATTGTGTTGTAGACCTGTCGTCTTATAGTCGGAGCCTATCTGCTGCTAGTCGCTCTCCCTGCTTGCTATATCGCGCACCTACTCTTGCCACTGCCATAACTGGGACGCAACAGTCTGGGGAGAGGCTCAAGGCTACGTCTGCTAGCTTACAGGGAGGGGATTTGCCGCCAATAGGCTCCTTCTATGCGTCCTTACTACTTACTGTGTCGCGCACCTACTCTTGCCAATGCCATAACTGGGAGGCAACAGTTTGGGGAGAGGCTCAAGGCTCTGGGCAACAGCTTGTAGCAGGACGGTTTGCCAAGACGTTGGGAGAGGTTGTCTAGTCGTTGCAGTGGTGTGTGGTGCCGATTGTTGCGCACCGGGCGTCTGGTGTTTGAGTTGTGTTGAAGGTATTGCCGTTCTAGCAGTGACTCGTCGACTCGGAGCGTTGCAGTGTCATCTGGGGTGATGGACTAGCCGGGAGATAGTGACTAGATGGTTGCTGTTGTCTTTGGTGGACGCATCGTTCGTGTAGCTTGCTCATGTATTCGTCTGCTTGCTCTGCCGTGGCCGCGACGGCGACTCTAGAGATATCTCATCGACGCTGAGGGACGCGCGATGGCCTCTAGAGGCCGGAGCGGCCACTGGCAGAGGTGTTTTGATGATCTTTAGATGATACTTCTGTAAATTCCAAAAATTGAGTTCTCGCTGTGTGTGCTGTTTTTTCATTTTATCCTAGGTGGATTCTTAGCAATTCCTGGTAGGTTCCTGATAGTTCTCACGTGCGCCTAGCAGGGATTATTCAGGGACCGTTTCACATGCGCTTCTACTCCTTTCTATTCTCTTCTCAGGACAGCATGTCCTTTTCCTACTTGGAAGATTATATATACAAGTTGTTCTTCCTGTACCTACGCTTCCTTCTTTGATCTTAGATACTTCGAAATACAAGCAGTCTTCTCTCACTTGCGAAACACCTTTGAGGGTTGAACTCTTACACGAATACATGTCCACGTGACAGTATCCGTAACAATTAGTTAAGGAGGCTTGGAATCAGATAGTTACGGAGTGGTAACTCTTTAATTTAATTCATATAATGTATTATAAATACCAGGTAACGTACTTCACAAGCGAGTGGGCCACCCACGCGAGTGGGCCACCTCACAAACGTAAACCCCCTTCGTAACAACGTCGCGTAATGCTTCAACAACACGAAAAGCAGAAGATCTATAAAGAAGGAGATATATTCCTTGCTATTTCAGATAGCAATTCAAAGCAAATCCAAAGCGAAAGACGCGCTGCAGTAATATACAGCGTACCTCGAACAACAGTACAACGCCGACGCGCCGGACAGCGCCCTCGACGCGAATGCGAGCCGAACTCGAAGCGATTGACAAAGCTAGAAGAGGAAGTGGTTATAAAGCGTATTCTTAACGAAAGCTTACGCGGCCTACCGCCGTCGAAGGCCTACGTACAAGATATGGCTAATAAACTACTAAGAGAGCGGGGTGGGAAGTCTGTTGGCAAGAACTGGGTTAACAACTTGGTAAAGCGTACGCTTATTATTACGGGGAACTCATTTCTCAACACAGTTGATTATTTCAAGACCTTCTTGACATCTGTGTTCTCTTGTTCTGGTCCGCGGCTTTGGGGTAAGGGCAATATCAGTCTGGAAGTACTTACCTTAAGTACCTTCCCTTGCTCAGGTTCTTTGGAGGCTCACTAGATCCTAGCCGTCCGATGTATTTCCCAATTCAATCGTCGTCTGACCGATTTGATCCTCAGATCAGTCCTGAACGCTTGTCGGTTAGTATGAAGGTTGGGAGTGGGCTTGCTTCGTGTGCATATGACTTGTGTTCTGGGTGCCAAGGTGTATTCCCACACCTCTTGGCTCTTCCCACACCTTCCACACCTGTCAGATCTGTGGGCAACTGCCAAGACCTGTGGGAACTGTGGGAATATCACGTGACTCCTGCACGTACTATTCTCCCTTATTACTGACCCCGTCGCACCAGTCTCATCCTGTGTGCTCGAAGGATTCCCCTCCATTATCAGTCCTAGCAATAACTTCTTGTTATCCAAATATTCTTTGCGATTCCTGCCTTCCTGCTCTTCATGTCACAGGCTATGGCCTAGATTGAGGTTCTCGGCTATGCCCTCAACCTTTGGAAACTTCTGGAAGATTCCACAGCCCTACCACCACTGATTATAAAATCATATGAAAGGTTCTTGGCTATGCTCTCAACCTTTGGAAACTTCTGGAAGATTCCACAACTTCACCACCACTGATTATAAAAGCATGTATTCTAGTCTTTCTCTCTTTTCCTCAAGTTTGTAATACTCGTCAATCAGGATAGTCAATTGAAAACATATCGACCACGCCTATCACACTTCAGCCTTGAGGTGATCTGTTGTGACGGGTTAAGATCATGCCTGGATACCAGGTAACACCACCCAAATGTGCAATACAATCTAGCTAAAGAGAAAAAGATAGATACACGATTGCAAACTCCTCTTGAAGGAGATGCCAAGCCATTCACAATCTTGCCCTAGAGAGATAGGCAAAGCCTAGATAAAGGCTCAAGGGTCTAGCCCGTGACATGTATATCCTAGCAATTTCGTATATATAGCTGCAAGGAATTTCAATACATGTACGTATTCGGCAATTAACTGGACTTAGATTTGTTTGTAGATGCCATAGACCAGCAACGATGTCATGTGTTTGTGAGATATTTATACATGCTTTTAAACAATCACACGTCCTAATTGAAATTACTAGGGTTACATGGCTATTAGTTGTTAGTCTCTGGCCAATGCTTCCATCCTCGATATATCCGTACTCGAGTCTACTCGCCGCTGTTTTCGTGCAATGCTTGTTCCAGCACGCGCACTTACCAGAACTCCGATCTACATAGGGCTTTTCACCGCCAGCGCTAACGACTAATAGGCCGGTAACCGTAGTACAGGAGGATAGGAAAAAAGAACGGAGGAAGAAAAGGGAGAAGGCACATATATATGTACCCGCAGCCTTTGGAAGCAGCACTACCAGAAATTGCAGTCCATCCGCCAGCTACATGAATTAGCATAGGCGGCGCTGTCGACAGAAATTCAACCACTTACGAAATGCGCTTTGTTTCATGTGTCGCAATCCTCTCCAGGCCTATTTTGGATGTTCGATCACGTCGAAGTCGTCGAATACTGGAACCTGCACGAGTCCAGGAACAGGTTGCGGCACAGGGTTGCTGAACTCGATTTTCGTCAAGCACTTAAATTCCGAGCGCTCGCTCAGATCCAGGAAGCTCAAATCTTGGCCTACTAGGTTTGTAGCTGTAAAAGTGATTTTTACAGAATCCCGCTTGCCGTCTTCCATGCTGTATGGTGTGAGAAAGATGTCGCAGGAGGTTGGTGGCAGAAATCCAATAGACACTGGGATTGGCAGAATACAGGCCCAATAGAAACTTTGCAGGTCGAAACATTTGAAGACGGCAGAATCTGATATTATGATCGCGTGGCCTTCAATCAAAGGAAGAACTGGAGGGAGAGCTTGAATTGCGTTGACACTTCCATATCCAATGAAGACAGGGTTCGAGTGAGGTGGAGCTCCGAGCTTTGGAAGCCTGAAGGTTTGAGTTTTAAGGATGGGGAGAAATTGAGTGATTGGCACAGTGACGTTGAAGTAGTTGACGATGACAAAAGCCTCGAAAACGTAACCAGGTACGGTGCCGAAAGGAGCAATGATGACTGACGCGGGTTGCTGGTCGAACTTCATATTGTCAGTACAGTTGTGTCTGCGGGATGTAGATGCTTACGCCAATCAGGCATTCAGTCTGGGCACTGTTCGGGATATTAGCACATTGTGGTATGCTCCTACACGTGCTCGATGTGGCAGCTCTAGCGATTAGGGGAAGCAAGAAGTAGACAATAAACATTGTGAAAGGTTAGAGGTCTGAAGCCTGACCAATGGGGTTTTGATGCTTCGAGAATGGAACGACCATGGCAAACCTAGGATTTATCAGAACTTATGCTTTTCTGAGATCCACCATTATGAAGCCTGGTTCTACAAAGTGATTGTCTCAAATGTGTGTGAGCTATTGCGTTCCAGTGCAAAGCCATGTCATGCTTAATTGAGGTTAGTGCAGAATTGGCAACGGACTGGCCAGCCTATGAAGGCGATAAACATGTGTAAGAGCGGCTGTTATAGAGACTAAATGTCTTTGATACTCAACAACCAAATACTCATTAACTGGAACTCCATCTATCAGTATGAGTAAAAAGTGGCTGGTATTGGGGATCTTTGAGTATACTCAAAGTTCGCTCGCTGTAGACAGACAAAACTGAGTACTCTCACATAACCCAGAATTTCGAATGGACAAGATGGGAGAGCTCGATGCTGTGTTGCATAATGAAAGCCATGTAAACCCGAATCAGCATAGCTTGAGTCTTGATCAGGATAGGCATCCGGTATGGCTGTCGAATGCGGCAACGTCAAGCCAGGAGTATCTTTGACCATGGTGATGATAGAAAGGATTGTTCTGCCTGTGGCGGTCAAGTTCGCATGACATAGAGGAGTAGAAGGAAAGTTGATTGATTGATTGATTGATTGTTTCTTACTCGGTTGCAGCCGCTAAATCACGCAGCTGTGTCCGGTCAGGAGGACTTCACCAGACAGCCGACACGTGATAAATCATAAAATCTACCACGCCCCACTTCGCCTCGTTCACTAAAACAAGACCAGGTGTCCCATCCGTCCTCCCTCTTTTCCCTAAACCAGTATTTCCAAATGCCCACTGGCTCTTGTCGATACTGGTTATTCTGCTAGTATATCCGTGCTATATAGATCCCAAGAGGCAATACCTCGTGTTTCGCTAACCTTTTACCTACATTCTCCCTCCAGTACTCAGCTTCGTCTGTCTGTTTTTGCTTATCCCTCAAGGCTTGTCTGTTCTAGAAATGTGTTTCCGCTTGTGATTGTTGCCTTGCACCAGATTCCTATGCGGCAGTGTACTTTGTTGTGTGATGCTGGAGACAATAGTAACTATCGTAGTCGTGATTTCGCTGCTTGGGTGTGATATTCCGGGTATGCCCGTAGACGAGGCTATCTGGTGGCTGCCGTATTGTATGGCACCAATCTTGCTATAGACCTGCCGTCTTATAGTCGGAGCCTACCTGCTGCTAGTCGCTCTCCCTACTTGCTATATCGCGCTCCTACTCTTGCCAATGCCATAACTGGGACGCAACAGTCTGGGGAGAGGCTCAAGGCTACGTCTGCTGGCTTGTAGGGAGGGGATTTGCCGCCAATAGGCTCCTTCTCTGCGTCCTTACTACTTACTGTGTCGCGCACCTACTCTTGCCAATGCCATAACTGGGAGGCAACAGTTTGGGGAGAGGCTCAAGGCTCTGGGCAACAGCTTGTAGCAGGACGGTTTGCCAAGACGTTGGGAGAGGTTGTCTAGTCGTTGCAGTGGTGTGTGGTGCCGATTGTTGTACACCGGGCGTCTGGTGTTTGAGTTGTGTTGAAGGTATTGCCGTTCTAGCGGTGACTCGTCGACTCGGGGCGTTGCAGTGCCATTTGGGGTGATGGACTAGCCGGGAGATAGTGACTAGATGGTTGCTGTTGTCTTTGGTGGACGCATCATTCGTGTAGCTTGCTCGTGTATTAGTGTGCTTGCTCTGCAGTGGCCGTGATGGCGACTCTAGAGGTACCTCCTCGATGCTGAGGGATGCGCGATGGTCTGGCAGGCCGAAAGAGATGGTGAAGGTCACGTGAAATGCCCCACAACTTCGCAGTGCAAGGGTCTCGGAATATCTTCAACTTTTGTCAACTCGGAATCACAACAACGAACAACAAACAATACCACCATCCAAAGAATACTGTCACCCATTCCCACCCTCCTAGTACTCGATTGAACAGCGAATCCTCCCACCATGGCCGGCAACGAGCCCGTCGCCATTGTCTGCGTAGGCATGGCCGGCTCAGGCAAAACAACCTTCATGCAGCGCATAAACTCCCACCTACACTCCAAAAAAGACCCTCCCTACGTAATAAACCTCGATCCCGCCGTCCACAATATCCCCTTCGACTCAAACATCGACATCCGCGACTCCATAAACTACAAAGAAGTAATGAAGCAATACAACCTGGGCCCCAATGGCGGCATCCTCACTTCGCTCAACCTCTTCGCTACAAAGATTGATCAAGTTCTTGCTCTGCTGGAGAAGCGGACTGCGCCGCCGAAAGAGGGAAGTGGGCTGAAACCGATAAGGAATATTCTGGTTGACACGCCGGGACAGATTGAGGTTTTTGTTTGGAGTGCCAGTGGAGATATTTTGCTGGGAAGTTTGGCGAGCAGCTTCCCGACCGTCATTGCCTATATCATCGATACGCCGAGGACGGCGTCGACGAGTACCTTTATGAGCAATATGCTCTACGCATGCAGTATTCTTTACAAGACGAAGCTGCCCATGATTCTGGTCTTCAACAAAACAGATGTGAAGGATGCTTCTTTTGCAAAGGAATGGATGGAAGATTTTGAGAAGTTTCAGGCAGCCTTGCAAAATGAAGAGGAGGGGGGTACTTTTGGCGGCGCTGAGGGCGAAGAGGCAGGATTTGGCGGACAGGGTAGCGGATACATGAGCAGCTTGTTACACAGCATGAGTTTGGTTCTGGAAGAGTTTTACAAGCATCTCAAGGTCGTGCCGGTGAGCTCCATGACAGGCGACGGAGTGGACGAATTCTTCGTGGCAGTCCAGGAGAAGAAAGAGGAGTTCAACCGGGATTACAAACCAGAACTTGAGAGACGGAGAAAGCAGCGTGATGCAGAGAAGAAAGGCAGGAGAGATAAAGAGCTCGGCAAGTTGCTCGCGGATATGAACATGGACAGCAGGCCTAAAGCGAAGAGCAAGCCGACACCGGATGAAGAACCAGAGACTGTTAGCGAGGCAGAGGAAATGTCTGATGACGACGATGGCAACGATGGTATGGTTGATTACGACGAAGACGAAGGAGAGGACGCCGATGACGACGAGGATGGATTGAAGGCGCGGTATAACAGAGCGATGAACGACCATGATGATGATGACAAGGACGCGGATATGAGCTTTCAAAAGTATTTGGCTGCAGCGAATGTGGGTTGAGCAGCACAGATGGTGTCTGGAATTATGCCCAAATTTACAAGCAATCACGCCTCCACGATACCCCACGAGGTCGTGGCTCTGGTCATTCGCCTGCCTAGGTTCGCCCCAATAAGGCAAGAAAGTTCATGTCCTTGAAATCGGATGAAAGAAGCCAGTGAACGAGCATCTTTTGCACGTAGGGTCAGCAATCGGTAGCATAGTCTGATACAAGTGATGAAGGTATATAGACGCATCAATCCCGCAAGAATCTCAGAATTCTTCCTGCTTGATCGCTCCAGTCTGCGGTTTTATTGATATTCCATGAATCAAAATATCTATCAGTCGTACCACAGCGACGCAGTCGACTCCTGTTATCAATCTTCCGACTAAAAGCACCGTTATTTCTCACATTCTTCAACCCGAGATCAGGAAAGCTCTGGCAACTTAGTTTAGAAATATGTTACTGTAGGCCGGAGGGATGTCGTTGATGGGAAGAGAATCCATGGCCCAGCTGTGGTGCTGATCTTCTTTCCAAAAAAGCATTCCATCTGCAATGCATCGCACCATCATCGACCGTCTGGATTCGAGGTTGAGGAAGTCTATTTCATTCTATATAACTTATCATGTTTTAAAACAGTACCTTCCCTACTGGCTCACCATCTCATCATAGCATATCTGCTTGCTCGGGGACGATATTGTTCAATCTTCCCTTCTCTAGCACGGCACGAACGTTGCCGATGTTCATTTCTTCCATTGCCGTTTGTGTCTGCATATCATTAGCCTTAGAGTATCAAGAAGGTATGAAAACCTAGACGTACCTCAACCGTCCATGTTCCCATATGCGGTAGTAGCATGACATTTGGATTGGCGATGAGGCCAGGATGGATCTTTGGTTCCTCCTCGTACACATCCAAACCAGCTGACCATACTTGACCGTTATCAAGGGCTTTTACGAGGGCGGCTTCGTCCATGACTCCTCCTCGGGCCGTATTTACGATAACGATGCCTTTCTTCATTTTCTCGAATTCTTTGGTTGAGATTGTGTGTTTGGTGTTGTTCTACGACTCTGATCAGCATCTTCTCCTCAGCTCGGGTCACGAGTGTATCAGTCAACCCACATTCAGCGGCAAATTCAAACTCAGAACATCACTCCGCCTCAACAACTCATCAAAACTAACATACTCAGCCCCGCCCGCCGCCTCCTCACTGAGCTTATTACGATTGTAGTAAATGGTCTTCATACCAAAGACCTCGGCCTTCTTTTTCATGTTCTTGCCGATACCGCCCATGCCTAGAATCCCGAGCGTCTTGCCTTCGGGATCATGACCGAGAGGTGGTGGTGGGTGACCTCGCCATTTACCCTCTCGAAGGGCGAGCATCGAGGTGTTGAAGCCGCGGAGGGCACCGAGGATTAGGAAGATGCCGCTGTCGGCTGTTGCGTCGTCTACCGCTGTGGGGACATTGGAGACGCGGATGTCACGTTTTGTGCAGGCGGCTATGTCGACTTGATCGTATCCGGCACCTGGTGGGGTTAGGCTGCTGTTCTAGTTGGTAGGGGGACATCGTTTCTTGTATGGATATGGAGGGAAAGAGAGTCGAGCAAGTAAATATTGCTGAATGGAATTCGGTCGGGGAGTTTGAATACGAGGCTCGATTGAATGATCAGATAAAGGGATTGCTCAACATACCATTGTGACAAATAAACTTCAAGCTCTTTGGCAGTATCGGGACGAGCTCCTCATCGAACTTCCCAGTGATGTCCACGCTGTTGAATGTCCTATATATGACCACAACGCCATCCAATTTTCCACTCTTGCACTCTTCGACGAATTCGGTCCGGCTTCTGGATTCTGGTGTGACAACCTCACCCACTTCGGATAGTGAGTCCCAGGCCTTCTTTGCGCTTAGTAAGATGTTAGATTGACGGTCGTGGTTTATCGCGGACCATGAATCTGAATTGACTTACTGGTCGATTGCTCCTAGAAGGAGAACTTTCGATTTGGCCATAGTAATGTTGGTGGAATGGTAATTGAGCTTTGTAGTAAAGTTACGAGGATTGTTTACAGGAAGCTGTTGAACTCGCTTAGAAATATCAGGGCAAGTGTCCGCGGGTGAGAGGGTTCCGAAGTCGAAGCTCACAGACAGTTGCGTCACCCAATGATCAACTTCGATTAATGACAGCAGGCAATCGAAACAATCCAACAGCCCATACAGGGAGCGGGAAATACAAAGAGTACCAAGCAGGAAACAGCAAACGAAGCTTCAATTCATGTCAAAGCCAAAAATCGAATTTCCACTATGGTAACAACCAGCGAATTCCACAATGTCCGCAGGGCACCGCATCCCGAATCACTGGAACTATACCATAGTCACTCTCTGCAAGGCGAACGCGGTCCGTTGCTCGGAGAGCGGATAGAGAAAGGCATGTACCCGGACAAGGCCTACCCAGCCCTCGATCCCGATTCCCAGACGCTGATCTGAAAAAGACGAGGTGCCCCTCTCCCATACCACATGAATTGGAGGAATTGGGTAGGCCCTAATCGAGGCGCTGGGTCTTACACAGTGAAAAGTGGATATTTCATCACGTTACCTAGATTTCAAAGGAGGACTCTCGAATTAAGCTCTAGAATATGAAACGATGGAGTGAAGATTCTGATTCTCGAAAAAATATTCCAGGTAAGAGCGTTGAGAGGGAGGAACGTTTAGTCCAACGCCATATCTCCACCAGTACCGGTGCAGCCTTCAGACCTTCCATACAATTCCGAGCTGATTTATGGGGGCCGACCCTTACTTTTACAAGCGCTGTTGTCTGAAGTACCAACTTTTGCAATAGGGTTAAAAACATTACACCCAGCCGTGGTATCCCATTTCCAACTGCCACAGCTGGGGCCACCCTTGTAGACTCTGACCCAGCAGTCGAAGCTTTGCGATGGTTGCCATGACTGAACATCACTGCCGCTTTGCATGTAGGTCACGGCTTTGAACTGTCCGCCTTGGGTCCTGCTGTGGTATAGTTAGTATCTATTCCATATTCTCTTGGATTTAGGGAATGTACAATTCGAAACAGCACCAGTATGCGAAACTGGATTGTGCGAACAAGATCACTGGGAGGAGTGTTTGAAAGTGCATTCTCGATTTGTGGGATGAAGTTGTTAAATTGATTGTTAGTGATATGGTAGAGGGCGAGAATTTGGCTTGGGACCGAGATTCTTATGAACCGTGAATTCGTGATACACCTCCGCACATTTGCTATTAATATGTAATGAACAGGCCGATTCGACCGTAGTGCGTTTGGGATTTAGCCTGGATACTATGAATAGTAACCGTATACTAGTAATTGTCCCCGCGCCTTCCGGTTGATAGGACGTGGTGGGTATTCACTTGCTAGGAGTGGTTCCTGGCGGGGAAGGTTGCCGCGATTATTGGGACAAGGTTTCTTTGTTGTTATCGCTTTTGGGCATCTGACTATGCTTTCCGGTCATGTCGAACATCTTGAGTCCATAGAATTCGGTTGCTTGTGCGATGTGCGAGCTGATATTGTGGTATTTGAGCGGACGAGACATTTTCAACATGCAATCGAGTGGTTCAACCGTGTTCGAGGCAATGCAATAAGCAGAGCTGGGATGCTTACCGGGTACATGGGGAGGATAGAGTTGACGTGATTTAATCATTTCTACGATTCGAGTTCTCACCAATCAAGGCCCTGGTGTAAATCAGCTTTTGGTGTTCGGTATCCCCAGAGACGGTAACATACGAGGCTTGGGCGCGACGAACTAGGGCAAGACCCATTTTCAATTATTGTATGCAGTAATGCCCGATACAGTGAGTAAGTTTTGAATCACCTATACTATATAACGTCGCAAGGTCATTAAATGTTGGGACGCTAACCAATTAATAGGGGTCCCAAGGACTTTATTTTTCTCGTATATTCCATTGTTGTTTTTGGTAACGTATTCCACCACCGAGCCGGCCACACCACCGAGCCGGCCACACCACCGAGCCGGCCACTTTTCCTTGGCACAGCCCTTATCCTCTTCAACACGCAATGTCTCAACAACGCAACGCGATAGCCGTTCAAGAAGAAGGCAGAATTGATCTCGCTCTTCAGGCCTATACCTCTGGCCAATTTCAAAGCCTACGGCGCGCTGCTGCAGCCTTCAACATCAAACACCAAAGACCCTCTGATCACCTCATTCATCGCATATCCTCCAGCCGCTTGATGTGGTCTGCTTCTCGCCATTGAAGTGCAAGTACTCTCAACGAGTTCGAGACTTGGCACGCCGACGCGTCTACCATATCAACAAAGAAGGCTTCCTCTCGGCCTTCAAAGACGCGTTTTTCGACGTGTTTACAGAAGAGAACTGTCGAAAGGCTTTTGAGATGGTAGGGCTAGTCCCTATTAACGCGGAGGTGGTATTGGATCGCCTTGAAGTACGGCTACGTACCCCACCAGCACCCCTATCGCAGGAGACGCCGTGGCAGTCGAAGACTTCAAGCAATACTCATGAATTTGGATCTCAATCAAAGCTTGTACGCGAATCTTTCACTCGATCACCAGTTACTGCGCAGACTGGCTTCTCTCAGTTTGTCAAGGGCGCTGAATTGATGCTGCACCAGAACGCTCTACTTATTGCACGAAACCACGAGCTTGAAGAGCAATTGGCAGTAATGACGAAGCGAAAATGGCGCAAAAGGAAGTGGATCCAGCAAGGTGGTACTGTAGAGTACGGGACTGCAGCAGCGCAGGTAGCTGCTGAGGCGTCTGTAGCGCCTCAGAAATCAAAGAAGGCTCGTGGTAGTGGTGATCAAGAAACAATCCGGCCAGCTTTACGGCGCTGTGGGAACTGCGGCGCGACTGGGCACAATGCGCGAACGTGAAGAAAGGATATTGAGATATCTTCTGAATCAGATAGCAGCACGACAGACTTGGAATCTATTGTTGAAAGCGATAAAATTGAAGAGGCGTAATGAGTTGGTCGTGCCAAGGAAAAGTGGCCGGCTCGGTGGTGGAATACGTTATATATATTAGTTGGCCAAACGCTGTTTTGATATGCGCATAGTGTATCACCCTCTTGCCTCAGAGACATGACTCGAGGTGGATGTTGGTGAAGAAAGAGGTCCAGGTCGTCGCGTGAAGAGATCACCATCGGCGTCCGTTTAATCTCCGAGCCCTTATCCGAGATCTGCACTTACTCCGAGCAGCTTCTCACCCGTAAAAGACATACATCAACTAAAGATTCATTGACATTGTTGCCTAACGGACGAAAGAGGTTCTGAACTCCACGGACCCCGATTCCGAGATCAGTGTCTGTATTTTGCGTGAAGTGCCACCAACTGGTCGTGTATATAACAATGGAACGTCGTTCACCTAGGTCCGAATTATCGGACATTAACATTCTAATTCACCTCCTATCAAGCTATTTGCCTACATCGAAAGAAAGAGCTACTTCAAAGCATTCCCCATCATGATGTCACACCCAAACCTCGATCCTCACGCAATGACATACAATCTCACAACCACCAATTTCTTGGCTTCAGCGGCAGCACTAGCAGGAGCAACAGCCTTTCTGATAGCCTACCTCGACTATCGCTACTACTGCTCCCTAGGTGACCATGGACTCCCAGGCAACTTTCGGGGCTGGAAAAGACAACTTCAGTTGTCAAAGTTCGCTCGAAAGGATACAAGAATCCCAGCTCCCTACGACACCAAATTAATCAAACAGGACTATGGTCCTCACGCCACAACACCTTTCCTCAAGACACCACTACAGGCTCGAGGAGGCAGCCGGCCAGAAATCCCAGGTTTCGTCGCACCACAACGACAAGTCTCCGATCAAGCAACTCCAGAGATGAAACAGCGCATGAACGCCCATCTCGACGCTATCGTCCTTGCCAACGCCAAAATCCTCCAACGCGAGTTATCACGCCTCGAAGGTCCGGTGCCCGCCGTGCAACTCATTCTCTCTGTCTCTATCCCAACCTTTTTGGCACGCACGCAAGGAGAAATCATCCATGTTCATCCTCCTGATGGAAGCACTCATCTCGTCTTGTCTCTGGAAGACTCAAATTCGGTTATTGAGAAGGAATGGGGACAAAGACATAGACTGAGTGGTGGAAAGATGCTGCCGTGGAATTATACCCTGGTGTACGCGCCTCGCAACGAGGAAGACTTTGAGGTTTGGAAGGGGATTGTGGAGGCAGCTGTCTCGTTCTGTTGTGCTGGTATTGGTGATATTGAAGGAAACAGGGATTGAAAAGGGTTAGCTAATGGAGGGATGCAAGTGAAGATTATCAATGATTCAAGAGGATAATGTCACGGCTAGTAGTAACTAATGAAAGGCGTGAGCAGCAATCAGGTATGGACTAAATGTGATAGCGAACTACAGGTAGCTATGTAAATGGGGGCTGGGGGCAAGGCCTACTTATAGGTCTTGCTGTGGCTCGTGTACTGTGGCGCCTTGTTAGGTGCTCGAACACTGTGATTGTTCCAGTAGCCTAGCAAGCCGTCACAGATAAGGACTGACATTTACGACGTTCTGACAAGACGAACCGGAATTTAGTCTTTGAAACGAATGGATGTCAAGATCCTGTTTTCTTCTACCAGCTTTGGAGGTACTCCATATTGTCATACTAATTCATCAACGGAAGGAAATTTGACCGATCTCATATCTTCAGCCAAATCGCTGCTGGCATATTTCTTTTTCTTACAGCCACAGTGACTGTAAGAATGGAAGAAAGCACCGTGATTTTATCCTACTCGGTTGCAGCCGCTTAATCACGCAGCTATGTCCGGTTAGGAGGACTTCATCAGACAGCCGACACGTGATAGATTATATAATCCACCGCGCCCCACTTCGCCCCGTTCACTGAAACAAGACCAGCTGCCCCTCGGTCCTCCCTCTTTTCCCTTAACCAGTATCTCCAAATGCCCGCTGGCTCTTGTAGATACTGGTCATTCTGCTAGTATATCTGTGCTATGTAGATTCCAAGAGGCAATGCCTCGTGTTTCGCTGTCCTTCTTCTACCTACAGTCTCCCTCTAATGCTCAGCTTGTCTATCTGTTTCGCCTTGTCCCTCAAGGCTAATGGATTCCCTAAGTATGTTTCTGCTTGTGAAAGTTGCCTTACACCAGATTCCTATGCGGCAGTGTATTTGGTTGTGCGATGCTGGAGACAATAGTAACCATCATAGTCGTGATTTCGCTGCTTGGGTGTGATACTCCGGGTATGCCAGTAGACGAGGCTATCTGGTGGCTGCCGTATTGTATGGCGCCGATCGTGCTATAGACCTGCCGTCTTATAGTCGGAGCCTATCTGCTGCTAATCGTTCTCCCTACTTGCTGTATCGCGCGCCTACTCTTGCCAATGCCATAACTGGGACGTAACAGTCTGGGGAGAGGCTCAAGGCTACGTCTGCCAGCTTACAAGGAGGGGATTTGCCGCTAATATTGCAGTATTGTGTGGTGTCGATCGTTGTATGCCGGGCGTCTGGTGTTCGAGTTGCGTAGAAGGTGATGCCTTTCTATCGGTGGCTCGTCGATTCGGGACGTCGCAGTGTTATCTGGGGTGATGGACTGGTCGGGAAGCGCATCGGCGACTATGGGTTTGAAAAGTAACTGTGATGCTGTGGGGTATTTGAGCTCCGTCGTCGTACCCCGTGTCGCTAGATGGTGACTAGATGGTTGCTGTTATCTTTGGTGGACTCATCGTTCGTGTAGCTTGCTCGTGGTATTCGTGTGCTTGCTCTGCCGTGGCCGCGACGGCGACTCTAGAGACACCTCATCGACGCTGAGGGACGCGCGATGGCGTCTAGAGGCCGGAGCGGCCACTGGCAGGTGTGTTTTGATGATCTTTAGATGATACTTCTGTAAATTCCAAAAATTGAGTTCTCGCTGTGTGTGCTGTTTTTTCATTTTATCCTAGGTGGATTCTTAGCAATTCCTGGTAGGTTCCTGATAGTTCTCACGTGCGCCTAGCAGGGATTATTCAGGGACCGTTTCACATGCGCTTCTACTCCTTTCTATTCTCTTCTCAGGACAGCATGTCCTTTTCCTACTTGGAAGATTATATATACAAGTTGTTCTTCCTGTACCTACGCTTCCTTCTTTGATCTTAGATACTTCGAAATACAAGCAGTCTTCTCTCACTTGCGAAACACCTTTGAGGGTTGAACTCTTACACGAATACATGTCCACGTGACAGTATCCGTAACAATTAGTTAAGGAGGCTTGGAATCAGATAGTTACGGAGTGGTAACTCTTTAATTTAATTCATATAATGTATTATAAATACCAGGTAACGTACTTCACAAGCGAGTGGGCCACCCACGCGAGTGGGCCACCTCACAAACGTAAACCCCCTTCGTAACAACGTCGCGTAATGCTTCAACAACACGAAAAGCAGAAGATCTATAAAGAAGGAGATATATTCCTTGCTATTTCAGATAGCAATTCAAAGCAAATCCAAAGCGAAAGACGCGCTGCAGTAATATACAGCGTACCTCGAACAACAGTACAACGCCGACGCGCCGGACAGCGCCCTCGACGCGAATGCGAGCCGAACTCGAAGCGATTGACAAAGCTAGAAGAGGAAGTGGTTATAAAGCGTATTCTTAACGAAAGCTTACGCGGCCTACCGCCGTCGAAGGCCTACGTACAAGATATGGCTAATAAACTACTAAGAGAGCGGGGTGGGAAGTCTGTTGGCAAGAACTGGGTTAACAACTTGGTAAAGCGTACGCTTATTATTACGGGGAACTCATTTCTCAACACAGTTGATTATTTCAAGACCTTCTTGACATCTGTGTTCTCTTGTTCTGGTCCGCGGCTTTGGGGTAAGGGCAATATCAGTCTGGAAGTACTTACCTTAAGTACCTTCCCTTGCTCAGGTTCTTTGGAGGCTCACTAGATCCTAGCCGTCCGATGTATTTCCCAATTCAATCGTCGTCTGACCGATTTGATCCTCAGATCAGTCCTGAACGCTTGTCGGTTAGTATGAAGGTTGGGAGTGGGCTTGCTTCGTGTGCATATGACTTGTGTTCTGGGTGCCAAGGTGTATTCCCACACCTCTTGGCTCTTCCCACACCTTCCACACCTGTCAGATCTGTGGGCAACTGCCAAGACCTGTGGGAACTGTGGGAATATCACGTGACTCCTGCACGTACTATTCTCCCTTATTACTGACCCCGTCGCACCAGTCTCATCCTGTGTGCTCGAAGGATTCCCCTCCATTATCAGTCCTAGCAATAACTTCTTGTTATCCAAATATTCTTTGCGATTCCTGCCTTCCTGCTCTTCATGTCACAGGCTATGGCCTAGATTGAGGTTCTCGGCTATGCCCTCAACCTTTGGAAACTTCTGGAAGATTCCACAGCCCTACCACCACTGATTATAAAATCATATGAAAGGTTCTTGGCTATGCTCTCAACCTTTGGAAACTTCTGGAAGATTCCACAACTTCACCACCACTGATTATAAAAGCATGTATTCTAGTCTTTCTCTCTTTTCCTCAAGTTTGTAATACTCGTCAATCAGGATAGTCAATTGAAAACATATCGACCACGCCTATCACACTTCAGCCTTGAGGTGATCTGTTGTGACGGGTTAAGATCATGCCTGGATACCAGGTAACACCACCCAAATGTGCAATACAATCTAGCTAAAGAGAAAAAGATAGATACACGATTGCAAACTCCTCTTGAAGGAGATGCCAAGCCATTCACAATCTTGCCCTAGAGAGATAGGCAAAGCCTAGATAAAGGCTCAAGGGTCTAGCCCGTGACATGTATATCCTAGCAATTTCGTATATATAGCTGCAAGGAATTTCAATACATGTACGTATTCGGCAATTAACTGGACTTAGATTTGTTTGTAGATGCCATAGACCAGCAACGATGTCATGTGTTTGTGAGATATTTATACATGCTTTTAAACAATCACACGTCCTAATTGAAATTACTAGGGTTACATGGCTATTAGTTGTTAGTCTCTGGCCAATGCTTCCATCCTCGATATATCCGTACTCGAGTCTACTCGCCGCTGTTTTCGTGCAATGCTTGTTCCAGCACGCGCACTTACCAGAACTCCGATCTACATAGGGCTTTTCACCGCCAGCGCTAACGACTAATAGGCCGGTAACCGTAGTACAGGAGGATAGGAAAAAAGAACGGAGGAAGAAAAGGGAGAAGGCACATATATATGTACCCGCAGCCTTTGGAAGCAGCACTACCAGAAATTGCAGTCCATCCGCCAGCTACATGAATTAGCATAGGCGGCGCTGTCGACAGAAATTCAACCACTTACGAAATGCGCTTTGTTTCATGTGTCGCAATCCTCTCCAGGCCTATTTTGGATGTTCGATCACGTCGAAGTCGTCGAATACTGGAACCTGCACGAGTCCAGGAACAGGTTGCGGCACAGGGTTGCTGAACTCGATTTTCGTCAAGCACTTAAATTCCGAGCGCTCGCTCAGATCCAGGAAGCTCAAATCTTGGCCTACTAGGTTTGTAGCTGTAAAAGTGATTTTTACAGAATCCCGCTTGCCGTCTTCCATGCTGTATGGTGTGAGAAAGATGTCGCAGGAGGTTGGTGGCAGAAATCCAATAGACACTGGGATTGGCAGAATACAGGCCCAATAGAAACTTTGCAGGTCGAAACATTTGAAGACGGCAGAATCTGATATTATGATCGCGTGGCCTTCAATCAAAGGAAGAACTGGAGGGAGAGCTTGAATTGCGTTGACACTTCCATATCCAATGAAGACAGGGTTCGAGTGAGGTGGAGCTCCGAGCTTTGGAAGCCTGAAGGTTTGAGTTTTAAGGATGGGGAGAAATTGAGTGATTGGCACAGTGACGTTGAAGTAGTTGACGATGACAAAAGCCTCGAAAACGTAACCAGGTACGGTGCCGAAAGGAGCAATGATGACTGACGCGGGTTGCTGGTCGAACTTCATATTGTCAGTACAGTTGTGTCTGCGGGATGTAGATGCTTACGCCAATCAGGCATTCAGTCTGGGCACTGTTCGGGATATTAGCACATTGTGGTATGCTCCTACACGTGCTCGATGTGGCAGCTCTAGCGATTAGGGGAAGCAAGAAGTAGACAATAAACATTGTGAAAGGTTAGAGGTCTGAAGCCTGACCAATGGGGTTTTGATGCTTCGAGAATGGAACGACCATGGCAAACCTAGGATTTATCAGAACTTATGCTTTTCTGAGATCCACCATTATGAAGCCTGGTTCTACAAAGTGATTGTCTCAAATGTGTGTGAGCTATTGCGTTCCAGTGCAAAGCCATGTCATGCTTAATTGAGGTTAGTGCAGAATTGGCAACGGACTGGCCAGCCTATGAAGGCGATAAACATGTGTAAGAGCGGCTGTTATAGAGACTAAATGTCTTTGATACTCAACAACCAAATACTCATTAACTGGAACTCCATCTATCAGTATGAGTAAAAAGTGGCTGGTATTGGGGATCTTTGAGTATACTCAAAGTTCGCTCGCTGTAGACAGACAAAACTGAGTACTCTCACATAACCCAGAATTTCGAATGGACAAGATGGGAGAGCTCGATGCTGTGTTGCATAATGAAAGCCATGTAAACCCGAATCAGCATAGCTTGAGTCTTGATCAGGATAGGCATCCGGTATGGCTGTCGAATGCGGCAACGTCAAGCCAGGAGTATCTTTGACCATGGTGATGATAGAAAGGATTGTTCTGCCTGTGGCGGTCAAGTTCGCATGACATAGAGGAGTAGAAGGAAAGTTGATTGATTGATTGATTGATTGTTTCTTACTCGGTTGCAGCCGCTAAATCACGCAGCTGTGTCCGGTCAGGAGGACTTCACCAGACAGCCGACACGTGATAAATCATAAAATCTACCACGCCCCACTTCGCCTCGTTCACTAAAACAAGACCAGGTGTCCCATCCGTCCTCCCTCTTTTCCCTAAACCAGTATTTCCAAATGCCCACTGGCTCTTGTCGATACTGGTTATTCTGCTAGTATATCCGTGCTATATAGATCCCAAGAGGCAATACCTCGTGTTTCGCTAACCTTTTACCTACATTCTCCCTCCAGTACTCAGCTTCGTCTGTCTGTTTTTGCTTATCCCTCAAGGCTTGTCTGTTCTAGAAATGTGTTTCCGCTTGTGATTGTTGCCTTGCACCAGATTCCTATGCGGCAGTGTACTTTGTTGTGTGATGCTGGAGACAATAGTAACTATCGTAGTCGTGATTTCGCTGCTTGGGTGTGATATTCCGGGTATGCCCGTAGACGAGGCTATCTGGTGGCTGCCGTATTGTATGGCACCAATCTTGCTATAGACCTGCCGTCTTATAGTCGGAGCCTACCTGCTGCTAGTCGCTCTCCCTACTTGCTATATCGCGCTCCTACTCTTGCCAATGCCATAACTGGGACGCAACAGTCTGGGAGAGGCTCAAGGCTACGTCTGCTGGCTTGTAGGGAGGGGATTTGCCGCCAATAGGCTCCTTCTCTGCGTCCTTACTACTTACTGTGTCGCGCACCTACTCTTGCCAATGCCATAACTGGGAGGCAACAGTTTGGGGAGAGGCTCAAGGCTCTGGGCAACAGCTTGTAGCAGGACGGTTTGCCAAGACGTTGGGAGAGGTTGTCTAGTCGTTGCAGTGGTGTGTGGTGCCGATTGTTGTACACCGGGCGTCTGGTGTTTGAGTTGTGTTGAAGGTATTGCCGTTCTAGCGGTGACTCGTCGACTCGGGGCGTTGCAGTGCCATTTGGGGTGATGGACTAGCCGGGAGATAGTGACTAGATGGTTGCTGTTGTCTTTGGTGGACGCATCATTCGTGTAGCTTGCTCGTGTATTAGTGTGCTTGCTCTGCAGTGGCCGTGATGGCGACTCTAGAGGTACCTCCTCGATGCTGAGGGATGCGCGATGGTCTGGCAGGCCGAAAGAGATGGTGAAGGTCACGTGAAATGCCCCACAACTTCGCAGTGCAAGGGTCTCGGAATATCTTCAACTTTTGTCAACTCGGAATCACAACAACGAACAACAAACAATACCACCATCCAAAGAATACTGTCACCCATTCCCACCCTCCTAGTACTCGATTGAACAGCGAATCCTCCCACCATGGCCGGCAACGAGCCCGTCGCCATTGTCTGCGTAGGCATGGCCGGCTCAGGCAAAACAACCTTCATGCAGCGCATAAACTCCCACCTACACTCCAAAAAAGACCCTCCCTACGTAATAAACCTCGATCCCGCCGTCCACAATATCCCCTTCGACTCAAACATCGACATCCGCGACTCCATAAACTACAAAGAAGTAATGAAGCAATACAACCTGGGCCCCAATGGCGGCATCCTCACTTCGCTCAACCTCTTCGCTACAAAGATTGATCAAGTTCTTGCTCTGCTGGAGAAGCGGACTGCGCCGCCGAAAGAGGGAAGTGGGCTGAAACCGATAAGGAATATTCTGGTTGACACGCCGGGACAGATTGAGGTTTTTGTTTGGAGTGCCAGTGGAGATATTTTGCTGGGAAGTTTGGCGAGCAGCTTCCCGACCGTCATTGCCTATATCATCGATACGCCGAGGACGGCGTCGACGAGTACCTTTATGAGCAATATGCTCTACGCATGCAGTATTCTTTACAAGACGAAGCTGCCCATGATTCTGGTCTTCAACAAAACAGATGTGAAGGATGCTTCTTTTGCAAAGGAATGGATGGAAGATTTTGAGAAGTTTCAGGCAGCCTTGCAAAATGAAGAGGAGGGGGGTACTTTTGGCGGCGCTGAGGGCGAAGAGGCAGGATTTGGCGGACAGGGTAGCGGATACATGAGCAGCTTGTTACACAGCATGAGTTTGGTTCTGGAAGAGTTTTACAAGCATCTCAAGGTCGTGCCGGTGAGCTCCATGACAGGCGACGGAGTGGACGAATTCTTCGTGGCAGTCCAGGAGAAGAAAGAGGAGTTCAACCGGGATTACAAACCAGAACTTGAGAGACGGAGAAAGCAGCGTGATGCAGAGAAGAAAGGCAGGAGAGATAAAGAGCTCGGCAAGTTGCTCGCGGATATGAACATGGACAGCAGGCCTAAAGCGAAGAGCAAGCCGACACCGATGAAGAACCAGAGACTGTTAGCGAGGCAGAGGAAATGTCTGATGACGACGATGGCAACGATGGTATGGTTGATTACGACGAAGACGAAGGAGAGGACGCCGATGACGACGAGGATGGATTGAAGGCGCGGTATAACAGAGCGATGAACGACCATGATGATGATGACAAGGACGCGGATATGAGCTTTCAAAAGTATTTGGCTGCAGCGAATGTGGGTTGAGCAGCACAGATGGTGTCTGGAATTATGCCCAAATTTACAAGCAATCACGCCTCCACGATACCCCACGAGGTCGTGGCTCTGGTCATTCGCCTGCCTAGGTTCGCCCCAATAAGGCAAGAAAGTTCATGTCCTTGAAATCGGATGAAAGAAGCCAGTGAACGAGCATCTTTTGCACGTAGGGTCAGCAATCGGTAGCATAGTCTGATACAAGTGATGAAGTATATAGACGCATCAATCCCGCAAGAATCTCAGAATTCTTCCTGCTTGATCGCTCCAGTCTGCGGTTTATTGATATTCCATGAATCAAAATATCTATCAGTCGTACCACAGCGACGCAGTCGACTCCTGTTATCATCTTCCGACTAAAAGCACCGTTATTTCTCACATTCTTCAACCCGAGATCAGGAAAGCTCTGGCAACTTAGTTTAGAAATATGTTACTGTAGGCCGGAGGGATGTCGTTGATGGGAAGAGAATCCATGGCCCAGCTGTGGTGCTGATCTTCTTTCCAAAAAAGCATTCCATCTGCAATGCATCGCACCATCATCGACCGTCTGGATTCGAGGTTGAGGAAGTCTATTTCATTCTATATAACCTTATCATGTTTAAAACAGTACCTTCCCTACTGGCTCACCATCTCATCATAGCATATCTGCTTGCTCGGGGACGATATTGTTCAATCTTCCCTTCTCTAGCACGGCACGAACGTTGCCGATGTTCATTTCTTCCATTGCCGTTTGTGTCTGCATATCATTAGCCTTAGAGTATCAAGAAGGTATGAAAACCTAGACGTACCTCACCGTCCATGTTTCCCATATGCGGTAGTAGCATGACATTTGGATTGGCGATGAGGCCAGGATGGATCTTTGGTTCCTCCTCGTACACATCCAAACCAGCTGACCATACTTGACCGTTATCAAGGGCTTTTACGAGGGCGGCTTCGTCCATGACTCCTCCTCGGGCCGTATTTACGATAACGATGCCTTTCTTCATTTTCTCGAATTCTTTGGTTGAGATTGTGTGTTTGGTGTTGTTCTACGACTCTGATCAGCATCTTCTCCTCAGCTCGGGTCACGAGTGTATCAGTCAACCCACATTCAGCGGCAAATTCAAACTCAGAACATCACTCCGCCTCAACAACTCATCAAAACTAACATACTCAGCCCCGCCCGCCGCCTCCTCACTGAGCTTATTACGATTGTAGTAAATGGTCTTTCATACCAAAGACCTCGGCCTTCTTTTTCATGTTCTTGCCGATACCGCCCATGCCTAGAATCCCGAGCGTCTTGCCTTCGGGATCATGACCGAGAGGTGGTGGTGGGTGACCTCGCCATTTACCCTCTCGAAGGGCGAGCATCGAGGTGTTGAAGCCGCGGAGGGCACCGAGGATTAGGAAGATGCCGCTGTCGGCTGTTGCGTCGTCTACCGCTGTGGGGACATTGGAGACGCGGATGTCACGTTTTGTGCAGGCGGGCTATGTCGACTTGATCGTATCCGGCACCTGGTGGGGTTAGGCTGCTGTTCTAGTTGGTAGGGGGACATCGTTTCTTGTATGGATATGGAGGGAAAGAGAGTCGAGCAAGTAAATATTGCTGAATGGAATTCGGTCGGGGAGTTTGAATACGAGGCTCGATTGAATGATCAGATAAGGGATTGCTCAACATACCATTGTGACAAATAAACTTCAAGCTCTTTGGCAGTATCGGGACGAGCTCCTCATCGAACTTCCCAGTGATGTCCACGCTGTTGAATGTCCTATATATGACCACAACGCCATCCAATTTTCCACTCTTGCACTCTTCGACGAATTCGGTCCGGCTTCTGGATTCTGGTGTGACAACCTCACCCACTTCGGATAGTGAGTCCCAGGCCTTCTTTGCGCTTAGTAAGATGTTAGATTGACGGTCGTGGTTTATCGCGGACCATGAATCTGAATTGACTTACTGGTCGATTGCTCCTAGAAGGAGAACTTTCGATTTGGCCATAGTAATGTTGGTGGAATGGTAATTGAGCTTTGTAGTAAAGTTACGAGGATTGTTTACAGGAAGCTGTTGAACTCGCTTAGAAATATCAGGGCAAGTGTCCGCGGTGAGAGGGTTCCGAAGTCGAAGCTCACAGACAGTTGCGTCACCCAATGATCAACTTCGATTAATGACAGCAGGCAATCGAAACAATCCAACAGCCCATACAGGGAGCGGGAAATACAAAGAGTACCAAGCAGGAAACAGCAAACGAAGCTTCAATTCATGTCAAAGCCAAAAATCGAATTTCCACTATGGTAACAACCAGCGAATTCCACAATGTCCGCAGGGCACCGCATCCCGAATCACTGGAACTATACCATAGTCACTCTCTGCAAGGCGAACGCGGTCCGTTGCTCGGAGAGCGGATAGAGAAAGGCATGTACCCGGACAAGGCCTACCCAGCCCTCGATCCCGATTCCCAGACGCTGATCTGAAAAAGACGAGGTGCCCCTCTCCCATACCACATGAATTGGAGGAATTGGGTAGGCCCTAATCGAGGCGCTGGGTCTTACACAGTGAAAAGTGGATATTTCATCACGTTACCTAGATTTCAAAGGAGGACTCTCGAATTAAGCTCTAGAATATGAAACGATGGAGTGAAGATTCTGATTCTCGAAAAATATTCCAGGTAAGAGCGTTGAGAGGGAGGAACGTTTAGTCCAACGCCATATCTCCACCAGTACCGGTGCAGCCTTCAGACCTTCCATACAATTCCGAGCTGATTTATGGGGGCCGACCCTTACTTTTACAAGCGCTGTTGTCTGAAGTACCAACTTTTGCAATAGGGTTAAAAACATTACACCCAGCCGTGGTATCCCATTTCCAACTGCCACAGCTGGGCCACCCTTGTAGACTCTGACCCAGCAGTCGAAGCTTTGCGATGGTTGCCATGACTGAACATCACTGCCGCTTTGCATGTAGGTCACGGCTTTGAACTGTCCGCCTTGGGTCCTGCTGTGGTATAGTTAGTATCTATTCCATATTCTCTTGGATTTAGGGAATGTACAATTCGAAACAGCACCAGTATGCGAAACTGGATTGTGCGAACAAGATCACTGGGAGGAGTGTTTGAAAGTGCATTCTCGATTTGTGGGATGAAGTTGTTAAATTGATTGTTAGTGATATGGTAGAGGGCGAGAATTTGGCTTGGGACCGAGATTCTTATGAACCGTGAATTCGTGATACACCTCCGCACATTTGCTATTAATATGTAATGAACAGGCCGATTCGACCGTAGTGCGTTTGGGATTTAGCCTGGATACTATGAATAGTAAACCGTATACTAGTAATTGTCCCCGCGCCTTCCGGTTGATAGGACGTGGTGGGTATTCACTTGCTAGGAGTGGTTCCTGGCGGGGAAGGTTGCCGCGATTATTGGGACAAGGTTTCTTTGTTGTTATCGCTTTTGGGCATCTGACTATGCTTTCCGGTCATGTCGAACATCTTGAGTCCCATAGAATTCGGTGCTTGTGCGATGTGCGAGCTGATATTGTGGTATTTGAGCGGACGAGACATTTCAACATGCAATCGAGTGGTTCAACCGTGTTCGAGGCAATGCAATAAGCAGAGCTGGGATGCTTACCGGGTACATGGGGAGGATAGAGTTGACGTGATTTAATCATTTCTACGATTCGAGTTCTCACCAATCAAGGCCCTGGTGTAAATCAGCTTTTGGTGTTCGGTATCCCCAGAGACGGTAACATACGAGGCTTGGGCGCGACGAACTAGGCAAGACCCATTTTCAATTATTGTATGCAGTAATGCCCGATACAGTGAGTAAGTTTTGAATCACCTATACTATATAACGTCGCAAGGTCATTAAATGTTGGGACGCTAACCAATTAATAGGGGTCCCAAGGACTTTATTTTTCTCGTATATTCCATTGTTGTTTTTGGTAACGTATTCCACCACCGAGCCGGCCACACCACCGAGCCGGCCACACCACCGAGCCGGCCACTTTTCCTTGGCACAGCCCTTATCCTCTTCAACACGCAATGTCTCAACAACGCAACGCGATAGCCGTTCAAGAAGAAGGCAGAATTGATCTCGCTCTTCAGGCCTATACCTCTGGCCAATTTCAAAGCCTACGGCGCGCTGCTGCAGCCTTCAACATCAAACACCAAAGACCCTCTGATCACCTCATTCATCGCATATCCTCCAGCCGCTTGATGTGGTCTGCTTCTCGCCATTGAAGTGCAAGTACTCTCAACGAGTTCGAGACTTGGCACGCCGACGCGTCTACCATATCAACAAAGAAGGCTTCCTCTCGGCCTTCAAAGACGCGTTTTTCGACGTGTTTACAGAAGAGAACTGTCGAAAGGCTTTTGAGATGGTAGGGCTAGTCCCTATTAACGCGGAGGTGGTATTGGATCGCCTTGAAGTACGGCTACGTACCCCACCAGCACCCCTATCGCAGGAGACGCCGTGGCAGTCGAAGACTTCAAGCAATACTCATGAATTTGGATCTCAATCAAAGCTTGTACGCGAATCTTTCACTCGATCACCAGTTACTGCGCAGACTGGCTTCTCTCAGTTTGTCAAGGGCGCTGAATTGATGCTGCACCAGAACGCTCTACTTATTGCACGAAACCACGAGCTTGAAGAGCAATTGGCAGTAATGACGAAGCGAAAATGGCGCAAAAGGAAGTGGATCCAGCAAGGTGGTACTGTAGAGTACGGGACTGCAGCAGCGCAGGTAGCTGCTGAGGCGTCTGTAGCGCCTCAGAAATCAAAGAAGGCTCGTGGTAGTGGTGATCAAGAAACAATCCGGCCAGCTTTACGGCGCTGTGGGAACTGCGGCGCGACTGGGCACAATGCGCGAACGTGAAGAAAGGATATTGAGATATCTTCTGAATCAGATAGCAGCACGACAGACTTGGAATCTATTGTTGAAAGCGATAAAATTGAAGAGGCGTAATGAGTTGGTCGTGCCAAGGAAAAGTGGCCGGCTCGGTGGTGGAATACGTTATATATATTAGTTGGCCAAACGCTGTTTTGATATGCGCATAGTGTATCACCCTCTTGCCTCAGAGACATGACTCGAGGTGGATGTTGGTGAAGAAAGAGGTCCAGGTCGTCGCGTGAAGAGATCACCATCGGCGTCCGTTTAATCTCCGAGCCCTTATCCGAGATCTGCACTTACTCCGAGCAGCTTCTCACCCGTAAAAGACATACATCAACTAAAGATTCATTGACATTGTTGCCTAACGGACGAAAGAGGTTCTGAACTCCACGGACCCCGATTCCGAGATCAGTGTCTGTATTTTGCGTGAAGTGCCACCAACTGGTCGTGTATATAACAATGGAACGTCGTTCACCTAGGTCCGAATTATCGGACATTAACATTCTAATTCACCTCCTATCAAGCTATTTGCCTACATCGAAAGAAAGAGCTACTTCAAAGCATTCCCCATCATGATGTCACACCCAAACCTCGATCCTCACGCAATGACATACAATCTCACAACCACCAATTTCTTGGCTTCAGCGGCAGCACTAGCAGGAGCAACAGCCTTTCTGATAGCCTACCTCGACTATCGCTACTACTGCTCCCTAGGTGACCATGGACTCCCAGGCAACTTTCGGGGCTGGAAAAGACAACTTCAGTTGTCAAAGTTCGCTCGAAAGGATACAAGAATCCCAGCTCCCTACGACACCAAATTAATCAAACAGGACTATGGTCCTCACGCCACAACACCTTTCCTCAAGACACCACTACAGGCTCGAGGAGGCAGCCGGCCAGAAATCCCAGGTTTCGTCGCACCACAACGACAAGTCTCCGATCAAGCAACTCCAGAGATGAAACAGCGCATGAACGCCCATCTCGACGCTATCGTCCTTGCCAACGCCAAAATCCTCCAACGCGAGTTATCACGCCTCGAAGGTCCGGTGCCCGCCGTGCAACTCATTCTCTCTGTCTCTATCCCAACCTTTTTGGCACGCACGCAAGGAGAAATCATCCATGTTCATCCTCCTGATGGAAGCACTCATCTCGTCTTGTCTCTGGAAGACTCAAATTCGGTTATTGAGAAGGAATGGGGACAAAGACATAGACTGAGTGGTGGAAAGATGCTGCCGTGGAATTATACCCTGGTGTACGCGCCTCGCAACGAGGAAGACTTTGAGGTTTGGAAGGGGATTGTGGAGGCAGCTGTCTCGTTCTGTTGTGCTGGTATTGGTGATATTGAAGGAAACAGGGATTGAAAAGGGTTAGCTAATGGAGGGATGCAAGTGAAGATTATCAATGATTCAAGAGGATAATGTCACGGCTAGTAGTAACTAATGAAAGGCGTGAGCAGCAATCAGGTATGGACTAAATGTGATAGCGAACTACAGGTAGCTATGTAAATGGGGGCTGGGGGCAAGGCCTACTTATAGGTCTTGCTGTGGCTCGTGTACTGTGGCGCCTTGTTAGGTGCTCGAACACTGTGATTGTTCCAGTAGCCTAGCAAGCCGTCACAGATAAGGACTGACATTTACGACGTTCTGACAAGACGAACCGGAATTTAGTCTTTGAAACGAATGGATGTCAAGATCCTGTTTTCTTCTACCAGCTTTGGAGGTACTCCATATTGTCATACTAATTCATCAACGGAAGGAAATTTGACCGATCTCATATCTTCAGCCAAATCGCTGCTGGCA